>CM053793.1:354826234-355178734 GCA_028749045.1 Cupressus sempervirens | reverse complement strand
GATAAACAGTGGATGGGAATGGGCAAGTTGTATTGCGCAGGTTGAAATAGAGGATGTACAAAGAAAAATAAAAGAGTCAAGCTTTATTGCATTGTCCTTAGACAAAGTTACGACAATAGATAATACGTCATGGGTATGCATGCATGTTTATATTGTACAGAATAATGTCCGCCAACCACATCTACTATCTATTGCTAAATTGAGAGACAATGCGACAACAGAAACTTTATTTCAGTTAGTAAAGAGCAATTTAATTGAATATGGAGCTATGGATGAATTGACAATAGCGAAGAAGTTGGTTTGTGTTGGAGCAGATGGAGCTTTAGTAATGCAAGGTCAAAGGAATGGTCTTTGCACAAAGATGCAAGCTTCTTGTTCACCATATGTTGTTGCCATTCACTGTATGGCCCATAGGATGAAACTTGCTTTTAGATTTGTGAAGAAGTTTCCTTCAGTAAACAAGGTTGAAGATTTAGTAAGAGAGTTGTATGCATATTTTTGTCGAAGTCCCAAGCATTTTAGGGAATTTCAACACTTTGCTGATGGAATTACCGATGGAAACAAGCTTCTAAAAGATGTTGATACCAGATGGATCTCTTTGGATGGACCAACGCATCGAGTATTTTTTGAATATCAATCTTTGATTGGACTGATTTACGAAAATCAGGACAATGCAGAAAATCAGAGATGCGGCGACCTGCTTCGGAGGTTAAGCAATATAGAGACACTTTTGACTTTGGCATCTCTTCTTCCCATGCTAGAAGAAATGAGGTTAATTATGAAAAAAGCCCAGCAAAGAGCCATGTATATTGCAGAATATGCTCAGTTGCGTAAAATATCATGCCGAGCCCTTGATAGTCTCAATTGTACTGACCTAAATTTATCCGATGATAGATTTAATCACTGGCAAAAACTAACAGATTTGGACGATCTTGATAATTATTTAAAGATCGTTGAAAATGGAGATTTATGTGTTTGTGTAAGGGGATTTCAGATACCAATGTACTACAATGCCCCAAAGAAGCGAGCTACAAGAGTTACAAGGGAAGAGTTTACCAAGATCGTCGAGTCTATAGCATCTACTACAAGGGACATAGCCTATAGAGTTTCCTCTGAAATAATATCACGATTCCCATATGATCAACTGCTTGAGGCCATGGCAATTGTGTTTCCTCAATAGTGGTCTTTCAATAATAAGGAAGATTATTGTAGAAGGTTGTTGATTTTGATAAAGAAATTTTGCAAATCTATAGAATTCAATGGAGTGACTATTAACGAAATATTAGATGAGGGTCTTCTTAGACAGCAATTAGGCACCTTTGCAAGGACCATGAAGCATCAATATCAATTAATGTGTCACCCACATGAAGAGGGCTCGGCAACAAAGCTTTGGACAGAACTAAAATAGAGCACATTGTTGCGTGAATAAATTTCAGAGTACTTCAAGCTTGCTGATCTATGTTAAACCATGATATTGGGTTCAGTGGAGGATGAGAGAGTTTTCAGTGCTTTGGGCTTCCTAAAATCAAAGCTAAGAAACAAACTAGACAAGAATTTGGAATCATGTTTGAGGGTATACACATCTAGGTATAATGTCAATACTTTTCCTTTCCAAAAAGCAATGGAAATCTGGAAGAAAAGATGCAAAAGAAGAAGGGTGGGATTGGGAAACACCATTAACCAATCTCCTACAGTGACTCCAAGTGGGACAAGTACAGTTGGCAGTGGCACTGGCCATGGGATTGGGAGTCCGAGTCATAGAAGCGGAGGTCGGAGTGAACTTGAAGTTGAAGAAGACACAAATGAAAATGAAGAGAACAATGAAGCAACTGGACTACCAGAATTGGATGATGATGATGACATAGAGATGAATTGGAAAATTTAGGAAATTTCTACTAAATTAGCAGTGGCAATCAATAGGTATTTTTTGAACTTATTAACTACTATATGATATCCTATCATTCAATGTTCATTTTAGAAAAGCAAGAAATTAGAATGTATTATGTTTCATCATTAAAATTTGAGAACAAAGAGTATTATTACTGTAGAGTGTAGTTTATATCATATCATCAATGATCATTCATATTTGAATTTGAAATTCCTAAATGAAATTTTGTTTTCTATTTTATTCATTTATTCAACATACATTGAATTGGAAAATATGAAAATTAGATAGAATCATAGATTCAATTCCACAATTAATAATTATCAATGGTTTTCATTTGCAATATTCAACTAATATGGTACAATTCTTGTAAGCCAATGACCCTGAATTCCCTTTTATAGAAAAAAGGGAGCAACAACAGCTTCAGGTCGATTTGCCTAATGTGAAGTCTCAAAATCTAAATCAGTAAGACATCTACAAGTCTAAAACATCTCTAAAACTTTAGTTGTACATTTCTGCATTTGACAGGCTGATTTAGTAAATTAGCAATTTTAGCATAGGCAATAGCATCTGCAAGACTGCAACATTGATCCTGTTCAAAAAACAAAGTTCAAACTTGTTACTTTGAGCTCAATTCTAGAGTCTAGACTGTAGTATGTAGGATAATATGAAAGATATTAATATATAGTAAAGATATAGAGATGATTGAAACTGAAAGTACTTTCACATACAAACTATAAGTTTATGTAGTATGCTCCATTCTTCTTCGGTTGGAAGGGCAAAAATTTTGATGTTATGGTAAATGACCTGCATTCTCGTCAGCATTCCATACTTGGAAGAGCGAGTTTCAAGCAATGTTCGTTCCACTAGTGCATGCAAATTTGTGAATGTTTTGATGCACTTTGCAATGCCTTCATGAGTTTTGTCCTGAGGAAGGTTGCCTAAATCAGAGGTTATTTGGTCCTCCAACTTTTGTTTGTAAACTTCTCTTCCAACGAAACTCGTTGTTGAGAAATCAGGTCCAAGACTCGGTAAACCAAGAGATATCAATTTTGTTGTTTTATTGTTCATCTTGGCGAGCTTTGGCCCAAATAAAGCAAGAACTTCTTCTGCTTTTGTTAGTTTTTGACATTTATGAAATATAGAGGTTGCCTTTATTATTGAACCAATGCAGTCCTGAATTCCCTTGCTTGCCAAATGCCTATCAGCAATGCTGTTGATTTCTTCCATAATCCACTTTGTAGTTTTCTGTCTCTGACCAAAACTTTTGTTCTCCTCAAGTTGCTCTTTCAGCTTCCCAAAAACATCTGTAAGAGCTTCGTAGAGTTCGAACCAATCACACAACCTATCAGCAGAAGTCTTTATTTGCCCCCAGAAGTAATTTTTTATTTGCTTTACTGTATTATTTACATGGTCATTCAAGTTGTTTTCATATTTTTTAATAGTATCATTTGCCTTCTTTAGGTCTTCTTTCATTTCTGAGTACTGGTGTTCACTATGTTTTCTTATTTGCTCTGCTTTATTTTCCCACCCTTTTGCTTTCTCTTCCCACTCTTTTGTTTTTACCCTCTCATTTTCCAATTCTTTATTTAACTTATTGTTTACATTTGCAGCATTCTCCAAGTTTCTGTATAACTTTGTTGAAGATTCTTTTTCATCCTAGAGTTTTTTCCCCATTTTTTCCAAATTTTCCCTCAGAGTTATCAGTTCTGCGTCCATTTGTTCTTGCTGTTCAGTTGCTTCTTTAGAGCCAGAGGATGATTTTTTTATCCTTTTCTCTAATTCTTTGTATCTTTTTATTGCTGCTTTCTCACTTGCCTTTACATTTGCAAGGTCTACCTTTAACTTATCTATTGTGCCCTGAAGCTTTCCTTTCTCTCTCTCCAACTTCATCACTGAACTGTAGACCACTTGGTTGGTCATTTTGGACACATTTATCTTGTCCACATTTTTAATTTTGGATAAATCCATTTGGAGGGTGCTAACTTGAAATTCAGATGGATCTAACTGACTCTCTGGTGGATTGTTATCTCTAGTTGGGGGCATAACAACCATGAATTCCATCATATCTTTATCTGGGTCATATGTGGGAAATAGCCTGTTGGTTGTAGGTTTTGCATCACGAGTTGTAACAATTGCTTCCATCTTCATTGTCTTACTATTTTGTCTATTCTTGTTTTTTGATTTTTCATAGTTAGTTACAAATTCATTGTAACAAAAATCAGGATTTTGTGAGATAATTGAATGTTTGAATGGTGAAATAGCAGTAACACTTGCTCTGATGTACGAGCTTCCACCAATACCATGAGGATAACCAACACCTAGACCCATTAGTGGGGTTTGTGGACTGTTCTGAGGGTTTTGTCTTGAAGGATGGGCAATTGTTGGACTCACAGTCACCATTGGCGTTGTTGTACTAGTAGTACTACTAATACTTGTCATAACCTTCTGCTTCTTTACACTTTCTTGATCTTTGAGACCAAATTTTTTTGCATCTATATACAATGTCCTTTTCGGACCACTAGTTGTAGTTGTACCCATGATATCTACAGTTGTGGGAGTGACAGTTGATTCAGATTGAATCTGAGTGCTTGTAAGTGGAACTGTAAACGAAGCAAGAACAAATTTAATTAACTAAGATGAATCTAATGTGGATGGAATTGATTGAGTTGATGATTAATCTCCATGCCCAAGGCCTAGTTTCTGACCATGTTTTGGTGCTACAGCTAGTGGTTGAGGTGGTAACCAAACCCCTTCTCCACTGGGACCCAGACCACCAAAACCTTGGTAGCCCATTTTTTCTACAATTTCTGCCCCTTTGCTATATAGAAGTTTGGTGGATGCATCAACTCCTCTCTGAATTTGTGTACTAGATGAGGGATTCAAAGAATCCTGGTCATCGTAATCATCATCAGTATCACTGTGATGTGCTTCAGTTGGATGCTCCTTATTCCATAATTCGTCAAATATTCTATCCTCTTCAGCCTCATCACGATCTAAAGAGGTCTTTGGCTCACCGAGATTCTTCCTCATTTCCCAAAATTGAGAAATTTTATTTCGACTCCATCCAACATCTATACAATCATTCATTAGCTCTTTTGGAATAGGTTTTGTAGATGGTTTATCAGCTTTCTTGTAGAAATTGGACGATGTCATGCCCTCCACTTTTCCTTTCTGTTTGTGCAATGCCATTATTTGTGATGACAATTCCTATATTGACATATTATTTTTAGCAGCATATTTCTCCATTTGTTTTTTGACCTCCTCCCACGAGTCCATGTTTTTAAAATTTTCAATCAAAGGCATACTTTCATGTTGATATTTGCTTGCAGAAGTCCCAATGCCCTTAAGCCTTGCTCCAATTATGTTCAGTGGATCATATTGCCAGTGACTGTCAACATCAAATCAAAAAATTGAAAAAAAGGCTTCTACCACTTTGAATCCTCTTCTCTCAAATGCGAACCCTCCAAAGGAGAATGGCAAGGAGGGAAATATCATTTTCTTTTGCTGACCATGAAAGAGTACATCTGTGCTCTCCATTTGTCGTACATATTCCAATGCAAATACCCTCTTTGTGTCAGTCAATTGTAGTTCACTTTCGAGTTGAATGCAATTTCTACAAGTAACAGGCAATCTAGGCATTGGAGTGCTTGTAATTTTATGGTACATTGGTGCCAAAAAGAAGTCTACAAAATTGTTGTAGTTCCTTCTGTTATCAATCATCCTTATCTGAGGTGTCCACTCATCTATTGGATTTTGGCCTTGAGTCTGACTGCAAAGCTTGTTTGCCTCAAATAATGCATGATGCTTTGCTAGGAGAAGATAGCACAAGTAGGTTGTGAATCTAAATGTCTTCTCTGAACCTCTTTGAATCATTAGTAATTGATCTTGCATGCAACGAACAATGTGCTCACTAAAACGATATCTTACTGGTTCTTTTTAAAAATGAATATGATAAAGCATTTCAAGAATGTTGGCATCCACTTGTTTGTTACCATTTGATCCCAAAAAAAATGCTAGCAAGAAAATACTGTCCTGTGCCTATGGCACAAAAAATTCAAAATCATAAGGAGGCATGTGATTTGGACTCAGCCTACAACCGCTTGTTATTCCTCTGATATAAGAATCTCTCTGTGTTGCATCTAATTTTTCATAATCATCTACCAGCTTTCCCAAGTCAATATGTATGCTTGACTATTGTTGTTGAAACCCTAGGTTCAACAGACTAGCAAATTCACTCTCAGTTATGGACAAAATTTCCTCCTGAGTAATTTTATTCACAATTGCTTTTCTATTTTCATCATAATTTTTGATGCAGAGCATAACAATTTCTGGGCAAGGGAATACTTGAGGTAACGCCATGTGTGTTGACCCAGCTAGCCACGGTGCAATTTTATTTGCAGTTGCATTTACACTAGGGTTAAATGAACAAAATTTTGAAGCCTTATTTGGATCGTTCCACTTGTTTTCAAGTACAAATCTTATCTCCATTATACCCTTATTTCCATGAATAACATGATCATGTATATCATGGAATAAATCACTAAAACCTGGTGTTTTAAGCATATTGTGGAATTCTGTTATTTTGCCCATGTTATTCTTGGTATTTGTTTTGCCCATCGTGGTAAATATTTAAACACAACTACAAGCCTACAAGGGTGATTCAAAATTAAAACCTTACAGACTAAATTTTTTTATATAATATAAACAGTAAAGTTGTAAAATTTAAAATGTGGGACGTAAATTTTCAAGATTTTAGTAGTTACACTTACTCGTTCACATTCACGTTGCCCTTAGTTTCAATTTTTGCAGAGAGCTGAGAGTCTAGAGACTATAGTTTGTTGCTTTCCTCGGACCACAATCCTCAACCCAAAAATTAAGAATCCATAACTTTGTTGTGCTGTAACTTTGTAAATTGTAATTTGTAACCCCTTTCTAATTTCTAAATTTGTAGACAATGTATAACTGCAAAATTAAAGAAATTTAATGTGCCAAAATTGTACAATTTGTACTCTATAGTCTATAGTCGTCACAATTGTCACACAGTACACTTTCAATATAAATGTGAGTGGAATCATGGACCACTATTGTTACCTAACCCATCATAATGTATTAATGTCATTCATAATGTCACTGTTAACTGCAAGTGGAATGTGATTATGTCAATGTGTTAACTGAGCAGTGACATGTGTCATGTTTTAGGGACGCATTTGAAATGACAGGGTTTCTTTTTCCTTTCATCCTGAAACTCAACTTCGGTCGTTGATCTATAAACATCCAACAGCACCGGTGAATGGTGTGGTGGCTCCGTGGGTCGTGGGTCGTGGGTCCCACTCCCATTAACTAAGGTACTCAGGTATCAGGATGACTCACATCACGAATCAGACGTGTCAGTGTCACGTCATCACCAAATTGAAACTACATTGTTATTTGTTGGTTGACCGAGGAGTTTAGTGACACGTGCCATGTTTTCGGGATGCATTTGAAATGACAGGGTTTCTTTTTCCTTTCATCTCGAAACTCAACTTCGGTCATTGATCTATAAACATCCAATGGCACCGATGAATGGTGTGGTGGCCCCGTGGGTCGTGGGTCCCACTCCCATTAACTAAGGTAGTCAGGTATCAGGATGACTCACATCACGAGTTAGACGTGTCAGTGTCATGTCATCACCAAATTGAAATTACATTGTTATTTGTTGGTCGACCGAGGAGTTTAGTGACACGTGTCATGTTTTCGGGACGCATTTGAAATGACAGGGTTTCTTTTTCCTTTCATCCCTAAACTCAACTTCGGTCGTTGATCTATAAACATCCAACGACACTGGTGAATGGTGTGGGTCCCACTCCCATTAAATTATGAGTATAGTTAGTATATTATTGTACTTGCCGATAGGCTAGTACTATTGCATTTAGTTTGCACAATAAGTGAATTAGTTTAGAATCAACCAACCAATGAAAATGAACTATTTTTCTTTTTATCAAATATTTCTAAAGTTTTTATATAAATTTATTATTCTCATATATTATCTATACTATTTATCTGAATGATAATTGGTTCTTTTTATTTAGTGTTATAAGACCCCTTTTCTCGGAGGCTACCTCCATGTTCATTTATTTTCGGCTAGATTCTCGTATACTTCTTGACATAAATTTTCTTTTACATAGATTTCAATATCACAATTTGTAAATTGAATAAGAAATAATTATATTATTAAAAAAAATTAATAATTCAAGAAAAAAGAGTTTATTGGGTTAATCCTAAGCTAGGTGATTTTGATAACATTTTGATATGCAATAATCTATAAATTATACAATTTTAAATCTAGAGAAGGATTGGTTAGAACCTTCTTCACTAACTTCATTTAAAAAAATTAAAATTAAATAATTTAGTAAACTATTTTAAATGTATATTTGTATAATTATATATATATTTTAAGAAAATATTTAAATTATTTTGTACCTAATTAGGATTTATTTTAATTGAAGTTAAAATTAGTAAATTCTTGTCTTTATTTTAACCAATATTAGAATTTTTGTATACCCTTCATAAATGTAATGCAAATTTAGAATTTTTTTCAATTTACTATAAAGACATAATATTTTAGTAAAAGTGTTAAATTTATTATTTAAATTATAATTTTTAATTAGTATAAAAACTATAACTTAACTCCATACTAATTCTATTTTTCTAATTTTTGTATAATAACTTTAAAAAAAAATTTAAATCCTAATTTCTAATTAGTCTAATAACTATTAGGCAAGTACATGCCATGACGTGGCACTTGTTAAATTATATAACTGCAATGATGTATATTAATTAAAATAGTAAAAGAATATATAAATAAACATTATATTATCATGCTAAATTAAAATTAGATGACATCCTAAAGAACATTTATCATACCAAAGATATTTATCAACTAATTATACTATACATGAGATATAGATAAAATTGTATAATTTTTTTTAAAAAGAGTTAAATTGATTAATTTCAATTATTAAATTGTTTGATATATCTTGTTCAAGTGATAAATTTATCCAATTGTAGAAGCTGGACAATATTCTTAAGGTTAAATATAATGCATTAAAAAAACATAAATTAATTTTAAAATAACATTTATGCTTTAAAAAAACCAAACACACTTATAATAAATAAAGTTGATAATATACCAAGCTAAATAATTTGAACTTTATTAAAATTGATACAAAATTAATATTATGTATTTTAAAGTATAAAATAAAAATATCAATATAGTAAAAATTATATATGTTAAATAAATGTATAATCTAATAAAATTATATATATAAATAAAAAATAAAAGAAAATTTATTAAAAGCATTGGTTTAGATATGTAAAATTAAAAATAATTAAATTCTAATTTAAACTAATCCACTTGTCACAAGAAAATATAAGGTTGCAATTAATGCTTGCATTAATAGAGGTGCTGAAAAAAATAGTTGCATTTTTTATGAAGAAAATTGAATTTTTTCATTGCCTTTTTCATCATGAACCAATAAAGTTTAAAAAAAAATGTATTTTTCAATTTCAAAAAAAATGCAAATTAATAAACCTTTTGCAAACATTGGTATATCAATGAAATTTTTAGATTATAGAACTAATATGGAACTAGGTGATTCCATTAGTTTCCTGCCAAAGGCAGGAACTAATAATATTTTATATTCACATAGGCTTTTATAAATAATTCAATAGAAAATTAAAAAATGCAAAATATTGCAATGTTGCATAAGTAAGCATAAGAAGTTAAAACAATGAAATACAATTTTATATAGAACTGAAACTCGAGAAATTTCATTGATATTTCTTGAAATTTACAAAATCGGGGAAAAACCCTAGACTCTAGAACTATTGTACTATTCGTTGTAGAAACCACTAGAATTGACCATGGTTGCGAATTCTTGTAGCCATTTGTTGCCATCTTCCACTTCATCCAGGAAAAACCATTTTCGAAGAAAATTCAACCCAATTCTTGCGCATTTCCTATGGTGCTGCAACTGCCCAGTAGTCAAGCCTAGTAAAAATGGTTGCAGGACCACATTCTGGCCAAGTTCTAGAAGCTTGTGGACTTCACCCGCCCAAGGGATCCCCACTCCTAAAACTGCATGAGCGACAATTTCAATGTCATCGCCCAAATATACTACTTTAAAAATCTTCCTCAGGAGCAGCAAAATTTCGGCCCTTGCTTCTCCGAGGCCAAGCAGGGAAGCTAAAAATTGTGACGTAATGTCACTATTGACACGATACCGATTCTCATTCTTCAAAAACTCATGCCCCAGAACCATTTTGACAGCATCAATAACAAACTTCACACCAGAGCATGGAACAACCTCATTGCAAATTGACAAGAGGTTTTCCTCAGGAACGCGACCTAGAAAGGCCTTCTGCTCCTCTTCCAAAATGCATCTTAGGCGAATAGGGTTGTCCATCTTTACTGCAAAGTTCAAACTAGCACCAAACAATTAACAAACAATTAACAAACTAGACCTATCGACTACCAAAAATGAGATGAGCAATGATGAAAGAAGTAGCTCAATCGCCTATAAATAAGCTTGGCGGGTAGGGTGCCAGGGATTATTTGTTTGTTTCTGTCCGACTGCCAATTCAATTACATTAGATTAGCAAATATTCTCAAATCTTGAACATAATTGCAAGTACGTGCCGAAAAGGCCAATTGTAACTAAACACTAATACCGTCCATTGTCCTATAATGCGTGTGAAGCCACTTAACCGATGGAAAAGGCCAATTGCAATTAAGACTAATAGTAATAGTACTACTGCTAGTGGACCGTGGCATGTCTTGTAATGTGTGTGAAGCCACTTCGTCGATGGAAAAGGCCAATTGTAAATTGTAATTAACAGTGACAAGACATCAATATACTATCTCCTGCAACTTAAGTGATACGCGTTGAACAGAAACGTGTCACCATTCCGGACACTTGAACAAGGTCGAGGCTTCATTCCAGACATGGCATGGCATTTAATTCTTTCCGGGTGCACTGTACTCCGCATACAACTTACCTTGATACGTGTCAACATTCCGGTGACTACCTCGACAATTCTTCTTCCTTCAAGAAATGTTGGCCGAAATTAAACCTCAGCCATTGATCTTCGATCATCAGACGGTCTGAGTTCTCAAATAATACATTTAACATAATTACAGTGGTAGTGGCCAATAATTAATGTAAGTTGGTATGTTAGGTTAGGCTACTTATTTCCCATCTTTTGAAAATAGCCATACCAACTATAACTTTCTGAAAACCATTTGGCATAACAAATAAATTAATTCAATTATTTGGAAAATAATTTCGCCACCTTTTTATAAAAAAGGTATCGGTTATTAAAATATTCGCCAACCAATATCCATATTTCAAAACATAATTCGCCATCAATATTAATAATTTTATTAAAAACAAAAATTATAATCGCCATTATTTTATAAAAATTGTCTAAACTACTAAAAAAATTGCCACCAAATATCCATCCATTGACGCATAATTCGCTAACACTATTAATTTTTTTTCCACCCAAATGACATGTGATTCACCACAATTTTATAAATTTTGGGAGGGGGGGGGGGGGGGGTTCCTTAAAGTTATCCTTGCTAATAGCCGGGTAGAAGACCCAAGTACCTAATTGTATCTATGACTTAGATGGATGAGTAAGTGTGATAGAATGTGAATTGCACTAGTAATATTAGGAGATCTCACAAATGATTGAATTAATAGGTTTTGTTAATATGCAAACATTAGAAGTATGTCAACTTCAATGTATAAATAAATTTGTCTATAGGTTAGTTACAATCTCTACCTCCTAAATTCAGTCCTAAAATTGAACTTCTTAGTTAACAATCCATTTGTGCATACAAAAAACCACATTGTCTCTCCATCTAGCTCTAGATCTAGCATTTCTCAATTTTAATTGCATATTTATCTTCCATAACAATGAATAATCATTACATCCATCTAGTGCTTGAGCCTTTATAATCCTAGTGGATTATCTTCCTTAGGTAATAGACTTAAGCTTCCTAGTTTACATATGCATTCGAGAGAACCATAGTTCCCACCCCACACTTAGCATAATCTCCATGGATTGAAGAAGATTACAATTTAAATTAATCTCTACACAAATACAAGTAGCTATCTTTTGTTGAGCATCTAGGGCAATAAGCCCAGAGGCTTACTAATGATCATCACTATGGAAAACGAATCCAAACAAGAATTTTGGATAATAGCTCATTCATTAGATCAAACCCCACATGATATGGTGTGATTAATAATTCTAGTTGTCTAGAATACATGAACCTCCTTCAAAAACCACATTTCAATCTACGATGTGAGAGAATACCACAAATAAGTAAATATTTGCTGCAAAGTTATATACATGCCATTTTTTGGATTCCAATTCTTTCCCAACCACATCTCCAAAATAAACAAGGAGACCTAAATACTTATGAACTTGCATATTAAAACATGCTCAACACATCTTTTGCAATGACTTTTGGATTTATCATTACAATTGGACGCTCATTATTTTTCTTTAAGCATCTTTAAATGTAAACATTGGGGGTCTAGTAGACCTCCACAAGCTTCCACAAAGGTAAGTAGCTCCTAACAACAAAAAACTAATGACAAAAAAATGCATCAAACAAAAAAGAAAGAAAAACAATTATCAAAACTTAAACCCTTCTACCCATACCACAAGAAAGCAAAAGGAAAACATATTTTGCAAGAAACAAATTGAGGCTCCCAACTCAATAGTATCAACAAAGACCACTTAGATACTTGCCTCTCAAAGCCCTTGCTCACCCTCCACCACTCCTCAACACTAGTTGTATTTTCAATACAATAAATGAACCTAAATTACTTATCAAAAAACTTTGTAGAATTTTATTAAGATACCTTTGAAAACCTTTTCTTGATATATAATTGTTATACATTGATTTACTAATTTTTTCATTTCCCATTATTATATTAAAGTCATGTTTCTAATTTTTTCACCACTTAAATCACTTAAAGTCTAGTTACTTATACACTAATCATCACATAGAAAATATTAAACGAAAATAAACCAAAAACAAAACTCAAAAACTTTAGTTTTATAAAACTATGTAAATTGTCCCTCTTACAAGCCTCATAACCAAGTCCTCTCTTGACCCACTTCCGCACCATAACACTTAGTCATTGGCTACTTAACAGATAACATCATATTCAGATCAATTCTCTACCAAAACACAGATACCTTTCAAGAGGGGAAAAATCCAAATGTCAATCTCCCGCTCCAGGTAACATATGTTTTATTCTTCATTAAAATGTGGAGGTGATGGTTCTTTTGCTACCGCCTAGTGCTTTCAAAAGTTGACGTGACAAACGCACACAAGTCTACCATTTTAGCTCCCCTATAGAGTAGGATCGTATGAATCTCAATTCCCGCTACGAAGATTTGAATGCAGGATTGTTTCAAAGTTTTTCTGTTACCAGTCTCCTCCATTAGAGGTATTCTTTCACATTCAATAATGACGGGGCTCCACTTGTTTAGTTTTTGTATCCTTTGGAGGGAAGATGGTTTTAAACGGATAATAGTATTAACTAAAATTAAGAATATTGGACTTGTTTACCTTTGGAAGAATATTTGTTTGTCGGGACGATGGGTAGGTAATCAAAAGCATTCACAAGCAACAGAGAATATAACATTTGATGCTTATGTTTGCAGGCTCATCAATTTCATCACCAGTGAAACTCTCCAGATATTCAGCTGGAGTGCTGGAAATCTATGCGATTCTCTTGAGCCCAATTGGCTATTCGTTTGATACCCAATTACACAGCTGAGTTGAAGCAAAAAGGAAAGTGTGGCAAACAAAGGGGGTTTGGGGTCAACCACCATGGGCAATGGTTCGGATTTTGAGCTGCCGGAAGAGATTCTCACAGTTCTGCCGACAGATCCATATGATCAACTGGATTTGGCCCGGAAGATTACCTCTATTGCCATTTCTTCCCGGGTGTCCAAGCTGGAGGCTGAGAATAGCAGGCTCAGGCTTAAACTCTCCGAGAAGGACCACATCATACGAGACCTCGAGGGTAAAATTAACCAACTTGATTACGCCCTCCAGGAATCCAATGACCGGTTATCCCAATCCATCGATCAACAGGTAAGCTGTCTGTTAGAGTACTTTGGTTGTTTAATTAATTCAGAAAATGAACAATCTCTTTTCCCAGTGTTCAACATATCCACATTCCAATGCTACACAACCTTCAGCATAACCCTAACGTACACTTTTTCATCTGTCCACATGTAAGTACTCTATAAAGTTCCTTACCGATTGCCCACGCACACCGTTATTAACAGCTTACAGATTTTTAAGCATATTGCGATTTATCCATATTTCACTGCTTGAAAATATTCACATACCCATGCCACAGTACCCCAAAACCCCTTTTACATGTGTTCTTATTGCAGTGTATGATTGGAATGAATGATACCCAGTTTACGAATGCGCCATTTTGTTATTGTACAAGTTCATCTTCCACTTTTAGATATTGCCCATATTTTAATATTCCATCACCTCTATATTAAACTACTCTACAATATCTATAACATGGTGATTTGTCTTGGCTTGGGAGATTGAATTTGGCCAGTCCCTTAAGATGCCCCTCATGTTGGCACCGCAATTCTTTTGACAAGAAAAGTAAATTACATCAAACACCTATGTTAGGGTTATAAGTAATTTGTTTACAATTTCTTTTAGTCTGTTTGTTTGGTTTGCCCTCAATTGTTTTTCTTCGGGACTTGGCAAGGTTGTTCTTTTTCGCCATATACCCGGCATTCAGTACACTTCCTTCACATTGTTAACAATAACAAACATACCCATGTTCTAACCGTAAAAATTCCTCATATGCCTATATTTTAACATTAATAATTACTTAACACCAACCCATATGCCCATAATATGATATTGCAGAATCTCTAATACTTGTTTTCTTTATTGTAGTCTGGAAACTTGAACGCAGCCATTCTTTTTACAAATACATTCCTTTATCCTTTGAAAAGAAAATGAGCAGTTGTTAATGATTGCTTTTGGTTGAAATGCATTGATTTGAATTACCTTACCAGTTCTTTTTTTCAAGTTCAATGCACTTGCTCATTATTGGGGTAAGGGAGTGGGCTTTGATATGTTCCCATAATTTTTAGACATGTCATGAATGTTTCATATCAAGCCAAATGTGCATTATCACTCGATTGTAATTCACTTGGATTATTCTCTTACAACTTCTGTACTCTTAATTGCTCTTTTGAAATTCATGTCTCACGGCTCTTGTAATGGGTAAAGGTAATTATCATTTTTAAAGGTCAGTGCTAAGTGAGATACCAAATTGGTGTATTATTTTTCCTTACGAAAGCCCTCAAAGGGACTGGTGACCATCTACCTTATATAGTAGTCCTTGGTTTTGATCTTTTGAATAAGGTGAGTTGTAAACTTAAACTTGCCAATCTACCTACACCAGTAGTTCATATGTTAGGAAAAACTAGCTACATTACTTATTGTATAGACTTGGTGTTAATATGCTACAGTCTCTGGACAAACCCAAAATTTATTTGCTAGAAAGGGTACTTTACTTTGAGTGTTTGATGTGGTACAAGTAATTCTTTATTACAACATTGTTTAGGCTTTGGACCTGGGCCATCATGGTCGTAAGCAAACCAAGTTCTTGGTAGATTACAGTTGAATGGGACATCACCTCAATAATAGACCTCTAGGAATACATTAGCCACGCTTGAAATGTATCATGTTGAAGGTGAAAGTTTCACGCCATTCCATGGTACTTTTCTGTGATTGTTTAATTTTTTTTACAAGCAACACTTAATCCCAGCATTGTACTGGGAATGAGCCTAGCTGGATTTGGAACCAGGCCATCACTTTGGTTTATGAACCAACTAATTGCTAGATCACAGCTTAATGCAATATCACCTCAACAAAACATGGTACCTATTGGAATATAATTAGCCAGGCTTGGAATGCACCATGTTGAAGGAGAAAGGTTCACACCATTCCATTGGGTGCTAAGGTGTCCTTGAACAGTTAATTCAGAAATTTATGTTCTAATTTGATCACATTGTACTTTGTCATCTTAAAATGCCTTCCTTTTCAATATTTATTAGGATTGCTTATATTTTTTATTGAAGTAGATTCTGACCTCAGTGCTGGCAGCTTTCACTTTATGCTGGTCTCATCTTTCGAGCTTCTTAGAATATTTTTTTAAATATCAAGCATGAGGTTTCTGACAATCTTGTATGACATCAAAACTGGTCATAATACAATTTCTGAGTTGCTAAGTATTTGCTACTTTAACCACAGACACTAAACCTTTGGCCAAATTTATTAAAATTGAAATAAATTTTAACAATAACATTTTTAATTTTCATGTTTGATTGCTTAGAGCTGACACTTTGTGACTGGTAAGTTATCAACTATTCATACTTTTAGTTGTGCCCTATTAATTAAAATTTAATGGGTAACCGTAACACAGTGTTATGTTTACATACAGTTTGGCTTAGAAGCCACTATTAAAGGGTATACATTAATGTGGGATTTGGATCCTGCTTCATCTGGAGTAGATGACATTATTATCATGCCTGTATTAACAATGAGAGCATACTGAACTGGGCTTGAAGATTCCTTGCCCAGATATTGATGAACATATGATAAAGACAGCTCAGAATTCCTTCTGGAAAGAAAGAACAAAAAACAGCTAACAATCAAGACCACAAAAGATATATGCCTTCAAAACTTCTAGCTTTATAATCTTAGTATGGATTAAATAGATGCACAATGATGAGGTTGTGTCTTGGCTGCAAGCACAACATGCAAAAGTGATCACAGAAATATTTGCAATAGTGAATCTTATCATTCACAATTTGCAGCAGATTCTAATGTGATTGTAAATCTTGCCCCAAAATCACAAGCTCATTTAAAAGAATTAGAATTATAATCACAAGCTCATTGATTAGAATTATATTGATACCAATAAAATGTCTTTGTCAAGGTTGATCTTGGTTTAGATCATGCAATCATGTTGGACAATATTTGAAATATAATTCTTATCATTAGGGGTAGAGATTTAAAAAACAAATTTAAATACACATATATATCAATTATTATCTTAACCTATTTCATGCAATAGCTTTTGAACTTTAGGAACCAAGGCATCAATACTCCCATTTTACATAATCAATTATAGTAGGGTTTGGAGAGGAAAAACGACAAAGAGTGTTTGGAGACTCTTCAGCTCAATTAAGCCAAAGAGCGTGAAGCGTTCAACTAAGACAGCTTGCCTCTTGGCCCACAAATGACAGGAATTTCCAACTAAAACAATATCATCACTTGGGTTGTCCTATTTAATTTGAGGGAACCCAAGTTATTGAGGAGGACCCTTGAACACAATTAAGCCCAAGAGTGTGGAACATCCAAATAAGAGCCTGCCCCTTGGCCCATAAATGGCAGGAATATCCAACTAAAACAATTCCATCACTTGGGGTGGCCTACTTAATTGGAGTGACCCAGGTTATTGAGGAAGGCTGTTCAGCCCAATTAAGCCCAAGACCGTGGAGCTTCCAACTAAGACAACTCACCCCCTTGGCCCACAAATGGCAAAAGCATCCAAGACAATTCAATCCAGTTGGGGTGGCCTACTTCATTCGAGGGAACTGATCTACTGCCTCTCCCTAACATATTTCCTCCCATTCTTGCAAGATTGTTTGTCGGAATAAAGAATATATAAACTTATTTATTAATTGAAGATTCATAATAAATTTACATATTTTATTAACATCTCGTTGTAAGTTATATTAAGATAGATGCATTATAACATTATCCCATACTTGTTAATGCACAGGTCTGTTGTCTTTTCCTATAACGATCTGATCTGCTGAATACACGTGTATGAGAATCTTCTCTTTTTCCATCTTCCTTGATTAATGCGACTTGAGGTATTGGTGAGTGATGATGAAGTGATTGTTGATTAGATCATTGATGAGTGACAATGTAATAAATTTTGGTTCGATACATTGGTGAATGATGATTGAATGAGTGCTGATTTGCTAGAGTGATGCTTGATTGCTGAATTGTTTGTTTTCTTGATCTCAAGATGAGGTGATAATTGATGATTGTTTTCTTGATCTTGGTGATTGATTGTTTGCTTGATTTCTTGAGTTTGGATGGATTCATGAGTGATGATTGATAAGCCCTCCTTCAATGCTTGGAATGAAGTCTCCTTTATTCTTTATTGGTGAAAGGTTCACCACCTTTCATAAGAATTGAGTCAGCACTTTTTGTTGTTGCCTTTGAGAGTAATTTATTATTCCCTAAATTGATCTCCCGATGCAGTGGAGAGTCACACCTCTTCATCATGTCTGTCCTTTGCGATGGTCACAACCTTTTGCAATCACCATGTTTTGGAAGAGTAACAACCTTTCCTCATTTCTGCCATTTGAAACAGTCACAACGTTTTATAATTGTTACTCTTTGAAAGAGTCATAACCCTTAAATCATTTATGTCCTTTGAGAGAGTCATTACCTTTCAAAATTACTACTTTTTCAAAGAGTCACAACCATTCGTACCTTTTGTTCTTTGAAGGAGTCACTTCTTTATTTTTCTTCTCATTCCTCGTTTGTCTTCCATTAATTCTTTCAATTCTTTCTTGGTTCATACCTTACCTTTTCTCTTGCTTCCTCCGCTTTGAAATGAAGTCTTTTTCCTTGTATATCTAATGTTGAGGGAGTCACAACTCTTCATTGCATGCCTCTTGACCTCTCTTTAAACTTAATTAATTTTTAATTCTATTGTATCATATTTTTTTTTTCTTTTTAATTTTACTAGTATCATTATTTCTTATGTAATTTTATTTCAGAAATAGGGCATGGCACAAATTTGTTGATGTTTGGTAGCTTCAGTCAGATAAACCTATTATATATGAGATATAATTTATATATGTGTTATTTATATTTGAGATATAAGGGTATTATTATATAAGGAAAAAAAAAAATAAAAATAAAATAAAAATAAAAATAAATAAATAAATAAATAAATATATATATATATATATATTATGATTAAAATTGTTATTATATTAATTATTTGATTAATTAATAGACATGCTCCATGAAGGCACATGTCTATTCATTGCTTATTCTCTATAAAAAAATCTAAAAGGATGTTGCATTTGGAAGACATATCAATTTGGCAGTGCTTAGTACATTTGCAGCAAATCCGAAAACCCAACATGGTATTAGAGCTAGAATGCAAATGTAAGAAAGGCTAGAAAACACTAGATTACTGATTTGAGAAAAACATAGGCATATCCAAGGGAAGCACATGTGGATCAGTCTGAAAGGATTAAAGGTATTGCAGAGCATACAGATTTCTCGAGTGTTTATAGAATGATTGTCTAAGCATGTGAAAAATCTTAGTGTGGTTGATTTATTCATATTGAGTTTATCATCTCTAGTTGAGTGGATTTAAATTTATATCTTTTACAAACTACTATTTGGGGGTTATCGTGGATCATTCATAACTTGAGAAATGATTATCCTTAGTGAAAGTTGAAACATAAAGCTTCATTGCTGTGTTTTTTCTCTCTTCATTGGGACATAGGAAGTGAAGAAGTTAATAAGGATAAGGGACGAAGTCAAACGCAATTTAATACTACCTGCAAAAGAGTGATAGTCAGAGACCAAGGATGACTCGTGTGTTCCTTGAAGATGGAACGGTCGTGAGCATTGACAATAAAGTTTTAGAAATTATGAATTTGTTAGAAAATTCATCGTATCAATTATTACCGCAATCTAAATGGACGGGTTAGGCAAGATGTACCTCATCCACCATGTCTACAATCGTGTTAAATTGATGGATTAAGATAGTATTATAAAGCATGTGCAAGGCTCGTCAACCATTTGTAGATGAATATAGAAGCATTGACAAAATACAAACTAGGCTATTTGAAAGAGTAAAATTTCATGCGGTGCCTCGTGTACAAATATGCACAAAATGAATTTGTAGAATATGAAAATGCGCTTGTGGGCAATAGAAAAATAGTGCATCTAGATCTTAATCAGACCCACACACAAATCAAGAGAAAAAAGATGATGCACTTGTTTCTACTAAATAAAAGTATCAATTGAATACTGCTAGTGAGGACGAATTGGTTAAAAATAAGGCATGACGACCATGATCGTCTCAAATGGTATGCCGCATAGGCAAGGGACCCACCACAAATCGAGCAAAAAACACCTTTAAAGAAAGGTGAATAGCTGCAGATAAGGATGTGGAAAAGAGGTATAGAGTTATGAGCAATAAAGTGGAAAATTTATGAGATAAGTATTTTTTGATTTCTTTAGTATTATTTTTATTTATTTTTGTGGTCACCTTAGATTACTATATGCGGCATTAATAGGGAAATAATATGTTCAAAATATAGATTAAAGTATATATATAGAAGATTGAATATATGCAAATATGTTCAAAGTATATATTTATCTATATTTTATTAAAATGATCTTATATTATTATGTAGAATTATTTGTAATCCTCGGGTATTATAGTAGTCTCTTTCTTATCTATATGAGCTATATACCTTGATCTTTACCTCCAAGAATGTTCTTGCAGGAAAAAGAGGAAGATTGAGATTCAGTGGGAGGTTGACATTTTAGGCAAGCTTGAAAGAGAGAGAGTAGATAGAGGATATGATTCAAGCAACCTTCAATGATCTTGATCATATTGATTTAGAGGGAGTAAACCATGTTGAGATGGATTCTTCAGTGATTAATAAATTGTAGTAGTCAAGAGGACTGTGATTCATGAATGTACCTCATGACTCTATGATTTTAATGGACCTACCCCTACATCATGAGGAAGTGACGACTTCCAAATGATGTCACTTGTATTTGCAGAAGTTATTGTAAGGTGATGATCATACAATAACTTGTATTATGAGATCAAACAAATTGAGTATATCGTGAATGTCTTGCATCTCAACATTCTGGAAGGCCATTACTCAAAGAGTATTTGGTGAATATCATTGATATTCTGGAGGCCAATACTCTTTATATTAGATGTGATATCAACCCTTAATTTGAGTACTTGATGAATATCATTGATATTCTGGGAGGCCAATATTCTTGATATCAGATGTGATATCAAACCTTATTTTGAGTACTTGGTGAATATCATTGATATTATGGGAGACCAATACTCTTGATATCATATATGATAATAAAACCTTTTGAGTAATTGGTGAATACCATTGATATTCTGGGAGACCAATACTCTTGATATCATATGTGATATTAAACCTTATTTGGGCACTTGGTGAATATAATGTGTAGATATTCAGTAAGACCAATACTCATGATATCAAATGCGATATCAAATGGTGGAAATCTTCTGAGATATTCTTAAAATTGTTATTTGTAATGTTACGTTGAAGTAATATTTATTCTTATGTTTTTATCCTTCTAAGCTAAGAGGGAGTGTTGATGTTTGGTAGCTTCAGGCAGATAAACCTATTATATATGAGATATAATTTATATATTGCTCTTTATATTTGAGATATAAGGTTATTTTAATATGAGAAATACACACACACACACACACATGCACTTTGTCACAAGGTTTGCCGAATTCTAGCCATGAGGGTCGAAATTCGGTGAACTCCAAAACAACATAAAACATTTGTTGAAATTCGTCTAAGATTCGTGCAAGAACAAAAGGGAAGCAATCGTTTGTTGTCCTCGTTTGACTCAGATGCCTCTTTGAGCATTGCGAATGATCTTGAGATGAAATTAAATGTTCCTATTGAAATGATTGATGTTGCACGGGATTTTGAGAAGGTTGTTGTGGTCAAATCCAAAGGCTTCTTTTGTCGTTGTCAACATCTCTGAGAAGATCATAAGGTGCAATAGTAGATTGTGTACACCAAACATAGAGTGCTTCTGCACATTCAGGAACACACAACCCTTTTGAGAAATTCACCAACTTGAGTAGGCTTGACCGACGGCCAAATTTTGAAGAGTATAGTGTCTATATGCCCCAATTAGTGCACTTCAAACTAGGGTTAATCCGTTCGTTGATTAATATTTTTAGTGCTAAATATTATTTATTTATACTGTATTTTTATATGTTTAGATAATATTAATTTATATGTTAATAATATTTGTTTAATTCATATGGTGATATTTGTTGTGTTGCTTTGTTTTTTCTAATTTTTAATGTTATCAACGTTATTATTATTAATATAGTGTTTTTATATTTAGATAATATTATGTTATAAGATAAATAGTAGTAGATATAATTTATCTATTTAAATTACAATATTGTTCTATATAATATTTATTTATTTTGTAATTTATTACTTATATTTTAAAAAAATAATAATTTATATAGGTGAATTTCTGATGGGGACCCAACCCAAGAACAGAATGGACACAACAGAAAAGGGAAATTGTATTAACTGAGAAAATAAGCTAGTACAAACAGTACAGAGAAAATAAACTTCAAAACATGCCCTAAGGGCTTACAATAGCATAAATCTGGAGATAATTTTTCCTTTCAGTACCTCCTCTCAAACTCCACTCCGAATTGCCTTTTACAATGCCAGAAATCTCCTTAAATAGACCTCGGAGGGTTAAGGACTAGGAGTACATTCTAGAAAGTGCTAGTAGGCTTCCACCGACCAAATAGAAGGTTCCGGAAGCTGTGGTAGAAGTTGGCGCAAATCTAGAAGAATCTGGAAACGGTAACCGAACTTCCGGGAAGCATAACTTTTGAACCGTAGCTCCGATTGACGAACCGTTTACATTTTCGGAAAGCTCTCGAAGCGCTCTATAGCCCTATGGACCAGCTTCGCTCGTCCCCCATTTTTCGGCCCTTTTCGAGGTCATTTAATGCCCCTAACCTGACTTTGAAGCATTCTTAAGAGGTCTCCAAAACCCGAAAAACTGCAATAACTTTCAAACCGTGGGGCCTTTTGACCTGATTCTTTTTCTGGAATGCTCTAAATCACAATTACATTCATCTGGCCAATTCACACCTTCTAGGTCACCAAAATGATGGCCAAATTGCATGCTCTTATTTTTTCGGGATTTTCTAGCACACTGATAGTTGAACTGTGAGAGTTGGAACCTTTACTTGACCCAAATGGGTATCCAAAAATGTAAAGACATGAAACAAAAACTAAGTCTAAGTACATTTTTTTGGGTTACACAGGATTGCCGTTATACCTCTGGATGCTCCTGCATCAATTTCATTTTGGAATTTTTCCGATTTTTTTGCATTGTCAAATTTTATCTGAATTTCATAGTTGCCAAACACGAACTCAAACTCGAACCTTGTGACTATATATATATGATTAAAATTGTTATTATATTAATTATTTGATTAATGAATAGACATGTCCCATGAAGGGACATGTCTATTCATGGCTTATTCTCTATATATAAATCTAAGAGAATGTTGCATTTGGAAGACATACCAATCTGGCAGTGCTTAGTACATTTACAGCAAATCTGAAAATCCAACAAGATTAAGAAGGAATATATACAAACAACCAAAAACGCAAGTTTCAAGAGAGATATACCACCTGAACTCAACGGTGTAGATAAATTAGACATATTGTGATAAGGGTATATGCAAGCTGTATATGGCTTTGCACATGCAAACTAGATGGCTAAAAGCTGAAATTTGAATATGTAAGATATTTCTAAACATGAAGCTTATAATTTTCTCCTGCAGTGCAATTTATCCCCATTTTCCACAGATGAATCATAATTACCTGATTGCTTACAAGATGACCTAGGAGAAAATTGAATCTGATAGAATTGGAGCCTGTACAGTAAATGAACAACAATTTTGAAATTCCACTATGGATAAAATTGAAATGTTGAATGAGAAAACTTGGAAGTCATGGGAATGAAATATCGTGTAGATTGACATGCATTGTGAAGATTTGTGCTGTCAAAATGGATGATCCGGCTGAATCAGCATGTAAGAAGACCTAAAATACTATAAAACTTTTAGTGGCATTAGATTTGGATCCAAGTCATAGAATTCTGTTGTGCATCGAGTTTCTGAAGGTGATTGATTTCCTAGCTTTTGACTAAAATTTGTGCTAGGCATTGGAGCAGGAAGAAAAGATGCCAATATTGGAAATTTGAAAAGCATAGTAGCACTCTGTTTACATGACATTGAGACGGTGTAAAAAATAAATAAATTGTAGATGGAATTGAATCACCTGGGTTTAATGGAAGAACTTGGCAAGCATAAAAAGATATATATATATATATTATATTCTGTGCCATGCTTCTGATTTGCAAGTTATTCTTGATTTTTTTGAAAAATTGCAGAATTTTCATTGTCAAAAATTGTATTCTACAAAAAACTGTTACAGTTCTTTGAATTGGTATCAGAAACTTGGGTGGACCTGATTCTTCAAGTTGTTAACAGCTTTTGGTACTTTGGTAAAAGTTCTATTATAGAGGTCCTGCCAAATTTCTGATACCAGTTCAAAGGGATTACGAACAAGATATGCATGGAGGAAAGAGATTACCGACGAGATATACATGGAGTTTGTTGTTGGTCTTCTTGATTTTGATTTTCATAGGAAGATGATTGCACAGAAGCTGGAGAGATTGGATCATTTTTGAGACATTGCACCGATGATCCTTTCCTGTGGATGTAATTAGTGGATCAGGGAGGACTGTAAGGCATATGTCAAAAAAATAAAGAAGTTGTGTGATGCCTTTGGCAAAACATGACCTGTAAAGAAGTTGCAGGATGGATTTTATGTGCATAAGAATTGTCATGTTCACTGATCTTAAGCTGGCTTGTTGATAAATCATTTTAGAGAGACCAACATAGATGTGTGTTGCTTGTTTTTTCAATTTTTGGAACATTTTTTTTTTAACAGAAGTTAATGTTGAAAATTAATTTTTTTTCCATTGTCATTCTTGTAGCTCTTGTGCAATGTGATGGACCAAGTTAATGTTTGATTTTGTATCACATGTGAGGAACTTCCAAAAAAATGGACTCTTTTTTTGTTTGTTGCTTTTCTTTTCCCGCTTGCCTTTTTTCTCCTTTGTTTTGATTCCTTGAGTAGTAAAATAATTATAGTGGATCTGTCACAGTCACAAATCCAAAGATTTGTGACATTGTCTGCTTGGTCAGGAAAATAAACTTGAATTCTGGTTTGAAAAACAGGTAAAAGCTTTTTGTGTCTTCTGGCTGCTGGTTTAGTGTCAGCTTGCAGCATTGTGTCAGTTTAGAATTTTGTCCTGCCTAGCAGTAATCTGGGCTGTTGCCATGATTTGTTAATTGCTATATATGTTTGTAATATGATGCAAAAGGGTTTGGACCCTTTCTTAAACCATACTTGCCTATTAATCAAACAGAAAAAGATAGGAAAAAGCAAGAAACTACCATCTTTTTCCATCACAAAAATGAGCACTTTGTGAAACTACAAAACCTTGGGGCTGTTGCTGTAAAAATATGATAATGAAATAGATAGCTGCAGATGATCAACAATTGTAAAATTTGTGTAGCAGGAAAATGCATAGCAGTAGGCAATTCTCATAAAATTTCTGTCTGAATCAGCAGATTCTGTAGGTAATATACATGTAATAAGTACAAGTAAGGATTGGTGAAGGAGGTAAAAAATATAGAAATCTTGAAACAGGAATCTACAATTTTAAAAACACAGTATAATTTTTCCTTGTTATTGTGCTCTTAAAAAATATATTGACTGTCAGGAAGATGGAGAGTAGAGTTTGAAGACACGAGAGTTTGGATAGAACCAACAATTTTTCAGTGGGAAACAAATCATACTTACAGAAACAGGAAGTCCCCATCGTTGGCAGCTAAAAATTCTGTAATCGAGAGAGGGGTCTAATTGTGGGAGCACTATTTGAGGAATGTGTGGAAAAAAAACCCAAAGATAAATTTCAGTCTTGTAGACCTCAAGAGAGGAACTCAAGAAATGTATGGCTGTGAGTTATTGATTGTGGGCCTCAACATGGATATTATACCATTTTAAATACCCAGTTAGACTTCACCACAGTTGTTACATGAACAGCCAAGAACATAAACAGAATATGTTATAAAAACTTATATGTTTATATAAATATTTTCAAGAGTGAATCTTGTCACTATAAGTTTGTGTTGATCATGGAGTTGAGGTCTGGTTGTCAACTTACCGTGTCATGTTCATGAGGACAAATTCTTTCCTTGTTTAACTTGGAACACGAGCAAGTGGTGGGATTTGCATGTAGATGCAATTTGAACTCTTGCTTTTCAACGTTATTAAAGTAGGTACACATTTTCACCCATTTATAGTAACTTTATATAGCTAGGTACAGGTCCTCACCCATTTGAAACTTTGAAGCACCTAGTATATTTTGCAGGATGTTACAGTACTCTAGACTGATTTTAGCTGCTATTAAAGTTCTTTTCGATAACTTTTTTTCTTCTGTTTGAGCAATACGTTTCTGGATTATTTTTTGGTCACAACAGCTATATAGGATTTTGATTTTTGCTATTAGTGCTTTTATGGGTCTTGTTTTGTCCTTTTTGTCTGGGTTTTCCAGATGTAGCTTATATCAAGCCAATGAAGGCCCATTGATAATCTATCATCATCTCTTCTAATTTCCTGCAGCAAAGGTATGAAATCCATAGTGAATAATCTTTGCAAAGTACCTGCAAATCACAAACCATAGAAACCAATTGTGCCTGAGGACTGCCCAGCAGATACAATTATAGACAGTTTTGACACTGGGAAATTCTTAGTAGGACAGAATCAGATGTTACAGGCCCAGACTTATTTTTAGAAACATTGTGAACAATATTCTATCTTGTTGGGTGTTATTGAACTTTGAAGTGTTGAATATTTTGTTAAGAACAGCTTCACTTTATTTTCAATACTATGTGTGTTTTGTTGTAGGTTTGAATAAATTTGTAATGATTTATGTTTTGCTATTTAAATTTATGGCCAAATTTTATTTAGGCTCAAAGTTATATGATTTGTTTTAATGTAGTACTGCACAGTCTAATGTTTTAATGGTTTGCAGAGCAAACTTGCAAATGAGAAAAATACATTGATGTACACTGTCAAAAAGCTTAATCGAGATGTGGCAAAGGTAAAATGGCTTCTTAGCGATGTCAGAGTGGGACAATTCATTTCTTATTACCTTAAAGTTTAAACCTTTTTGATGGAATAAATGTTTCTAATCTATGTAATTTCTCATCCAATGGATAATTTTTTTTGAGGGTAGCACATTTGCAGGCTTTTGTTAAAAGATTAAAAAACTACAATTATTTGTATCCCTAGATGATTAGTTGAGATTTACAGATAAGAAAAGAAAAAAAGGTTTCTAAAATATCTTTTGTGGCTCCAACATTTGCTTAAATGCAAAAAGTAAAAGCTTCTTGGGTATTTTGATACTACTGTAAACCTTGGTATCTTTTTCTCCCTGTAGCAGGAAGTTTTCCTATGTAATTTGCCTTTTCTTGTAGATGCATGTGTATGAACTTAGATTTTCACTTATTAAAAGCAAAGTTCATCTTTAACTTTCCATCATTGTGTTGTGGTATATTAGATATCTCATCTCTTATGTCAATCAAACATTAGAATTCTGTTTGTATTACCATACGCAACAAGTAATCAGTTTATTATGAGCTCGACTATGAAATCTGCTATAATTGTTATAAACTCTAGAATTGAAATCCTAGGTATGGAACGAGGTTGTCTATAACCAACAAATAGAATTCCAAATTCTGAATGCTTGTTGAATCTGTTAAATTTTATTTTTAATATTATGTGTTGTTAAACCACTAAAAGCAGAAATTAGTGAAAGATCTGACTATTTAGGATGGCATGGAAAACATTACTCACATTTTATTGTCACTGATATACCAATTTAGGCATGCGTAGGCAACGTGGAACTTTTCATTCAATAGTGTAGGTGGCACTTTCAGTTTGGGCCAAAATTTCTACAGAGTATCACCACTCCACTTGCCAAATGTCTTTTAAAACCTTTGCTTTAAACCACATCTTTTCCTCACTTTACTGTTAAAAGGCCTGTTTACAGCTAATATTATCACTTTAGCTCTGTTGTTTTTATATGGGGGTTAAAAAGAGTAGATGGAAGTTTTGACGACACCTACAAACATGTTTGCTGCAGCTAGTCTGTTTTGTAAATCAATACAATTTTTTTTTTGATAGGTAATGGGTCGAAGCTTAGATTATTTCTTATTATTTGTTGCAGTTAATTATTATTGTGTGTTAAGCTTGAGTAGACTCCACATGAGAGGCTCATAAGTTACCGTTGTGTTGTAGGCTCTTGCCTATCAATACTACTAGGTTTGCTTTGGAGTGAGTCTTCAATTTTAATCAAACTTCTTCAAACATTCTACCATTTTTGGTTCAATAAGAGCTTTTTTCTTTCCAAAAACAATCAAATGTTTAATCCACCATCCAACCAAATCCTTCCAAAATTCTAAGGCAGGGTTAGAAAGGAAGATGCTTTCTTTATATATCTAATTTTTTGAATGCCATTAGGACAAATATTTTCAGACAAAAGATTAAAATTTGACTCGTAGAAGTCCCCTTTATTACTACTACCGACATTGTTATCATTTTTGACATCCACTTAGATTTTAGTGGACGGGGATCAGATAAAGTGAAAGGGATGGCCAATATCAACAAACCTACAAGACTGAAATAAAATATTTTTGAAAGTAGAACCTATCCAGCTTTGAGTATAATCTTTTGACATCTTTGTTGGCAAAATGGTCAGCGCCCCCTCGGGATTTGTGACAAGGGACTAACTGCCTCCTATGGATTCTATAAGTCTAGTGGTTGTGTTAGACATTGATAGGTTGATCTTTTGGTGCAATGACAACCACATTTATAACAAGTGATATTAGAGCTTGGTCATAGGTTGAAACCCCCTCGAATAACGTCGAGGGGGAGATTGTTGGCAAAATGGTCAGCGCTCCCCTTGGGATTCGTGACAAGGGACTAACCATCTCTTGTGGATTCTATAAGTCCAGTGGTTGTATTGGTCATTGATACGTCAATCCTTTGGTGCAATGGCAACCACACTTATAACAATCTTTCTGATCGTGATGCTTACACCATGTGTACCATATCCTTTTACTTTCCTACTTGTCTTTTCTATATTAAGCCATATTGAAGTCTTCCTCAACAGTTAGGGAATCTTAGAAAGATTTATGGTCAACTAGTATTGTGATTCACTTTTCTCTCTATAATCATTAGAAGCATACACAAAACAAAAGTCATTTTTTTAATGAGTTTAATGACCATGCTAATTGCTCTGTTATGATTAGTGTAAGCGCACTCTAAATTAAGCTTTTAATAAACACAATCCTAAGTTTGATGCTAGTTGTGCATCTCCTATACTTAGCTATTTTATGGAATAAAAGGAGACGATTATGTGAGCCCTTTGTCACCCAAGTCCCTATTTGTAGTCATTGTTGGGGCCATTTGATGAGATCATCAATTTGATATTTTCCCTCTTCAAACTCAACTTTTCCATCCTGTTCGCAAAGAATCAATAGGGAGCACATTTTTGGAAGTTTTTAAGTTGTATTAACCAAGATAGCAACCTCTGAAAATTTTTCTTTTGGGAACGTTGGGCTTCAACCTTAAAGAGTTAGACTTCAGACTTATCATTTATTTTGAAGCTTTGTTTATTTTTATTATCTTTGATTTTGTCTCTAGGACGCAAACCTTGCAGATTTCTTTCTAGACGACAAACTGGAAGGTAGTTTGTAATGTAATTCAAGGTGAAGGATTTGGTCTGACAATGACATCATAATGTTGACTAAATTTTTTGTAAGTCACTAGCCACAACTTATAAAATTGTGACTTAAGGTAACATTTCATAAGATTTCTCTCTCCTCTCAACAATAGGGGAGGCTCCCTTCTTACAGTAGGTGGCTCCAATTGAAACTTAACTGAAAATTACATAAAGGGTGGTTCTGTTAATCAATTCCTCTATTTTTAGGAATGATTTGCAAGCATCTACGACTTTCAAACTTAACAAAAAGGTCCAATTGTTACGATAATATTGCTGATCTTGGAATTGACGTAAGAGCAATACCAGGAGCAACAATTTACTTCTTATATTTTGTGAAACAAAAACAAGAACCCAAAGTCTATTGCACTTGTCTCGAATGAGTATTCAAGCAGAATAATCACTAAGGCACAAAGCCTCTTATTGGAGACTTCCAAATTTAATAAAAATACTTACAAATGAAGCCCAAAGTAGTCAACTCTAAGTGATTACATTCACTACTATCTCATAGTTTGTCCTCCTACAACACAAAGTCTTCAAAAGTTCAAATTGGCTCTAAATACAATAGGCAACGCAAAATCTGCACAATTGAATTCCAATCCCTCTTGAGCAAAGTTCCAAAACTCACAATCAATATCCAGAAAATGTCATGACGAATCAACACATAGTTCGAAAGCAAGTTGCCTTTTTTATTGAAAGCAATTCAGATTTACATCTAAGCATAAAGTCTTGGAATGCATATTCAAATTGGTAGATTTTTCTTGCATTGCCAAAAGATGATTATTTACAACGAGCTCCGTCCTTTATATAGGAAAAGAGTGGAGAGAAAGGTGGAGAAAGAAGGGGAAAACCCTTGACCACCTTGACTTATTTTCTAACAAAATCCTAACTAAATTTGACTTATTCAAAGTTGCATGCCTAATGCATTTGCAACTTGATTACATGTTACAACTTTGTGCGTGATACTATCACATGCAATTACATGTTTTTCCATTACATGCAATATGTCAATTTACAAATTACAAACTCATGATGAAAATATTCAAAGTGCTTGACAAGGGACAACTTTCTATTACATCATCCTTTTTGGTCTTCATGTTGCCAAATGAATGCTTCATGAATGATGTACTTAGGTTTGATGAAAGCATCTTGAACCGGAATATGAATATGCACCCTTGATTGTTTTGTTGATTGGTTGTTGACCATTTTTGTCTTGAAAGCATTCTATGCTTGTAATCATTCTTTCACCTCCTTGTAGGCTCCATTACGTGATCTTGCTTGCCTAGTGTCCCTTTTTCTTCTTTACATGCATGATTGAAGGATTTTAAGCAATGAAGGATGAAGGAATTAAGGTTAAACCAACTCTTTAAATAGGGGAAAATCTTTATAACAGGGTTTTCTAGGAGCATTGCATATGAATAGGCAACAAGTTTTAGGTGAGGAAATGAAGCATGGATGAGTCCGTTGCATGCTTGTTGATGTACAAGTATCGATTTTGGGTTGTTGGCATGGAGATGGCTGAAAACTAGAAGGACATCGAATGGATGCAAATGTTTGAGCTAAAAAACATACATTTTTATGGTGTAGAACTCCAAAATCAGGTTTTTGGAGTATGAAGGCATATGCAGATATTGATGATGTTATGTGGAAAATGCATGGAAATGAATGGAAAAGGTATTTACTTATAATGAGCTTTTGTGTTTTCATTATAAGTAAACATGCAAACACATGCAAGCAACCATTATCAAGAGTTTTTTAGGTCATGTGGTAGTGACAAGTAAAGTATGAATGGAGTGCGCGTCATCATGGAAGTGGGGTTTTTGGATGGAAAAGTATGTGATAAATGAGCTCACTTCTTATGATAGTTTCTTTCGAGAATGGGGTTTTTAATCCTGACTGCACATACAAGTAAGGTGAAGTACTTGCACATGTAACTTGGAGAATTTAGATGGAAGATAGAAGGAACACATCATATACAAAACAAATGCAAATCTGAAGATGAAATGAAGAGATTTGCAAACAAAAAGAAAAGAACACATATGTACATCTTTGCCTTACGAAATTCACAAGAAATTTTACCTCTTTCCACCAAAAATAAGAGAAGTTGTCTCATCAAATCTTTGTGCAAAATCTGAAGCAAATACAATAGATTTTTGGATTTAGAATGATTGCATGAATGAGAGTTAAATAGAATTTGAATCTTGACTCAATTTCTGCAAAATGAATGCATTCTAGAGTCAAAATTCATAGGTAGGAAGTTGGAGATTGAAAATGCATCAAAATAGCAATCTTTTTGACCAAACAATATACAATATGTAGTGCATATTAAAAATAACATCTAGGGCATCAAATGCAACTTAAAAAGAATGATAGACAAGCTGCAAATGATAAACAATACCCAAGAACTCACCTTGGAAGCAAAACGTGTGGATTTGATGAAGAAAAATGGCCAAAAATGGGCCTCTTTGGGTTAAAAAAAAAGTGTCATAAATGGGCTGTTTTGTGACCAAATCCTTTCAAGTCTGCACTTTTGATGAGCCAAAACTAATCTTTGAGAGATTTCATGTAAAAACAACCCAATTGGAGGGAAAAGTCAAAGCAATCAAATGCAAACTCCTTTAGGGCTTGCTGCATCCCCTATATTAAATGGGCCATCCTCTCTCCTGAAGCTTGCCAGAAGGTTGGATCTTGATTACCTTGGGATTCCACCATATCTCCTTGGGGATGGAGAGATGTTGAAGGCGCTCTCGATCTCTATCTAGAACTAGAACTGAAAGGGATGCCGTAGCCTTTGCCTTTTGCTATGGATCTCCATCTCGACCTGCCCTAAATAGAATGGTGTGGGGTCAAAGTTTTGGTGATGAATGTTGTGATTCTTTGCTCCAAAATCCCATTGTTGCTGAAAATGCCCAAAATAAGTGGGCTTTTGAAAGTAAAAAACACATGCTTTTTGAAAAATTGCAACCCAAGCTTGTTTGATTGAATGCACATGTAAAGTGAGTAAAGATGGTTTTTTTTAATGCCAAAACACATGCTTTTGATCTCTAAATCCCCACTTTATGAGTTTCTAGTGCAAATGAAAGTAAAGATGAACACAAAAGCACATGCTTTTTCCTTTAAATTCCCTACCATTATGAGTTTCTAGTGTTAATGAAAGCACCTCTTTTGGAGAAGTATAGGCGGGTTTATAAGATGCAAAAACACATGCTATTTAAAGTACATGTGCTTTTGGGTTCAAATTGCCCACCATTATGCATTTAAGGTATAGCTCAAGTCAAAAAACACATTAATGGACTTTTAAAGTGTAATAACATGTGCTTTTGGGTTCAAATTCCCCACTTATAAGCACTTAAGTGATATAAAAATGTGTTATTGCTTATAAGAAGTCCACCTATACGTATTTAGGACTTATGTATTATTGGAAGTGGGTTTTTGATAGGTGTTTTGCATGTTGATATATGTTATGAATGATAAAAGCCACACTTTTATGCATTTTAAATGTCTCGATTAATTAAATTTAATAAATAAATATAGTTTTCAATAAAGTAACATGAAAATAGACTTAAAAATGCCAATTTTCATAAAACATTAAAAACTATGGTCACATGATCACATCAACTTAGAATGAGCTGAATTTTTAAAATGGATGTCAAAATCCACTTTAAATATTTATGATAATTTTATTTTGTGCAATTGCCAATAAAAAGCCGACCTTTGTAGGATTTTTTAACAAGATGCATTGTTGCCCTAGAAAGCCCCGCCTTTTCCTTTATAACTTGAGCTAGACAACTCCGTTGAGACCTAAGTTAGCTCGAAACATGCGAATTTCCAAGGGCTATTATCAAGATTTAAAACTACTAACAAGAATGGTGAAATTGAACAAAGGATGCAAGTCACCAAAATTCAAGCGCTTGTAGTGAGAGAAGAAAAAATCTTACTAACAAGCATTTAGAGATTTGATTTGATGGAAACCTTCCAAAAGATCGCACAAATAAAGTTATATAAAGCACTATTCAGGGATGATGAATTGCCTTTATGACATCTTATCAATGTGTTGAAACATAGAGGATACACCTTCAAATCCATGAGAAAATTGTGTAAGGTTGCCACAATTTTGTGATGTGAATTGAGAACAACACATAACAATTTGGGATCCTTTGTAGTGCATATCAAATTCATTGTGAATGAAAACTAGTGCCCAGGTTTGCATGCAACCATAACTATCAATTGGATGCAACAACTAAGGACTCAAAGATAACTATTGAAACTTCTAATACAAAATTTTTTCATCGTTTGATAGTAATCAACCATTTCAGCTACAGGACAATAGTTATGATCAAAATATCTGCAGTAATAAATTAATTTTGTAATTGTGAGATTATAATAAATGATAAATATCTTGCTTTCATTGATTTGTTTGAAGAGATATTAGCATTCTTTGAAGGCAAGACTGTTTTAGGATATTTTAGTGGTACCAAAGCCATAAACCCTTGCCAATCAATGAGGTTTTGTCTACTTTTGCTTGATTTTTTGTTGCATGTGTGCACTCCAAAGGGTTTGAATCACACAAATTTAATGCAAGTAGTAGGTTTGGACAACAACAAGAAGAGGAAATAAATCCAGATGAAGCATAAATTGTAGAGAAGGAATGAAGACTGTCCTTGTGAATTGAGTAGTTAGTTGAGTGACTTTTTGACGATGTTTGTAGAACAACAACAATAGGTGATGCAACAATTTCAAGATAAATGATCAGGACAATGGGACAATTGAGATTTGGACATTCAAGGTTAGGAAGGTCCAGTAGTCGCCACAACATAAGTGAAGCAAGGCAGGATAACTAAGACAAAAAAGCCTCTAACATAATGAGAACAAAATACAAGGTTTGATAGACCCTTGCGTCCCACCTTTTTACCTCGACCCAGTGAGAGAACCAAATGGTTTAGGTAGAAGAGACACACATCGTAGATGATATCTTGGTAACTTGTGATGAATACCTGGAGCTTTAGCTAATGTAAGGCAACTGGTAAATTCAAATCAATTAATGGACTAATGTAAAGACAAAGTTAGGACTTGTTTGGAAGGGCAAGAGTAGAAGCCCAGAGGGAAAGCTGGACAAGGCTTCTAGCTAGTGGAGTACAAGAATGTGTTGAACAAAATTACAATTCCTATTTTCAATGGGACTGGAGAATTATTAGCTAGATCTCGAGTTCATAAATTGGCCACCTTTTTGACACTCGAACCCACAAAAGAAGTAAAGGCGGTTTAGTTTGCTACCATGCACTTGAAAGGAGTAGCATATCATTGGTGGCATCATGGACTTGTTTCCCAGGATCATGCCATGGTTCAATCTTATGAAAAAATGTAAATAGGTTGATTACACCTTTTGACAGAAAAGACAAATGTCTACTAAAGGGAATTAGCCTAGTTGAAACAAATAGGACAACTAGAATCATATATCAATGAATTCCAATTTTTTTGTTATGGTTCTTGATATGTCTTAGAATAGAGTCCAATGTTATTTGTGGAAGGACTAAGTGACAGGTTAAAAGGATTGGTTAAAGCCCATAGGTCCACTTTTTTAGATGCTACTATTGGACTAGAAATGGATTTAGAAATTACAACACCCTACTAGCCTCAACAAGAAGATTTCAACCCTTGGAAATCTAACATGGGGCCAAATCAGCAAAGAAACACATGTTTTAACCAACCAAGAAATATAAATTTCAAAAGCTGATCAAGAAATACCAATGAACTTGGGAAGAAATTGTGCTTTTCTTGTAAAGTACCATGGGATCAAGGACATCACTGCCTTGGAAAAGGCAAGCTACACTTGATTGAAGTAAATTTGGAAGAGGACTAAGTTGAGCCAGAGAGTAGCTGTGAGGAAGAACATCAAGAAAATTAGTCTTAAGAGATAGAACTCGAATGCACCACTATTAAAGAGAAGTTGTACATTGCCACTTTATTTGGAATTCCTCGAGGTAGACCTTTCTAGTTGAAAGGTGTTTTAAAATGGCAACAAATGGTATGTTTGGTAGATAGCGGGGCTATGTATAATTTTGGTCAACAGATAGGGTCTTTAGATTGTAAAGTTTCTAGGATTTATTGTTTTTGTGGTAGATGGTTTTCCTTTGACATTGAATCGTATTATACCTCAACTGAATATTTGAATGAGGGATTACACTTTGTCAAGTGATTTTTTTGTTCTTGGTCTCAACAATGTTGTTTCTACTGTGTTCCTTGAGTGGCTTGAATCATTAGATAAGATAAGATAAGATAATAATATTAATGTCCACGAAAAATCATTTGAAAGCTTTGCAATCAGTATCAAACCATTTATTCATAGGGCAAGTATTCCGATGCTTAGCTCTTAGAGAGGGAGGGGAACAGTGAGGAATAGAAAGGAGAGCAGAATCCCAGATGGCAAAGGCAAGTGAATCAAACATGTCAGATGCAGCAAGCGTCTCACTAAAACTAGCAGGTGTTAGAAATCTCTTAAGGTGATAAATGAAAAGTTCACCATCGCTCTCGGGGTAATGAAAGCAAGTAGGAAAGGAGACAGGATCAGCCGGGCAATGAGAAGACAGAAGGGAGTGCGACGAGTGGGGTGAAATGCACAAAGAAATGCTAAGAAGAGCATGATTAGCCAAGGGGAGACGCGAGATGGTGAAATTGCAAATGGAAGAAATGAAGGAATGAGAGGAAATGAAATTGTCCACAATACTTGCACCACCACAATGCGGTCAACAAGTAAAGAGGTCCGATTCGGGAAAGAAGGATAAACCATTCAGAATCAACAATCCATAAGACTCACAGAGCTGGAGGAGGTGACGAACATAAATCGAGAGCAGTCCAAGGACATCCTTCGAGGTGTGTTGAAGTCCCATAGTAGTCGGGTCTAACTCGGAAGTGTAGTTCGAATCAGAACCACGATCATGCAAAGGAGTTTGAAGATCTTTGGTTCTAGCGTTGAGGACCCCAAGAATAATAATGTCGCCCAAAGCCTCAAATTGTGAAATGCTCTCTTGAAAGTCGCAAAAAGGATCTTCATTCTCTGGGTCATGAATGGCATAAGGAGAGGTGGTCAGTGGAAAATAACAAACCGCAATAAAAATCTCTCTGTCGGAGTTTCCACTGACCAATCCGAACCCACATAAATCTGGCAAAGGCGTTAGAGTGAACAACTGACGTGAAATTGTAGATATCATCACGAACCAAGCAAGCAACACCCCTTGATCCACAGACCCCACCAGAATTCTGGACCTCCTCTCTGCAAACTGATAGCCACTAATAACTAGGATAACATGGAAGAAGGCGCATGGGGCTCTCATGAGTCTCAATAATGGCCAAAATATTTGAGGACCCTACCGCATCCTGAAAAAGACCAAGTAATGACCATAAAGAGCCATTACCATTCCAGTAGTTGACAAGAAGAGAAGGGGACTTCATCTTGTTAGACTGCTATCGAAACCGTCATGTCGATTTGGAGGTTGTCCTCTCTACCCAACTAGTAGGAGGAGAATCACGAACCACTGCTCTAAGATTCCTAATAACAACCCATTTCTCAACATGCCTGGCGTCTGCCACAATTCCCCGAGCATGTTTGAGTTCTGTAACCTGTGACTTAGTAAGATCTTCTTTGTCTGGATAAATTTTAGAGGGGCGAGAACAACTTTCTCTTTGCCCTAAGGGCACAAAGCCTATCTGCAAAAGAGAATCTGCTGAAAAGGATGTTTCCCGTACCAAACCAGCATCTAATCAAGGTAATATCTACGATACCAAGGTGAGCAGAGAGAAAGGAATGTCTAGTAGCAACAGGGTCGGAAGTAGGTGTAAGATCACGAACACGCAAGTTGAGCTCATGTGCATGCCGCACCCGCTCGTCGTCAATCTTACCTTAAACAATCTTGTCTATACTCAGCCTAGGGGTAGTAGTATCTGTATTGGTGCAAATAGATGTAATTGGAGTTTATGGTTGAAAGTAAGAAAACAATGCTGAAAGCTATGGCAGACAATGGTCCAAGAGTAGTATTAGCTAAAGGATGAAAGCTTTTTTCAAACACAAGGATGTGGAATAAGCATTCCATTGCTTTGTTTCTAATAATTATATATAGATTATGAATCCTCTCTCCATATTGATTTATGCATCCCCCCATTTTTGCCCCTCTGTCCCCCCATCCTAGAAACTTGTCCCCCCCCGTTCCGCTGTTCCCTTGTCTCCTAGGGTGGTGTAACTAAAGTGTTAGATAAACATGGTGCAGTGTTTGGGGATATTCCTCCTGGGTATCCTCATGATAGGACATGTGATTGAATTGGAAGAAGGCTCAAAACCAATTACAACCACTCCTTATAGGAATCCTCATCACTTCAAAGAGGAGATTGAAAAGACAATTAAGGAGTTGCTGAAAATGGGACACATACTTCCGAGTTCAAGCCCTTTTGCATCTTTAGTACTGCTGGTCAAGAAAAAAAATGGTACATTTTGTATTGTATTGATTATAGGAAATTGAACAAAATAATTGTTAAAAATAGGTTTTGGATGAGTTGCATGGTTCAATTTTCTTTTCCAAAATTGACTTATGTTTTGGTTATCATCAGATAAGTGTGAGAGAAGAAGACATTCAAAAAACAACATTTCATGGTCATTATGGGCACTATGAATGCCTTGTTATGCCCTTTGATCTCACAAATACACTAACAACTTTTCAATCTTGTATGAATCACATTTTTTGTGAGCAGTTGAGGAAGTTTGTATTAGTATTTTTTGACAATATACTAATATATAGCAAAACTTGGGAAGAACATTTAGAAACTATTTTGAATATCATGGAACAACAGTCATGTTTTGCTAAAGCTTCCAAGTGTGAATTTAAAATGTCAAAGATTCTCCATTGGGGATATGTGATTAGGGTTGAAGGGGTAAGAGTTCATTAGCAAAAGATTCAAGCAATCTTGCATTGGCTACCTCCTAAGAACATTTAATATTTGAGAGGTTTCTTGGGTTTATGTTGTTATTCTAGAAGATTTGTATGAGGCTTTTCCCAATTAGCTTCTCCCTTGGCCGACCTTACAAAGAAGGGTGCTTTCCAGTGGTTCACAAAGTCTCAGGTTATATTTGAAAAGCTCAAGGATATTATGAGCACATGTCCAGTCTTATCACTACCTGATTTCACAAATCCGTCCATTGTGGAATGTGATGTTTGAGGACAGGGAATAAGAGCCACACTAATGCAAAGTAGACATCCTATTGTGTTTGAGAGCAAGAAGATCAAAGTTCGATAAAGAGATGTTGGCTATCATGCATGCATTAGCCAAATTTAGGCAGTATTTGGTGGGTACAAATTTTATTGTTAGGACTGATCATAATCGTTTGAAAGATTTTTTGGAACAAAAGGATCCCAATTAATGTGAAATAGAAGTGTGTGAGAAAGATTCTAGCATATGACTTTGATGTAGAATTTATCAAAGGGACGAAGAATGTGCTTGCTGGTGCACTTTCTAGAAGACTTACTATTTGTTCACTTACAAAATTTTCTGTTGATTGGAGATTGCAACTGCTGTCTGAATACAATAAAGATTTCTTTGCTTGTGATATAGTGGATGGGAAGGTACATGATGATAGATATATTGTAATCGTGGAAGTGATGTATTACAAAAATAGGATCTACCTTGTACCTAGGTCTAAATTAAAGTAAAGAGTATTATGAAGGTGTTACATGATACACCTCTAGCTAGACATCAGTGTTTTATCAAAAATTGTAAGCAGGTAAGAGAGATATTCTCTTGAAAGGGGCTAAAAAACAACCTACTACAACATGTCTGTGAATGTTTGATATGCCAACAGATTAAGGCATAACACATTTTTCTGGCAAGTCTCTTGCAACCATTACCTATTCCAAAACAGAAGTTGTAAGGTATATCTATGGACTTCATCATGGAACTACGATGAGTACAAGGAAAGGATTGCATATTTGTAGTGGTGGATAGGCTAACTAAATATTCCCATTCTTTCGCCAGTGCTACAGATTACTCAGTTTAACAAGTTGGTGCTTTATTTTTTTGAGAAGTGTTTAGATTGCACAGTCTCCCTAAGACCATTGTCAGGGTGCAATAATAGGGACAACAAGTTTATCAACATATTTCAGCAAGAGTTATTCCATTTGGCAGAGACAAAATTGACTGCCAGTACTAGTATTTTTCCTTAGACGGATGGGCAAACTGAAATTGCGAATAAGTCGGTTGAGGGCTATCTTAGAAACTACATTTCAGGACAGCAACGTGCTTGGGTTAGATGGTTGCATTTGGGTGAGTATTGTTAGAATACTACCTATCACATGACTATTGGAATGTCTTGGTTTATGTTGTTATCCGCATATGAAGATTTGTCATTTATAGACTTAGCCTTTGGTGATAGTAAAGTTCCCTGAGCTAAAGAAACTATACAAAGTTACCAAGATATTCTAAAAGCTTTGAAAGACAATATTTAACAGGCACAAAACCAGCAAAAAATGTATGCAGACAGATTAGAGTGGAGAGGATATTTCAAGTAGGAGACTTGGCTTTCCTATGCTTGCAGCTGTATAGGCAATCTTAATTAAAAAGCAAAGGGCCCTACAAGAAACTTAGGAAAATTGGAGAAGTTGCATATGAACTTGAACTATTGACAGGTAGTAGGATCCATAATATTTTCCATGTGTTTTGCTTAAAGAAAGCACTGGGACAGCAGATAGTTGCCTTTCCTAAATTGCCACCATTGGATGATAAGGGAAAATTGATTCTAGAACCTCAAGGTATTGCTCATTGGAGGGAAAAGGATATGAGAAATTAGATTATGTGTGAGTATCTAATAAAATGAAAGAGATTGCAAATTGATGATGCTACATCGGAAACTGATGAGATCTACAATACCCCAACTTCCGATTGCTAGCAGACCAACAATCTTGGGAAGGGAGGACTGTAATGTCCCCCCATAATTAAGCTTTTAATAAACACTTTGCTAAGTTTGATGCTTGTTGCCCATCTCTGAGACTTAGCCAATTTTATGAAATAAAAGGAGACAATTATGAGGGCCCTTTGTCACTCAAGTCCCTATTTTGTAGTCAATGTTGGGGCCATTTGTTAAGATTATCAATTTGATATTTTTCCTCTTTAAACTCCGCCTTTCCAGCCTGTTCACAGCTAATCAATGGGGAGCGCATTTTTGGAAGTTTTCAAGTTGTATTAACCAAGATAAAAACATCCGAAAATCTGCTTTTAAGAAATGCTAGGCTTCAGACATCAAAAGAGTTGGAGTGCAGACATTATTTATTCTGAATCTTTGTTTGTTTTTATTATCTTCGATTTTATCTCCAGGATGCAAACCCTGCTGATAGTCTTTCTGGATGACAAACCAGAAAGCAGTTCATAATTCAGGCAGTTAGAGGTGCAGGATTTGGTCTGGCAGAAACATCTTAACAAGCTGTGATCCTTTGTAGTGCATATCAAATTCATTGTGAACGAAAATCAGTACCTAGGTTCACATGCAGCCATGTCTATCAGTTGGACTTAACAGTTAAGGACTCAAAGACAGCAGTTGAAACTTCTACTGCATACAATCTTCATCATTTGGTATGTAATCAACCATTTCAGCCTACAGAACAATAGTTACAATCAGAATTTCTTCTGGAAAAAATAAATTTTGTAATTGTGAGAATGCAATAAATGATGAATATCTGGCTTTGATTAATTTGTTTGAAGAAATAATAACGTTCTTTGCAAGTAAGACCAGTTAGGATATTTCAGTCAGTCACAACTATGCATATAACTAAATCTTTGTAATCTTAAACATTTCACTCGCAAACAAGCAGGGATTATACATCTGGGGCTTTGTTTTAAAAACACACAATTGCAATGAAATAGTAAATACCCTCAACGAATTCTTGTTAAGCTTTCACTCGAACCATCACAACAGCCCTCAAATGCTATGTTACCAGGTACAGTTTTGAACTTTTGGCCTTGGGTATGTCCAGGGTACTGCCTGGGAACCCAGGTTTCCTTGGGTCCTTGACAGTCCTGGGCATATGCAAGGCGTACCCAGAAGGATCCAACTTTCAATTATGATGCTTTGACCTTCCTCAAACCAAGTATCTGAGACTTTGAAGTTAGACTAGAAATACTCAGGGAGTGTTGATACAAGTGCAAATGCATAAACCAACAAGCTTGGGTAGCATAGTCGCTATAAATTTATTTTGACAATTCTGAGTTGACTCAACTATATGCATTGAAATTTCTGCAAGTACTATAAATTTCTGCAAGTATCCAAATGATGAATTCAAAATTTTTGGAATATGTATTCCAGAATACGTATTCCTATTCCGCTCACCAAACGGGCCCTTAGGTACTGTATACTTCCTGTAATTGGAAGTGACTGCTTCAGATATCAAAAAATGATCTATTCTTGACAAATACGAATCAGGCAAGCATGTCTCTTAAAACTTTATATCTCCAATCTTAATCTATCTCTGTACCATTTCAGTTTATTATTGTAAACACACCACCACAAAACCTGACAGCAGTGACGAAGATTCTGACAAGTCACAAAACATATGTCTATATTTTTTCTCTAGTGGTAGATTGGAATGGTTTACTTACCTGAGAACATAACTTGATTTGTATGGTCATAGAATGCTCTTTGTGATGTTGGGCCTGTTTTACTTTTATTGTTTGTTTTGCAGGTATCAGCTTGTATTGCCTTGTCATCCTTTCATCTTTCTTATTGCAAAGTTGGTCTTATTTTTAGGTTATTTTGTAGGATTGCATGTGCTTTCTGGGAGAGTATTTTGTGATCCTGATCTTTATGTCATGCTGCAAAGCATGGAAAACTTGATTGGAAATGCCTTCGTGCTTCTGGTTTGATTAAATATTTCTTTTTTGAATTTTTATTACAATGACATGTTTTCATTGTGTAATATAATTTTTTAATAGCAGGTAACTATTGATGACATTGTTTATTTGCATGGACTGTTCATAGGCTACTTAGGGCTTGAGGTTGATCTAGTTACAAAGGTTTATGAAGGTTTTTACCTTTCTTTCTTTATAAGAATACTATTGTGTATGGATTCATTGCCGAAAATTATATATGTGATCTCAACTTTTAGTACCTTATTTTAATTTAGCATTCATGTTTTCATGAAGATGTTTCTAGACAATGATGTGCATTTTATATTCCCCTTCTTGTGCATTCTTCCGCTTGATCTTTTCACCTGTTGACTAGTATTATGTTCATCTTTTACAGTTGGAGGCATTCAAGAAGACACTTATGCAATCACTTCAGGAGGAGGATGAAACACATGTAAGTTTGAAGTCTTCTGTGATAATCTGAGTACAGTAGTTTAATGGCAAGTGCTATGCACTATGGGTGATCGGTTTTCTGTTTTCCAATTCAAAAGATTAGCAGCAGATGGGTGCATCCCCAATTGTAAAATGTGATTTAATTGTCCTGAGAATTAGAAAATGGAAGAATTGTTTTATTTGATTTTCCTGGTGGATTGTGTCTGCAGCAGTCAGAGACAACAGAAAGCACCACAGCTACACGAGCATCAAAATCATCTTTCAGTTCATCCGTAAGAGGTACATATTAGATTCTTAGAGTAAATTTTGCCCGAGCATTCTGAATTGTTTATTTTCCTATTGATATTAATCGGACAGTGTTTGCACATCTCACGGTGACTTTCTAAGCATAAGGCATGTTTAAGCATGCCACTTTATTGGGTTAAATAAATAAAATTGTTTATTCACAATTGACAGATGTTACATGTTGAATTCTTAAAATCTGGAAATTAAAACTTAACACTAGCAAACTAATTTATGATGGTGCAGAAGCGGCTATTAATGGTATGCTATCAAATCAGGTAGGGAGTGAAACAATGGAAACAAGTAGTTCGATTCCAGAAGAAGAGCATCATGCAGAGTACGATGGTGCGTGGATATTTTAAATCTATGGTGGTGTGAAGTTTGAGATAATTCATTTAAAACTTGTTTACTGTTCAAGTCCATCCTCATTCTATTAACAATCATTCTTTGTATGGGCTTGCAGGTTCTAGGCATAGTGAAAAGAAATTTTCTTTTACTCCCTATCTCACACCACGGAGAACTCCGACAGGAACACCAAATACAAACTCTGCTGCAGGTTCACCAAAAATGTCTCCTATAAGATCTCCAAGACGACATTCTACTTCTGGGTCTCCCACCAAGCGACAAAGCGAAGGCAGAAATTCATCATCGTTGCCACCAATTCACCATGCAACGGCACCGAATTCACCTCCTCACAAAAGATCAATTCCAGGTACTCAGAAGATATCAGATAATTTCACAAGCGAAGCACTGAACTGTTAGGCTGTTAGCTTGTAAAATAGTATTCACTTAACTACATGGTGATCCTTTCTTACTTTTTCTTCCACAAAATTTAGAAGTCGTTTGTATGTCTTCTTATGAAATTTTGATTAACTCAGCACGCACTCCACGAGTTGATGGAAAGGAGTTCTTCCGTCAGGCCAGGTCTGTAAATATGCATGTGCAACATGCTCAAGTTCTGAATTTTCGTTCATTTTGTTACAAAATTAAATTGAATTTCAAAAGATAATTTTGGACTGACACTTTTCTGATGCTTATGATGAAATAATGAATCTTTATTGCTGTTGTTCAGGAATCGGTTATCACTAGAACAATTCAGTGCATTCCTTGCAAATATCAAAGAGCTTAATGCTCATCAGCAAACTAGAGAGGTGTGTATTATATTTGTATTTGGCTAGCGATAGATTTTTAGAAATAGATTTTTTGTGTTTATTGGGAACACTTTACAACCAAACAACTCAGCTAGGAATAACTCAGATTGGCAGTCTATTGAATGTGTGATCAACACGCTACTGCAGGAGCACTTAGGGCATCTTATCCTATAATTGGGGCATCTAGCATATCTGCAATTTGCACTTCCAAGGTGTAAAGTTGGAAGCACCCTCTAGACAGTTGCTCTAGTCAAATTTGCAGCTTGTGGAACACACTGAAACCAAACAAATCAACTGGGAATACCTTAGATCAGCAGTCTTTTATAGTGTGGATCAACAACCATCACATGAGTGGTTAGGGCATCTCATTGTACAATCTTGCAGATGTCCTATTCTATGTTACATGGAAACGTGTTTCTTGTCACAAGGGAATGTGTTTCTGTCTCCAAAACGTTTTGGGGACAGTGTGACGAAAATAAATGTCCCCTAGCTGCCTCAATTTCAGAAAACAACAGGAAACTGCAGGAAACGTCCCTTGACATTTGGGGACGGCGATCCGTCCTCAAATGAAACCTTCTCCGCTTATATCCTCCAATGTGAGGGAGGGTCACTTTTCTTCATCATGTCTGCCTTTTTGCACTGGGCACAACCTTTAACAAATACCACTCTTCGGAAGAGTCACAACCTTTCATCCTTGTTGCCCGTTGGAGCAGTTACAACCTTTCAGAATTACCACCCTTTGAAGAGTCATAGACTCAAATTTTATCGTTGGCGCCCCTTTGGAAGTCAGTACCTTCAGTTGCCCTTACTCTCCTCTTCCTTTAATCCTTCCTTAATTCCTATGTTCTTCTTTTCCTTTCCCCCCTTTCAAATGCTCTTCTCCCTTTTTATATCTCATGTTTGACAGAGTCACAACTTTTCTTTTCATACCTTTTGACCTTCATTACATTAACTAAATTTAATTATGATATATTTTAATTATAATTATTTTATATTCATATTTTTATTCTTTTATATTTTAATTTTATTATTACTAATTTTTTAAAATTAAATTCTATTATAGAAAGGGACATCACAGTCCCACCTTCCCAAAATTGCTTGTCCTCAAGAAATGATTGTATGATTGTGGAATCCCATCCGTAATCAACCTTCCATCGCATAACTCTAATAATATACTATGTTACCGAGTTCAGGGGTTTTAGGTTGGAGTTAGGTCTAGTCTAAGCTGTTTTGGGTTCTATGTCGATCCAATTCATGGTTCGTTGATGACTTTTGACTTTGCAATATGATTTCCAAACTATATTTTACGAATTCCTGTGTCCGCTGTAGAACTATCAACCTGTTTATGCCACTGTGAATAATTATTGTTGGAGTCAACAATATTGACTGGAAGTTTGCCGCTCTTAGACGAGTTTAATATTGATCATCAACGATCATAGCCTATCCTTTATTGTTGTGAGTTTCATTATGATATAATATATATTGTTTTTATAAGTTTTGATATTATAATATTATATGGATTAATTACTTATAATAATTCTATTATTGGATTATGTATTATATTTGTTGATATTATAATATATATTAACTTTGTTATAATATTTATGAAATTATATTTTCTTTTATAATTTATTCTGATATTATATATTGTATCTATGAATGTTTATTATTCATACCATTATATTATTAATAATATAATATAATTTCAAATCTATTGGACTATATGTAATTAATTTTAATAAGAATGCATTTGATTATATTGTTTAATAATATAATTCAAAAATAAATCTATTGGAGGAATTATATATATAAATTTTACATGTTTTTGTACTAACAAACCCAAACCCCATTCCAAACGTTTTTCAAATTCTTCGATTCCGATCTTGAACCGGAACTAGAATTGGAAACGTAGATATTATAATATGTTCTCTCTCTTATTTTAAATGTAAATCATGATCGATAGTAGAAACTTGACAAAGCTTAAGTTTTCTCTCATTTCCAAAGAAAAGGATAAAGGGCATCTTAGAAAGGTGCTAATTGAATTTATAAAAGCCAACATTTACATGTTAGCATGCCTCAAATTATTATTTTTTGGTTCACTCTTAGTTATTCTCTTTAGCTAGATCACTAAAAATATAGAGCAAAGCACAAAGCATACACTTGAAAACACGAAGCATACACACAATTGCACAAAGATAGAGCATACACTGAAAATATTTGCTCTTAAAATCTGCAAATCATTTTATAAAGATTTCAAATTTATGTTGTAATGTTACACTATTTTGATAATTTATTGGATATACTATATCCATTTTAAAATATTATAAAAAATTATGTAAAGCAAATTTAATGTCAATTTTTTTTGAATTATTTGACCTTGTCGAACCTCATCCAAACTTTATAGTTGTTGAACTTGAACTCGAACTCGAACTCGAACCTTGTGACATGGCATATACATATACATATACATATAGACATATGTAAGCATATGTTTTTGTATGGATGAATCCAAAATGAATTCTAACACACTCCCAAAATATTGAGTCCAAATCTCAAACTCGAATCCAACTTGGCAACTTAGCTTCCCCTACCCCTCCCCACCATTCAAATACTCTTCCTTTTTATATCTCATGTTTGACAGAGGCACAACTTTCCTTTCATGCCTTTTGACCCGTGATTAACCTAATCAAAACTAATTATGATATATTTTAATTTTATTATAAAATATTTTAAAATAAATTTTATTTTTATTTTTTCATATTCTTATTATTTTATTTTTTGTTATAAATTCTATTTTGGGAAGGGATATCATATCTATGCCCTTGCCGAATAAAAGCTTTTGTTTATCTAAGAGGATTTTCTGTGGACCAGGGAAGCAACGGATTCCTACCAAGATATTGAGGAGGCAAAAACATTTTTGGTGAATAGAGGAGGCAACTACCTTCTGGTCAGTAGCTTCGCCATCCTGAGTTTGTGCTTCTGGAAACACAGTAGCTGCTGGGAGTTTTGAAACAACACCCTCTGTATGCCAACTAGCTCTGAGTAATAGGGATCCCCAAGTTTTAGGGCACACCCTCAGCTGTCCTACCCTCCCCCATGTTTGCAAAACAATATATTCTTACTAAAATTTTCAGTACCAAATTCACTGGGTCTGATTTGGAAGAAATTATTAAAGGATCTTTTAGACCTGTTGTTGATCTCAGACATCTGAGCAATGATATAATCGTGCTTTGAAAAATTATCACATACTTACATTGTGAGACGGCATGATGAAATGGAATGGAACATGAGGGTCTTTCCTAGTTGAGCTTTAAAGTTGATCCCTGCTTTCTAGGAATCATTAGCCTGCATGAGTCTTAGTGTCAATCTTGATTCCTTTGATTATTCTTCTAGCCCCTATTGCCGAGCTGTTAAAACTATAGCTTTTGCAGTTCTTATGAAGTGTTACAGAGATATAGAATCTTCTTGCACGATTCCCTATGACCTAGAAAAGATTCCTATTGAGAAACCCTTAACTAGAAGAGAACATGTCTGTAAAACAATTTCAAATTCAGCTAGGCTAATCTTCTGTAAAGCTAAGAACTGTAATACTAGTCTCTAAGAAAATTCCTGTCAATCCAGCAATATGCATTGCTGATGTGTACCTTGATGATTATGCTTTGTCCATCATGGATCTTGCAAAATGCACAATCTCACGGAGAGTCATTATACCTTCCAAAGTTTCATTTCTTTGGATAAAGCTATCTTATTTGAAAAGTTTTGATTGATAGGGTAGTCAGAAATTTGTTTGCCGTAGCTTTTGTAATGATCTTATAAATTGTGTTACAAAAGGCTATGGTTGGGAACTGTTGGAGGATTTTGTCACATTTCTTTGAGTTGGAGTGAAAAATCAAAAATGTGTAGCTTGACTTTCAGCTTCATTTTGATTTTCTAAATCTGCAACAATATTGGTTACCTCTGTGTCAATGATATTCCAAAAACCTGGTGGAATCAATAGGGAAGCTTTAAGGACCCAGTGCTTTGTCTTTTTACATATTGAAGATTATTACCCTCTTGAACTCCTCAGAAGAATGACTCATGGGCATGCTATTTATAGTTTTGTGCATTTCCTAGTGTTTGGGAATTTTTCATCTCGATTGTCTGTTGACAGCTAGCCAGGAAAAATTCCATGGCTAGCTGCCAAGTTCTTCATCTTGGTCTCTTGAATAAGAATGTTGCCAGGTTTCATAAGAGTAATTGGTGCTTGTCCAGCATATATTATAACCATTTAGATCCCTTGCATTCCAAGAGATCCATTTCATATTTTTCTGCTCCTTCCACTGTAGAAAATAGACAGTAATTTAGAATTGCTTACCTGTGCTACTTCAGTAGTTTTCTTTTTTTAATTTGTTCATCTGTGATCTGCTTCGTTTCCTCTTTTCAAATTTGGGATATTGCAATTATTTGTGTTTGGTCAATTCCCAAATTCAATCCCTTTCAAGGTTCCTTTTCATTTGGCTTAGAAGAGACATTGAGAGGAAGTTTGATAATCACCTTTAAAATCAATTAATTGTTGAATTGTGATGGTCTCAGCATTGAACCCACTTTGGTTTCCCCTTTCCACAGATAGTTCCACGACCTCTAGGGGGGTGGAATGGATGGAGGAGTTGAAACCTGCAAGACAGCTTATGATTCTTTATGACAGCCTCTGAAATAGGGGTGTACCCTTTATGATTAAGGGATGATGGTGTTGGGGCAACCAAATCTACCCCAACCTTGGGTGAGGAGGTCAGAATGGTATTTATGGAGAACATTATGAGTGGGTGGTCATGGGGAGGCTTTGAGCTAATGTTACTTGGGCAGCATTTGCCGATGTGACCCACTTCATTATTCTTATAGGCTATAGCAACAAAATGTCAGAGCTTTGAATTTAGGCAAAGAGATGTTGACAATGGACTTGAAATATCAAGTTTGACATAGATAATAAGGGCATAGGTGGAAAGATTGAGTGACATTTGTCAATTTGAATAAATTTTTCAGTTTAGAGTTGACTATTTAGAGGATTTCAAAATTCTAGTATTTAAAATTTTACTAGGCAGGTCATAAAGTTCCACCCAAATTAGTGTCGGAGGATTTTGAGAGAGATTTATGTGACTATCTGGGATCTGAAAGTGGAAAACTTCTTTGTTTTGAGAAGTATTAAACAATGACAAGAAAACATACCTCAATAATTGAATGGTGCCCATTTGTCCTTGTCCGACTTTGAAGAGTGAATAACAGTCTGGGTGGACAGGGCCATTTCATCGTAGTTAGGGAATATAGCATATGTCTAGGGATCAGAGATGTTTGTCAGCAATCAGATGGAACCCAGAGTTGAAAGACTTTCTCATTTCTAACTTCTAAGATTCTCATTTCAAACTTGTTTGATCTTCTATATCAAGGCTGTCATGATTGCTGTGATTTGAGGCAACCCTAGATGATAGGAAGAAAGTACCTCTCCGAAAGGCAGATGCTGCTGCTGTTTGAGCCCAGGGACATTCTCTTGACATATATTAATACTTGCTTTGGTCCATAATTGGTCCTGAAGTATTCATAGTCGTCATTGCTAAGCAGTTTCTTAATCAAGTGATCTAGTTTTCCCTTCTGCCCAATAAACACTTACGCTTCTGCTCTTGCTGATGCTCATGTTCTGTGCTTCTGTGCCTCCTTAACATTCTTTCCTTGGGTACAATTCATGCCAATGATCTTAATGCATTATTTTGGCTAACATTAAAATAGGAAGCACCTGTAGCAAGACTCTGAATGGCTGGGGCAATTGCTTTGCCTTACTGCTAGACCATAGCGTCCTGTACTACTGTTGGATTCTGAATATAATATTAAATCTGTATTCTGGGTTGCTTTTTCTTTTCATTGTTATATATCATAACTTATTTTTCTTCTCAAATTCTTATTTTTTTAGTGAACTGTAAATTTATTGTAAATTTTGTTTTTGGATTTGATTGTGTATGTTTTTTTTTAGTAATAAAATTTTGGATCACATTCCGTGATCCATCATCAGGATGAGAGAATGCGAGAATAGAATAAGAAAATAAGAAAATATTGGAACACACTTCATGATTCTTCATCAGGATGAGAAAATGCAAGAATATATATATATTCCATTCTCTCATCCTGATGATGGAGCATGGAGTGTGATTCAAAATGTTGATGTTAAAAAAACATACACAATCAAATCCAGAAACAAAATCTACATTTCAAATGGATTGTGGAAATATGATAATGTAAATTTATTTATTCTGTTTTATTTTGTTGGACAATGTTATCATGCTTTTAATAACATGCTGTAAAATTCTTGTGGTTCTAAGCATGTGTACATTCAGTACATAGCTGGAAATATTTTTGTTCTTTTGCAATTTGTGGTTTTGGTCACGCTATGATTTGTTAATAAAGCGTTTAAGCGAGAAAAATTATAAACATTTCTCAAGTATGGGCACTACAAACAGTACCTTTTGGAGTCGACTATATCTTTTAGTTCTTTTGCAATTTGTGGTTTGGGTCACGCTATGATTTGTTAATAAAGCGTTTGAGCCAGAAAAATTATAAACATTTCTCGAGTATGGGCACTAGAAACAGTACATCTTGGAGTCAAGAATACGCATGATACACTAGGTTTTTTGAGTTGCTGTCTATAGACATTGTAGAAGATTGTGTTCTGTGTATTAACTGATGTTTTTGTTGCCTCTAGGAAACCTTGCGCAAGGCTCATGAAATTTTTGGCGCAGACAATAAAGATTTATATCTGGCATTCGATGGCTTGCTTAGCCGTCACCTGAATTAATTAGACTGTCAATTTTTTTTTATTTCACATTTGCAATGTAAGTGGTTGTTTGTTGCGTTGCTCCGTTGAAAAATTCTCTTGTAAGATTTGTTACTGATTCAATTTATAAAAACGTGTTGTTTTGGAATATATAAGGCGAGAAAATGTTTGGTGTTCTTTTCTAATGAAAACATTTTTAATGTTTGGCTGCAGTATTTAAATGCATACGAGATTGGGTTTATGTGAGCAACTTTATACCTTGACAACGCTAGTCAAGTTTGAACCTTGTGTCTTTCCTTTTGTCGCTTGTTTCTTGTGTAGAAGTCACTAATAAGAATATGGATGCACAATATTACGGGATATTGTTTTTTCCTGAATATTGTATAATTGGTGTGTGAAGTTCATGAGGTATAAATGGCGATAATTGTTTACAGTTGGCTGAAAATAATAGGTGTTGTTTGGGGCTGCAACTTTATGCAGATGACAGTGTATACATGCTGAAGTTAGTGCAGATGACTGGACAATGAGTACACGTGCATATTGATTGTTTATCATAATTTGCTACCTATTAAAGGCAATTAAATATCCAGTTCTTAATGCATGAATGATTCAATTCCTATCTTCAATTGTTTACACAGTAAATTATACAGGTACTGTGGTGTTTAAACTCGTCTTTGAAATATCTTATCTTGTAAGCGCGTGCAGATAACATGTATGATACGCTGGGTTACATTTCATCCCAGCATCATTTTGATGGAGCCTATTCAGAAAGCTTAGAATCAAGATTATTTATAGGGTTGTATCAAGTAGCAATAACCCAGATGTTCTTCATTTTGGTAACAGATTTGTCACTTCTAAAATTTTGTATATTAGGCCCAATGGAAAACTGTGACAAATTATTTCTCAACAGTTAGATAGGTCACTAGAATATGACATCCTCTGCATGTAGAGGGGCTCCCTCAATTGATTTGATTTTGATTTTTTGAATAATAACTTATAAAAAAATAAGATTAATTTAAAAACTTTCTTACAACGAATATAGAAACACTTTTAAGGGGCTCTCTGAAATATGACATTCATCTGCATGTAGAGTGGGGCTCCCTCAATTGATTTGATTTTGATTTTTTGAATAATAACTTAGAAAAATATAAGATTTATTAAAAAAAACTTTATTACAACAAATATAGAAACACTTTTTAGGGCCATTTTAAAATTAACTTGTTAAATCTCACCAGTGGAAACTAAAGAGTGTACATGTAAGTAATCACTATGTAAATCTGATTTTTTATCATCTACACATCCTTAAGATACCAAAAAGAAGATTTGTCATAACATAAATCAGAGATAAGAGATCTTGACAATTTGTCTTTATGAACATAGCAAAATTTGCACATGTTCTCATACCAAGAATACATAATGCTAATATGAATACATTGTAAAATTGTTGATCAGAGATCTTGACAATTTGTCTTTTCGAACATAGCAAAATTTGCACATGTTGTCAAACCAAGAATACATAAAGCTAATATGAACACATTGTAAAATTGGAATTAGTTTTACAAAATTGCTTTGTGTTTGTTTATGAAGCTATATTATTGCTGCTCACCTATTCATCAAGTGTCCAAAAAGTCCTTAATACAATGTCCTTACTTATATAGACATACGATTATACGAACTCACGCACTTGAGGTTAATAACCAACTATTATTTAAGTATTTTGAATGAGGTTAATAACCAACTATTATTTAAGTATTTTGAATGAGGTTAATTAACTCAAGGTTTTATGTGAAAAGAGTAAGATAATTAACCTTCTAAAGATTAACCAAAGATTGAGAGAAATGAACGATAGGGAGGTTCCCACACTGAGTGCCTTTGAACTCCTTATAAGGCCATGTCTTAGATCGTTAAGGTTTCCTCTCTATTCAACTCTAAACCCTTGGGAAATCCAATCCACTTTCCCCTTGCACACCAGTCTACCAATTTCACCCTATTGTTACCTCGAACTGGCTAAGGTAAGTTCACTCAACTTTCTTGACCACACAATCATCTTGTAGGAGTGTGACTTCTAGGTCTAGTGTACTTATCACATTTGGTTTCATTTGGAAGTTCTTGGCATACTTCTCTAATTGATCTCCTTATTTCCTAGTTTTACGACTTTTAGGCCTATTAGGCCTAATTAGGTCTCCTAATTGAGTTTTTGGTTAATAAGTCTCAAACTTCCCAAACGAGACTATGAGCTAATCACCAATATAGATACCCTTTTTGCAGTTCTTAAAGATTTTTAAGGTTTGAAGTCCTCACCTTGTTCATATAGTTCCATGCCTAGATAAGGCCAAAATATAAAGGAAATGAGCTAGGTTCAATCTTTAAGTAGAAAATCTTCCCAAATGACTTCAACTAAGTTTGATATTAGATCTAGGCTTTCTCTAGACTCCATGTAACACTTCTATGCCCTTAGATTGCATTTTCCATTCCACTCTTGCAAGAATCATCAAACTGTCACCTTTTACACCTAGCTGGGCTACCATTGTGCTCTCTTAGGGCATGCGAGCAAAAATAGAAAACTTCATTTTTTGGACTTGTGCAAAAGGGATCATTATGTATACTGAGTCCACTTTCAATCCTCCAAGGGCCATATAAATCCCATGGTTAGATTCCAAGTGAGAGGCATTTATTCATCACAAACCTTAAAACTAGCGGTGGACAGTCTAGTAGGTTTTGAATTTATCTAACCAAGGAAAACTATTCACAATGTCACACCAAAGCTTGAAATAAAGGAAAACTATCTATTCCAACTGTACATGACAAAAAGAAGGCAATTTCAATCCATGGAAGTGGATTTGCCAAAGCAAAGTCTTGAAAGTGATGGAATTACTAGAGGACTATCTTCAATTCAACTTGCTCAATAAACAAAATGCCTTCCAACTTGGAAAAATTGGTTTGAAAGGTCTTATATTGACCTTCGTCAATTGTTCCAACCGATATTTATGATGCCTCTAACCAGTTTGGCATGGAGTTGCACATTCTTACAAAAAATATTATGCAACTTTAAAAAGTTGCAAAAGTTGTCATGACAACTTTTGCAACATTTTCACATCATTGTTTTTCATATGATCTACCTTCATACCAATTGTGCAGAATGGTGTCTTTGACCATCCTAGGTCTATCCAACATCCAAACACCGCTTGGTGGACATTATAACCCCAATTTGCATATCAATCCCTAATTTGGCATTTTGACAAGTTTTGCCCAAAATGAGCAACTTTTTGCATACTTCATACAACATCATCTAAATCTTACCAATCCAAACGAAAACAACTAGTAGGCTTTGTCAAATTCCCTTTGTTCATACTACGACCATTTTGAGGTCAAGCAATTAAGGGTGTTGTTATTCAACCCTAAGGTATTCCTACACCATTCTCCCCTTGTGAAAAAGAGGCTAAGTCACATAAGTTGACAATAATGCAACATCAATCCCAAACTTCTTAAAATCACTTTCAACAACCTAGGTAGCCTCTGCTTTAGGTAGATGTTTCCATTTGATCAGATACTCCATACAGGTGCCATGCATCTTAGGGACCTTGGTTTGCATCATCTTGAATTTTGTAGTCTCATATGTGTCGAATGGCTCAATATTCTTAACAATCTCTTCAGATAACAAAGCTATGATGGTGGCTAAAAATTTATCAACGCTTCATGATGCATAGGTCTTAGCCATGCCACCCTAGATATAACAACTTGCACATATGTGTAATCCATATCAACAAGAAAACATACGTGATCATAGTATTGATCAACTACCAACTTAGGCATTCTGAACCTATTCTTCATCTTCCTCTTGATGTCTTCAAAATATTAACGATCCATTATGGTCTCAAAATCCTCACGTATCTGAGTAATGAATTCATTCATCTACCTAATCATTGACCTAGCCTTATCCCAAACAACATCTCCAACAATGGGAAAATAATTATGTACATAGAAAAATATAAATAAGATGAGAGAACGAAACTTACATGATGTATTCTTTGCCTTCCTTATCGGTCCAAGCTTTTATGAAAGTTGCATCAATTTCAACTTGGCCAAATCATAGTTTTTGTCCTTCTTGATCAATTTTTAACCCATGCTAACAGCTACACATGACACACTATCCAATCAACTCGACTGATAAAACTTGTGAGCAATCACTCAAGTTGCAAACCTGATCACTGGATCCTCAATAGTTTTGATAACATACCTTGGCCATTCCACTTTGTATTTATGAGGTTTTCAATCACATCACTCGCTTGGCAACAGACAGTCTTCACTTAGTTGGAAACATGGTAACTAGTTACGTGATGAATGATGAACTTTGTGATCTTTATTAGCTCATTCTCCAACCATAACTTCATTTTGTGTATCCTTTTCAACATGATATTTATCCATTCGACCTTGAATTCTTTTGGAAATTCTAGGACATGAGTTAACCCTTTTTTTGGCCATGATCTTGTTTTCATCTTTCAACATCTCATTTTTATAGAACTTATCATAGGCATTCCTTAGCTCAAAATTGTCTATCTCTCCAATCTTACATTGATAGCATGATCTGACATCATGAACCATAATCAATTAGAATGGACTCACAAATAAATCTCTTGAAAAACCTCCTATCAACCTAATGTTAGGGTATGCACTCAACTTAGGTGGAGGGAATGCATCATTACAAACAATTTGTGCTTTGCTATCCTTCAATTCTTCCCTCCTCTCACTTGCAAATGCAGATGATGCCATTCTTGCAATATAAGGAATCAAACTCAAACAACTTCAAATCTACAACTTAGCTCAAACAACTTTACACAACTTACACATTAAGCCAAAATAACACATTGGAATCTCTTCACACTTCACATAAATTACTGTGCAAATCACCTTAATTGTTTTCTCTGAAAACTCAATAACCTAGTGAGTCGAACTTGAAAATTAACTATAAATCTATAAATGGTCAAATTGAGATTCCATTAAATACTCCATATGATATTAGATATACATCGGGTGTATTATAATTGTCTTAGCTTACTTAACAAAACTCAGTGTGTACACATCCTTTAGCATTGCTTAGTCAATATTGAAACTTAGTTCATACTGACATTCAAAACCGATACTTGGTCTCTACCAAATTTTCAACTTGGTACCACAATTGAAATTCAATTCAAACATTAGCATATGTCCTTATGCATCCTTAATCATGTTGATTTGGACTTTCATGCATGTAGTATTAGAAACTAATGTATGATATAGAAATTTGAAACATAGTTCCATCCATACCTTCTTATTAAGTTTGAGGTGGGGGAATCACCTAATCCATTGGATTCAATGATCACAACTTCTCCATTTGAACTATTGTCTTCATTTTACTTCTTTCTCTATGTTTGATTCATTTCACTCCTTAATTCTTCAGTATTGACTTTTGCCTTTCCATTGTTTACCTCAATATTTGGTGCTGACAATCCTTTCTTAGATGACCAACGTTTTGAAAATTGAAACATACTCGTCCAAAATTCCTCTAGTTACCAAATCTTCTACTAAGATGTATTCTAGCATAATTTTCTGCAATGTATCCATACTTCCCACAATATTTACAATTTCCTAAGTGTTGTAATCCCAATTTACGACATTATTGCTTAGGTGCTTTGCCTTGACCTTTAGGTATCCAATCAATCTTTGTGGTAGATTTGAAATCTTGTGATTTATGACCATACTTATGACATGTATAATGGTAACTTTCAAATCTAGAAGTAATTAGTCCTTATTGACCTTTGATCCATAAATCATGAGCTTGATGACCTTGTTTGTTGCAAACAAAGAAATAACCATTGAATTTAGGTTTGAAGGGTTTGACTTACCAATCTTGCTTCTGCAAATGTTTTCTATGTGGCCTGGTTTTCCAGAGTGATAACATGTAGGCTTCTTATTCTTTGGCTTTGTATTCCCATTCCTTTGTTCTCCTTGATTTGATTATTCTCCTTGTTCAACACCTGATAGGAACTTGATATAGCCTAGTCCATAGGTTTCATGAGGGCATTCTTCTATTCATTTAGAAATCTCATAGCCTCTTTAGGTTTGTTCAACATCTCAACAAATTCCTTTTCATCTTAGAACTCATTTTTAGATCTTAGTTTTGTAATCTCCAATTCTTTTCTTGCAATCTAATGATTTGCATTTGGCAATTGATTGAGCATATCAAACTAATTATGGGCTAGCTTATATACTTCTTTGATCCTTTTGTGAAATTTTGTAACCAATTGCTTCTTCATGCAGTGCAGGGTAGGAGAATCCCCAAAGGAGATGTCCTAGCCCCTAGCAATACAACCAAACGACGAAAACACAAGAGCAAGAAATAGTAATGCAAGATCTGATACCAAATTACAGTACTTGATTTATGAAATATAAATGATTATATGCAATATGCCTGGTTGTAAGGCCTTTTGGGTTAGGGCCAAATACAAAAAAAAATTGTAATATCAGTTTTGCAAGATCCCTCAAGATCCAACTTAAAAAAACCAATCCTAGCTAGCCTAGATATGTAACATTACAACACTATGGAAGAAACCACCAAGGAAATCTAAACTTGTGCTCGCAAGCCCACTAAGAAACCTACTTTTTTTCTAGCCACAACCCTAGCTCTTCTCCAAGATCTAAGTGTAAATCGCCTCACATTCGACACTCTATCCACACACTCGCAACTTCATCACAATCCTATTGTAAATTGCCTCACATTTGACACTTTGTCAACAAACTTAGGAAAACTCACCCTTTAGCTGCTCCCACATTCACTCCTCCGAATGAATGAATAAAAGACTCTACAAGAACTCCTACTTATACCAAAATAAGCCACAAGTCAGCCTATAACACAAATTAAATGCCTATACATAAATTAAATGCCAAAAGTTGGCCTCCAATAGAAATTAAATGCCCAAAATTGATATCCGAGTAAAATCGTGATATCTCCTAACTCAGATTGAATTAGAACTCACACTTTGAATTTTAGGGAGTAATTTAGGCCCTCTACAACCCATTAATTGTGTAAAGGTTGATTAACCAAGGAAAAGTGTGTATCCATCCCGAAAGTCACACACAAAAACCCGTCATGCAGTTTGTCAAAAATTGATACTCTAGGAGAATTGCCATATCTACCCACATATAAGGAATTAGAACTTCCATCTTGGACCATAGATAGTACCCTAGGCCATATTCAATCCTTGAAAATTTCAACCTCTAATACATTGTGGAAAATTAGGTACATGCCTTGCAATAGGCACCCAAAAACCAGAAAATATAGTTCCAACAACAAGGTACAAACAACTCAAACTTCAACTCAATGCATCCAATCCCTATGAAATCATGAGGAAAGGTTTCCCAATGTATATGGAACACATCCCTAACCATGAAAATCATAACTCCACCAAAATCCAATCTTGATGCTCCTGCATCACTTCTTGTCTTCATCATCTATTGTCTTGTCATCTTCATCCTTTATTTTGTCTTCCTCAACCTTTTTCTTTTGTTCAGTCACTTCACATAGCCTTACTACTTGGATTTAATGATCTATTTCCAATGATCCGACTTCTTCATTTAGGGTATTTTTAGTCTCCAACATATCTTCTATTGTTGCATTAGATTTACTAGAACTTCCTTCATCAAATAGTTTTAAACCAATTTCTTCTTGGTATTGGGTGTCATTTTGTTGTACGTCCATCTCCTTCCTTCTCTTCAAATATTGCCTTAATATTTCCTTTAAGAACTTCAATTATTCATATGCAAGCTGAATATTAATCTTCTAGTTCTCAATGATCTTTCCCTATTTATAGGCTTCCATCTTCAAGATCTTTTACTCCCAAGTGGTTAAACTTCTGCCAAAAGTACACTACTCTGATACCAATTGTTAGAAATCTAATAAGGAAAGTGTGATATGAGGTGGGGGCTGAATTAGAATCTATAAAACTTCTTTCACTTCAATATGAAACATATTTGATATCACCACATAAAACTCTCAATGAAATATTCATCTCATATCACTGAAACCAACCAAATCAATGTAATATTAGATCTACCTTCTAATTGTATAAATATAAACTCATAAACACACAACACATCAACACATAAATTTGGTTACACAAGAACCCTCCAAGGTGAAGGTAAAATTGTGGTGGGGTTGACACCCAAAAACTTCACTATTGCAGCAATAAAGTTTTACCTATTAAGGCTACAATGATTTGATCACTTCTGGTAATCTACCTTGTGAGGGGTCTTCCTCGTTAAAGGCTAAAAGAAGTGCTAGGTTCTACCTTGGTTAAAGGATCTTTACATCAAAATTAAGTGAGTACTTTGTTAGGATATTTACGTAATCCTATTAAAGGTATTTTATTAAGAGATTTAAACTCTAAAACACCTGTTAGAATGTTCAATACCTGATCCTTCAGTGAGCACTTTAATGCTTGATAAAAAATCTCCTCTATGCAATAAAATATCACTTGACTGTGATAGATCTCCTCTATCTCTACTCAAAACTCTTACTATACTATTTGGCCCCTACACTTTGATTCACTTTCAAAGCTTTTCTCTTCACCTTATCACACACATACATCTCATCCATCTTGAATTAGGTCATAAAACCTTCTTAAATAGATAATTGGGTGAACCTTCTATATCCAAATCAATAATCTAGAATCAATCCTTTTGTCATTTGGTCCTTGCATTTTTTTGATTGGTGGATTTCCTTGCCTAGGGATTAATGATATCCCTTTGAATGTGTAATCACCTCCTTGATCTTCAAAATATGCTTTCAAAATGATAAAAATGGATAACATAGAATTAAGTGCCATTCCAAAAAAATAATGTTAAACTATGTTACTTGACACTTACATCATACTAGTACTCGACATAAACTGTTTCTTCATGTTGTCCCTTGGTTTTATCCTTACCAAGAGGGTGAATTAGATGCCTAATAGATGCATTCTTCATAAAAACTATAGTGAGGGTGTGGATCATATCATTATACACTGTCACTTCACCATAGTTATATGATCCTATTTCTTGTCTTTCTTCAAGATGATCTGGTGTTTTCCTAATAACACTTCAGATCTCTTTGAACAATGACACCTTGGGGTTTATGGGGACATGGATAAGGGCTTGTGGGAATGGACTCTGCCTCATTTTTTTTGGGGAGTGTGGAAGGAGTGAACAACATAAATTTTACGGAGAAAGAAACTCATGCTAAATTTTTCTTCCACAAAATCTTTAATGCTTTGTTAGAAAACTACACTACCATTAAAGGTCATAACCCTCTTCAAAACAAAAAGGAAATTGATAGAAATAAGAGGGAGGATTTTAGATGGACTCTCCCATCTGAGGGTTGGTGTAAAGCTAACTTTGATGGTGCTGCCAAAGGCAACCCTGACAAGGCTAGGGCAGGTGGAATCATCTGAAACACCCATGGAAAAGGTATTGCTGCTATCTTGGATCCTCTGGGTATGAAAACTAATGATTATGCAGATGTGTCTATGGCTCATCAAACTCTCAAACTAGCTCAGGATATGGGAGTCAAAAAACTATGGCTTGAAGGAGACTCCATGAATATTATAGACTGTCTTATTGAGAAGAATGAGCCTACATGGATGATTGTGACTATTATTGAAGAGTGCATTCAAATCCTTAAGTCTTTTGATAATATATATGTAGCTTATGAGTATAGGGAAGCCAATCAAGTGGGTGACAGTTTGGCCAACTAGGCAGTCAAGAATGATGAATTCAAAATGTGGAAGAATGGGTAGAATATTCCACCAAAAATTTGTGAGTTGATAGAAAGGGAGAGGATCCCAGGTAGACCAGGAGGCATTACAGGTTATATATGAAAGGTTACATGTTATGGAAAATGTGCCAAAATATGATTTGTAAGTACAATAGCCAAAGCATGAAACACATTTTTTTTCTTTCTATCATTGCACTTTGAGGCTCGATTTTGGGTATCAAGTACACAAAGCAAAAAGGTGTTTTGTGAAAACAAATCATATTGACAAGAAACAACCTTCGAAGCACATCACTACTAGAAGAAAATATTGTGGAGAGAATGAAAGCATGGTGGGGGAAAGACATAGGAGGGAACCTGAGGATGAAGAAGAGAAGTGGTGTTGACACTCTAAGGTGTGAAGCATTTTGAAAAAAAGTGATGTTACCACTTTCATTGAGTGGTTTCATTGGTGGAAACCCTCTGTTATGCATAGTATGGTCAAGAGTTGGAATGAGGGGAGTGTTAAGATTGGAGTGGATTTCATAGTGATGGAGGATGTTATATCTACGGTGACTAGAATACCCATTATTGGGAAGAAATTCTATAGAGAAAGATGGATTTTTGGGTAGGTGATGATTGAATTTACCAAGGATGTAGAGGAAAATAAGGTTTTAGTAAAGAGAAGCTCCTACTATTTGTCGAGCTCTATCAAGCCACTATACAGGTTTGTGCTGAGGGTCATCATCAAGTGCATTTCCCTCGACATGAGATTCGACCACCTCTACACTCACCATTTCGTGCTTCTTAACCAATTTAGGTATGGGGCAAAGATTTCTATTCCTTTTTTCCTATATTCCTCTATTAATGAGAATATTAATGACTATAGGGAAAAGCACATTGGTAATCCTAGCTTCGATGAGGGGTTTTTGCTGTTAATTTATGAATTTTTTAAGGCTAGGACAATAGGGAAATAAATTATGAATAGGCAGACGGGGAAGCAGGGTAAAGCTAACTCGAATGAGTTGGGAGAGGATTATACCCCATCTGATACTGAGGACAGCCAAGACATGCATTTGGATACAGAGGAGGATGCAACCCCACAACACAAAAAGGGGAAGAAAGTGGAGAAAAAAGGGAAAATGGATAATAATGAACCTAAACAAGGCTTTGAGGTTTTGACTGATAGAGATTACAATGAGAGGGAAGAAGGCATGGACACAAAGGGAGACACCACTGATGGAGAGGAAGATAATCTCAGAGGGGAGGAATGTAAGGAGAGGGCGGGTGGAAAGAGAAACATCACTATTAAGATGCCTGCCAACAGAGATGAGGATTTTGAGGGAAAGCCTAACAAGAGGTCAAAAAGAGGGAGATATATCAACTCTAAGGAGGATAGATAGGAGGAGGGGAAGGATAGTGAGAAGGAAGATGAGAAGCAAGGGAGTGGGTAAAAGAAACAAGAATTTGAGGAATTTGGGTCTAACCAATACATGTATGTATGATTTCGGGCAAAGATAGGAAAGTGGTTTGGAGAAATTTTGATAATATTTTTGCAAGGATGGGGCTCAAGAGAGAAATGATCAAAACTATGGTTAAGGAGAATGAGGAGGGAAAAATTCAAATGGAGGAGCTAATTGACCTTGCCCTTGTTATTTTAAGTGACACCACAAAGGAAAAACCTCAGATGGATGTGCTTAATAATGCTAAAAACAATGCTATTGATAGTTATCAAACCACTAAATGGAGTTTCCATGAAATCTAGGAGCTCAATTACAGACTGGGTAGATTAGAAAGGGATAATTGTAGCATGCAAAACAAGAAAATAGAGGAGGAAAAGGGAATGGATAATAGAGTGGAGGAAGTGAAGAGTAGAGTTTAGACTATGGAGGGTACTCTATAGAGAATTGTTAAGAAAAGCTATAACATTCTAAAAGAATCAAATGACATCATAAAGGTTCTCATAAACAAACTTGAAGAACATAGGGATAGTAAGGAGGATGACCAATCTCCCAACAGTGGGAAGGATAAGACTTTGGAAGAGGGTTCAAGAAAGAGAACCGGATCTAGCACAAAGATAAAGGACATCTAGGAACCTAAGAAAGATCTTTCAAACTTGAGAGAGGCAGCTGGAAGAACAACTGAGATGGAGATTCGGGCTGCAGATATCATCAATGAAATTGCCCGACCTGGCTTTTTGGGCCTATCCTAGTTTTTTTGCTTTGCTTCCATGTTTATTTATGTTTTTTCTTGTTTTGATGTGGGAGGCTATTGTTTCTGTTAGTGGCTTTTATGCTGATGATACTTTAAGTGCTTTATCTATGTTTTTCTTTTACTATTTTAGGGTTTTAGGGCCCCATTAAAACTTATTTTCCTTAATCAAAAACTATGCTCGACATGAAGTGAATAGCTCAGGCTCTATATCACTCAACTTCCACTAAACTCTGACTTGAATACCATTAACTCACTTGATGGTAACTATTGCTTGACATATCACTTGAAATGTGTACAAGACTTCATTCCTTGGCTCGACCTGTATAGGGTGACTTAGTTACAGTGATGATCGAATAATCCTTCCTTGTGAATGACTAAGAGTTTGACACTAATAGACAACATGGCTTATGGATCAACACATTTTTATCATTTTCTTCATCAGTTAAAGTGACCCCACTTATAAAAGTGAAAAAATATGCAGTGGGAGGTGCTTCCAACTTTTGTTTTGTGATCAATGATCTTCCATATGATCTAAGAGATAGGGGTAATTTTATGATACACATATGTTTCCTCAAGGTATATTCTCCCTACTTATTCTTTGACATCAACCTTTAGGTTAGATGACTTGGAAGTAGATGCTACATTTCTAGGATCATGACAGGTAGATGTTGATATAGCTCAATTGTGCGATACTAGAGATTTTGTTGATGGTTTCATTGTTTTGCAATATTGAAAAGGATTTGGATCTCCTTTGATTGTTATCTCATGTCCATTATGAGGAAACTTAAAAAATTGATTAAATGTTGAAGGTACTACTTGCATAGAGTGAATCCAAGGACATCCCAAGAGAATGTTATATATCAAGAACTTAACAAGTTACATGTTTGACTACAGGACCAATTTTGATAGGTAAAATATTTGATCGTATGGATGACCTTTCTTTCTCATCATAGATTTAATTGTGATTTTATTTATAGGATCTACAACATTTTCAAAAAATCCTAGTGCAAGGATTAGGTTTAAAGTACAAATATTTAAGTCATCTCCTCTATCTATAAGAACTCTTTTGATTTTGTGATTTTTTACAAGGACTTCAATATGGAGTTGGGCATAATGAGGTTGGTAAATTGTAAGATCATCATGTTTTGTAAAAGATATGAAATATGGTGTGGTCAAATCTCCCACCATCACTTGGAATTGATCATGATCTAGATTCGTGGGGACTACGGTTTCTAGAAGAGATTTTTCAAGAATTTATGTATGGGATGTTGACAATTGTAAAAGCTCTAATATGGATATTTGGGCTGGTGTTTTATTCAATTGATCCAAAAGGTTATATTTCTCTGACACCTTGGATGTAGACTTTGGTACATAGATAACTTTTTTTGAGACATGGATGGTTTGGATGAGACACCTTGCAGTGTGACCGTAGCTTGATTTCTAGTGGTAACATTAACATGTTTGGATTCATCCATCTCATGAAACTTAATGACATTGGAATAATACGTAGAAAGATCACATTCAATTATGTTTCATTGTAACTAACTTGATTGTCACTCTTATTATTGGAGGGATTTCCTTTTTTCATGATCTAGAAGTGGATCTTTGAACACAATATGTGTCTTATTTAAGGTATGTCCATCAATCTTTACTTCACCACTCTCTACCAAATATTGTATCACATTTTTAACCTTTGACAATCATTTGTTTTATGTCCCTTGCCTCCATGGAATTTACAATATTCATCATCATTCTATCATGATGGTTTCATGTTTGGTTCATAATCTCCCACTTTAGGAAGTGTGATGAGCTTCTTAGTGATTAACTTCCTCAAAGCTGATTGAAGAGACTCACGTAAAGGAGTGAATGTTCTCTTTTTGGGTATAAAATATTTTCTTGTAAAAGATTTATTATTTGGGATATTTGGGGTATTTTGACTTGCTTGAAGAGTAGTGGATTTGTTTCCCAGATTTAGAATTGGTTGTGATGTCTTGAAATTTTGGTTATCCATTACTATGTCATTCACAATGTTCTTGTTTTTATTCCAATACTTGGATTTTTTATTGTTGGAATTGGAATTATTGTTACTAAAATTAGAGGAGATAGCATTGTATTTTGTGTAAAGTTTTAGTTCTCCTTTTTGTACCATAGCTTCCTCAATCTTCACGCCATTTTCTATGAGCCTTTTAAAATTAGGTGGACATTGCAATTTTACTTTATAGCTCATGTATGGTGTAATATTTTGTATAAGGATCTCCATCTTTTCATGTTCTAGAATGGTTCTCAGATATTTTGACAAAAGGTGAAACCAACTTTGTAAGAAGGTGAGAAATGACTCTCCATTCTTTTGTTTCATATTGTAAAGATCCATCATTGTCACTTGATGTCTAATATTGTAGAAATAATGTGTCACAAACATATCAAGTAGTTCATTGAAGGACTTGATACTTGGCGGTAACTTAGAAAACCATTCCATAGCTTGGCCTCCCAAACTTCGTGGAACTAGTCTCATAAGATAAGTCTCATCATGAGCCACTTCAATGCAAGATGCACAAAATTCTCTAACATTGTCTTGCAAATCCATATTTCCTTTGTATTTGTCCAATTTAGGTACCTCAAAATGAGGAGGAAACATAACCATTACCAAGTTCTTGTCCAAAGTATATGGACATATGTCTCCTAAAGTGTACCTCTTGGTTGAAGATCCAATTTAAATATCTTGGATTTTTTTGTTAAAGCATTTGGATCTATTGTACAAGAGGATCTAGTGGTAATGTATGTCCATATGAAATGTTTCCTTGGATATTTGAACTTTGGAGTCTTGTCATATTAAACCTTTGGGGGTTTATTCCTTGGGTATTAGGGCCATAGGTGTTTGTAACATGAAGATTGTATACTTTTTGATGAGGTCCTTGTGATGTTGAACTTTGTTGTTGGAAAGGATCTTGTTGAAAACCTCATGTTGTTATTTTTTGGACATAACCTTGAGTAGGGACATGTTGGGGATAACCTTTTTGTGTAAATCCTTTTTGGGTTACCCCTTGTTGATAAGGTCCTTGAGATGTCAAACTTTTTAGTTGAGAAGGACCTGGTAAGGTTACATTTTGTGGACTAGGACCTTGCTAGGTTACACCTTGTGGAAAAGAACCTTGTTGGATATAAACTTGTTGAGGAGGTCCCTGTGAAGTTAAAATTGTTGGCACATGACCTTGTTTGGTTGCACCTTGTTGAATTTTGTTGTTGTTGGGTGTAACATTGTTGAAGTAGATTTTGTACCAAAGGTCCCATAGAATTTTCACTTTGTGATAGAGGACCTTGAGATAATGATATTTTTTGTGAAGAAGGACCTTGTAAGGGAAAACCTTGTTGAATAATATCTTGTTTAGTTAACCCTTGTTGAGGAGGTCCTTGTGATGAACTTCATGAAAAAACTTGTGATGTTGAACCTAGTATAGGACCTTGAAAAGATGGACTTTCTTGAATGGGTCCTTGTGAAGGTATTATTTTTTGTAAAGGATCACTTGATGGTAAAGGACCTTGTGAGTTTGAACCATATTGAAAAAGATCTTGTGAGCTTAACCCTTGTTGAGGAGGCCCTTGATCACTAGAAGTGTTCTGAAGTTGATTGAGATCAAAATATGTAGGTTGCTTTACACCTTGTTGTGAAAGTATAAGGAAGTATCACTCTTTATCTAGGTCTAAGATTTTTTTCATTGTCTTTTGAAACCTAGGGTCTTTCATGGCTTCTTTGATCTCATCTTTAGTTTCTTCATCATCCATAAAGTATCAAGAGGACCTAACATGTCATTTATTTCTTCCATGTCTTCTTGTTGTTGTACTTTTAGTTTTTGGTCTCTAGTTTGAACCACCATAAAAGGTGAAATGAAGATGTTGATTGAAGGATTTGCTAAAGTGTTGAAAATCTAGATTAGATAATGAAATTATTAAGTTTGTAGGAGACATGTACTCACTATGATGTTGACAAAGAGAGTTCAAAATATCAATCTGAGTAAGTTTATAGGTAGGAGATGATGAATCATGATAAGGAAACTCACTAAGATGTATCCGTTCAACACTAGAGATTTATGTTAGATGTTTTTGAAATTATTTTATGATAGAAACATGATATGAAAATGGAAGTGTGCTTCAAATTGTTGTCTCTGTTATCTAAAAGTCTGAAGTGTTTATCTAACTAGAACAACAAGCTGAATGGATATCCAAAAATATTTTCTATTTTTCCTGAAAAGGTCTCTAAATGATCTTTGTTACAAATGCATAGATAGAAAGACCAAATGTGCAAAAATAAGTGATAGATGCACAAAATTGAGGATTATAAATGCGCAAGTACAAAATACATAAGCACAAGTATAATAAATAGAAGCACAATATCACAAACAAAAGTGCATATATTCATAATGTAAGTGCAATAATCTGATACTAAAGGGCATATATTTTACTGAAGTGCATATTTATGAGTCAAATGTGTAGTTCTGATGAAAATTTCTCCTAAATTTTTTTTTTTGTGGTTTTCTATTTTTTGTTGTTTTTTTAAATTTTTGGCAAGAAAAATATGCACACATGTAAAACAGTATAAATGATTTGCTAAATGTGTTTCTAGAATGCAATGCATAAACATGCTACAATCTTAAGGTTGGCCTTGACAATATCTGTTGAATTCCCATGGACTAGGTCCAACCATGCTAACTTAGTATGGATAGATTAGTAGCTTGGAGGCATAGGCTCCCCCTTAAATGCACTCACTTCTTCAGCACAACAAGTTCTGATTTCCAAGGGTGATGAATCCAAAGGAACCACTACCCCACAACAAAGCCACGAGAGGTGTGGGATGCCTTTAGGGACCCTCAACGGTAGCAAATAGAAAGTTTTTGGAAATCTAAAACAAAGTTTTTTGTGAATATTCGGGAAACCAATATGTTACGATCATCCAACAACTCACTTAAGAGTTTACCAAGCCTAATAGAGGTCTCAAAGACCCTTGAATGCATAAGGAATACACCCCCATTCAATCTAGAATTGTATGGTAAGTGCTAATACTAGTTAGGACTCGTCTTTGGACTTATCCCATTTTCTATAGCGGACCAAACGAAAGAACTTCTTGAGGCCATCTTGGGGGAGACTACGCCTTGATCCTAGAAGGCCTCCCTAAAAACTCAATACAAATTTCTTGTACACCCAAGATCCATGAAGGTGAGAGGAAAGGATACTTTTTGTATTGAACTTTGGGTTACACATTACTTTAAGAGCACAAACACAATAGAAAAATTATTCTACTCTAAAGAAGACACATGAAAGGGAAAAATATCATGTCATATTTTAAGCCCAAAATAAGGTTATGATTTTTATTTAACTACCTCTTTTAGCGATTCTTGCAAAACACATATTAGTCAAATGTGTTGTTAGGGGCCTTCTACACAATGTCCTGCAAAATAGCCTATAAAACTACTAGAACAAACACAAATGAATTAAAATTTTAGAAATATAAATGCAACTAGAAGAACTAAACAAAAACTAACTATTGAAATGAATGTGCAAAAACAGTAAACATAAGCGAAGATAAAAGGAACAAAAGTGTAGATAAACTATAGGTGCAGTAGAATGAAATGGAAGCACCAAAAAAGTAATGAAAGTGCATATAAAATGTATGAAAATCATATGTGAATGGAAACATGTTTCTGTTGAATAAATGCATAGTTATGGTAAATGCTTGTAAAAAATAAATAGAAGTGCCAAAAGGCGTAACAAATGCATACAAAGACAAAAAAGTACAATAGAATGTGATGTATGTGTAGTTATGTTTAATAAAAGAGACTAAATAACCTTTAGATCACCTATACATGTAAAAAAAATTAAATTAAACTTTGGGGGATGGACCCCATAGTGGGCGCTAAAACTACATGCAAAAATTAGTGCTAATGCATAAAAGACTATGAAACAACTAATCTAATCTAATTATGCACACCCAATGAAGGATTTAAAAAAAAAGTAAGTTAAAAATGTGACTTTTACCTTTTACTTACCAGCTACACCATGCCCTCATTTTCCTCCTAAAATTTGAGTTCTTGGATTTGTAAGCACTCATAATTGAACCAACTCCTTCTTTCAAGATGCTTGAAGGTGTTGGAGAATTATGAATTCTTAATGAAATTATATGATAATGCTCCTAGAATGCTCCATGAATTAGATGAAATTGTTAATGTAGATGGATGAAAACTATGATCCTAATGAAGTGATGATATGAAATTTCTATGATTTGTTTGATTATTGATTGAATGCTAAAAGATACTAGAATACCGATTTCTTGAATGCTAAGAGTTCCTATTACTAAGATTTATTATTAGATTATGTAAGGGAATGAGGGTTCCTTTTATAGACTTTAGGAGGACCCTAGCCTTAGAGGTGGTGACATTAGATGGTGAACATAAAATGTGTGACGAGTGGTTGAATGAGATTGACTTGGTTAAGGACGTTGAGTAAAAGAAGGGCTTAATTAGAATGTGAGACAAATATGAGGGAAGATGTTCCTCTCACATGCACATGGAAATGTTTGATATGATAAGAAGAGACACATGGAACACATCTCACCAAGACCCTTGAGAAGACCCTTCCCTCAAGGAAGACTACATCTCATGAGTTATCTTTGACCCTATGAGGTGGATTGGCTAACTCCTATAGGATAGGAAAGGTGGAAAAGACTTTCTCACTAAGAGACTTGTGTCCCCAAGACCAAGTCATGTGAGGAAAAGTATTCCTATGAATCATTCCTTGAGGACACCTACCCCTTTCGACCCCTTAAAAATAGGACACATGGGTGATAATAAATAAAGTTAATTACTAATTAATTAAAATAAATAATTTTTGCAAAGATGATGTCTCACATGAAATGGACTAGATAGGTGGACTAAGAGAATTAGTCACTTGGGTGAGTGACCCAAAGACCAAGTCATGTGAGGACAAGTGTTCCTAAGTTTCTATATTCTTTAAACTAGTTTAGTAATTCTTGAACTTGTTGATTGTTGATTCAAGTGTATATCATTTTCTCACAAGAATACAATCTTTTTTGGGACATATCTAGTGCATATGGATCATGGATCATTATGATCAATTTGATGGGTTCTTATATAAGTTTTCAAGTGGCTATGCAAGTAATTTTTATTTGTCAAAACATTTCTCATCCTTCTATATTATTGTGGCTGGTTAGCTAATCTAATTAGATATGTAAAGGCCCAACTTGTTATCACAATTAAATTGATGAACAAATTAACTTCAATGATGGTTTTAGTGATTTGGATCAACATGAACTTGCCCATTCTTATTGAGGTTTATAGTTTCTTAGAATAAAATATAGATAATTAGTGTAGGTTTGATTTTTTATTAATAACCTCAGATGTTAGTGCATGCATGGAGTGATAAAATAGGTGCATTGTGATGTCTTCTATCTTTGTGGAAGTTAAATCCCCACTAAGTATAATCCCTCAATAATATAATCATGTTGTTTACTTTGGTGAAATATGTTCATTTAAATTTTGGTAATTTTCCTCTTATTATTGATGATGTTGTTGTTGTGGGATTGATGAGACAATTTCAATATGTAATAGTGATAGTGTGATTGAGGATGAAGATAATGATGTTGGAGACCACCTATTATGTTTTTAATTGATGTACTTTTTATACCCATTCTAATGGTGATGAGCCTCACACACTCTTTTTAAATGTGGGAAAATATTGTGTAATTTGGCTCTTTCCAATCATGAATATTTTGACATGAAAATTTATTTTTAGAGCTTGGCTTAGACAACTTCCTTTCATTGAAGAACATTGCAATGAGGATACATTTTTGAGCTCCTTGGTTAAGCATATGAATGCTAAAGTTGTGTGTTTTCAATTAATATGATTGTCAATCTGCTACATGGCAATAAAGAATATAATATTGATTATTTTACTAGTATTTATATTTTTAAGGGGTGCAATTATAGTATCGATAGTAAAATATATTTAAATTGACATTATTGCAATGCTAATTTGTCAAGTTCTACCTTAATATTTTTCCTACATAGAGAAACATGTACTATAATAATAATAATTTTTATATGCACAAAATAAGTACAACTTGACATTGGTGTAATGATTTTTTTTGTGGTAGTTTGTCTTGATGGGACTTTTCTTTATGTACTACCAACAAAGTAACAACTATCATTGGACTAGAATGTTCAACCAATATTTCCTAAAAGAGTGGGAAGCAATAAATGTCCACTCCCAAGCTCCCTATAGACCAAGTCTCGATTATGTAGGAATAGGGAAATTTGGATAAGGAGGTGATTGATTTATAATGATGTGGGCATACGCTTCATCATTTTTCTTTGCATCTTGGTTGGACAATAGATCATTTGTTGGGAAAATATCTTAGGACAAAACCAAGGGGCACAAGGAAAGAAAATAATAAAAATAAAAGAGCCTACAGTGTTAGAAATTTAATCTACCTATAGTCTACTTTTTTTCTATTATTATTAACAATACATGCTTGAATGGTGGGATAACTTAGATACATGCTTAATCAATCAATCAAACATACACAAGTGCTGCAAATGAAATGGTACCAAAGTAAACAAAATAATTTAGTTTTTATCCAAGAAAAGGAATATAATAGTAACAAAATAGAAAGATATCATTATTTTGAAAGATACATGAATTCCATGGCAAGAACTCCAAAATTCTTCTACTCAAAACACAACTTATAAATACCAACATACATAGGGTGAAACAACATATATTCTAGAAAAGATAATACTTATACTTGTATTCATGAAGAAATGGTTTTATAATAGTATGGATGATAAAATCATCAACTTTACTAACCCCAGAACAATTGACATCTTCTTATTCATAGGTGAGTATCTACAATTTGGATGGGAAACAAACTTTCTGCCCTAACTAACTCACCTACTACTTTTATTGACAAAGTCTATTGCTATCTTCATGTAGAAACAACTATGGAAAAGTGAATTTAAATTTCATGAAAGGGGGATGAAAAGAAGCAGGGGAATAGAAAGGGGGATTTCCCAAGGAAAATCCAATCCATAAATGGTGATCTTTACACACTCTTTCTATTACATCTTTGCTAGTCATCTCCTTGAGGCACCCACTAATTGATAAGAGAAACTCCACTTCTCTGATAATTTTAAATGCATTGGGTATATGGGGAAACAAACAATTTATAAAAAAGGAATTTCTTTATCTACCACTATTAACTGCCCACTACATCATTAATAAGTCTATCAATGAATAGTAATGATGGAGAATTGGGTTCAAAAGGAATCCCAACACATCTTCTTGCACATTGGTCAGATTTGAGTTCTAAGACTCCTGGGCATGGAGCTCTGAATGATGGCTACCACATAATGCAAGCTCACCCAACTAGGTCATAGGGAAGAGGGAATCTAGGACTTAAAACTATACTTTGTAGAGTTTTTCTTCTAAAAGCAAGTGAAGCTCCTTTTGAGAAAGTACTAAATTAAACCAAAAAGATCCTCAATGCTAAAAATATTTCTTCTAGGAGGCTCCTTGTCATGCATCCTATCATGTCACAATACATGGTATGCCATACATATAAGGGGAGGTCTCATCAACCCAAGAAGATAAATATCTTGGACCTGTTGTTGTGAAGTGCCAATCATGCAAGCATCTTTCATTTTACCAACTTGTTGCTTCCAAGGCTTTAATTTATTGTAATCTTTGAGTCTTGTGTTGGCAACTAGTCCTTTCATGGTTCAAATATCAGGACCTGGCTAGCCTATAATCCTTAAGGAATCATCTTCCCATCTTTTCTCAGAGATGCCTATTTTACAAGGTAACAACCATCTTCTAGAATTTACATTGGTTCCTATCCCACCATGATACCTGAATAATTTTTTTGTTCCTCCAAAGCCAAAAACCATTAGCACATGAAGACCATACACATGTTAATATCATGATCCTTTCTCAAAACATTACTTTTACTAGACTTGAGATCTAGGGTTTTTGGGACCTTGTGCCCTATCCTCCCTTTAGAGGATGATCCTTCCATATGGAAGGAAACACAAGAAACCCAAAAACTAGAATGAGCAAAGTACCTTTTGGTAAAAGGCAAAATGAATGGTATCTAGAAGCCATACCTTGGAAGCATGAAAACTACCTCTCATTGGTTGTAGGAGAAGAAATCCCTGAATCTCGAGAACCTACAATTTTAGAACTTTTTAGTATAAAAAAGGATAGTTTTAATCTAGAAAAATATTAGTCATTCATTCTTCACCAAAAACCAAAAGTTTGTTGCTTGGAGAAGAAGTTTCAGTGACATGGCTTATAATGCTGAGTTGTCCTTATGTGATTGACAAGACCACTATTCAACATTTTCTCATATGAAACATGGGATCAATAAATGCTAAGTACCTTTCAGATGTGACATCCATTTAAATTCAAAATACTAGCCAACTTGTTAATTATGCAAGGCACTCAACTTGAGGAAGAAAATTACATCTTGGTAGATGATCAAAGGCAAAAAACCTCCACTTACCATCACCCAAGAATATGATGGAGCTTCCACCGCAATGCCAAAAAGTCGTCACTAACCAACTAGGACTAAGATTGGATGTGTGTATGTAACAATAATAACATATCCCATACTTTCTATCTTTTAGAACTAAAACCACCAACTAGACACCCATGAAAGAATGCATGTAACTCCTTGGTTGGGACAAATAGACTAACTCGATTGATGAGATCCTACCTCATGCAAACCTAGGACAAAAGAGGATGCCAGAGGGAACCCAGATGACAAAATCACTCCTTTGATGGGAAAACACCCAAGAAAACTAGAAAGAAGTGAAATGGCACCACCAAGCCAAATGACCCAAAAGAAAACAAGAGAACCAAACCCACCTCCCCATAAGAGAATATAATCTGCACCATGAGTTTGATTGACCAACTACTGGCCAAACCCAGACTACAAAATCTGTTTTGTTAGAACAATGCTAGCCTGTTGTGTACATGAAGAGGACAAAGAAAAAAAAGTTTTTCCACATGAAAAATGACCAAAAAGAATTAAAATCACACACCCTACAAAAGAAAAGGTCAAGTGACCACCAAAAAAATGCCCAAAAGTGGAAGAAAAATGACCGAAAAAGAAAGAGGAAATGATGGGCCACGTGAAAACCAGAGAAAAAATGCACTACACATAGAAGGAAGAAGAAAAGGGTAAAACACCAACTAGGAACATTACAATGTAGAGATGTTGTGGTGCCAGGACTTACTCTTGTTTGAACATGAACTAGAACTATCCTGACCCAAAAAGATACTTGCAGAATCGAGGAATGATCATTTGCAAGTGGGGCGCGAGAAACAATTCTTTTTGGTTTTAGAGAACAATTTTGTTTATTCAAAGAAAGTGACAATTAATCCCTTTAGGCATATTAAATAATCCATCAATCATGGTAATTAAAAGAGTGTGTTAATTGTACTTGTCCTTCATTGATAAAATTTTCCATGTTCAAACTCAAGACCGCATTTCTTTTCCCACCACCGAAGACATGCAATAATGTGCTCTTGTTCGACTTGAAAGTTTCTTTCTCAAGACCATAGATCCCATCGCAAGGCAAAGGATACATACTTCCTTCTCTCACACAAGAGGGTCCAACATCTTGGATAGGGATAAAGAGACCCGAACATCAAAAATTGAAATAAATAAAAGGGCTAACCCCAAACAAGGCAAGACAAAAAGTGAAAAGAGGGGACTAACATTTTTCTCACAAAAAGGTAGGGACAAGTATGTAGGGTATAATAGTTTGTTTGATTAAAGAGAGAACTTATTTTAGGGGAGATTCCCCCCTATTTTGTCTAATTGTATATTGTTTGTTTGGTATTTTGGAGTGTCGGTCAAAGGAAAAAACAAGTTTGAATATGTAGGTCATTAAAAATTTGACCCTAGATATAACTGTGAATGTTAGTCCTTAACTCTCTATATTTTTTTATTGTTGATCATTGTTGTTCATAGTGGTATCCCTTGAGATTTATGTATATTAATAGCCCATGACATGGTCAGTGAGAATTGCCTCCAATTGTCTAATGTTATAGGTACTATATTGATACACTTTTGGATATTTTTTGGTTCCATGGTGGCCAACTATAATTATTGATTCTTTCTACAATATACAATGAGAAATTTGATGACTTACAACTTAATGCATAAACAATGCCAATAATCTCACCAAGAGCTCTATTGAAAATCCCAACCTTTTTACATATTCATTGTAAGCATATGAATTACCCTTTGTAAAGAAGTACTTTGTTTTCTAGTTGTTCATCATTAGTTACATTATTGTTTCTTCTAATGGTTCTTGTGGCTATAATTTTTGTGATAAACAGAATCAATAAATTCAACATCCCTTTGTTATGTAGTCATGTTGAACCATTAGTAGTGATATTGGATTCTTTAATTTCACCTACTACAGGGTGGTCAATATGGGTCATTAGGAGACACCAATCTTCTTGTGTTAGGTTTGCATCTTGTATATGTTACAATACTTAACAATATTATTCTTGTGTTGTTCTTTCGCTTTGTTGGCACAAAATTGTTTATGAAGTAATGATTGTTGTGAATTTGTCCCATAATAAGTTGGCATTTGAGCATGATGCATAGTTTTCTTTGTCCATTATAGCGGTTAGTTGTGCCAAGTTGCTGGATAATATTATCAATACTCCACCAAATTCTCACCGTTATTGATGGGGAAATGATTGGCATAGATTATATTCTATTTTGAGGAGTAGCTTTGGATCTATGAAACATATTTCATCAATGTGGATGTATCTAATGTGTTTTATTTATTCTTGGAATGTTGTCAAGGCCTGATCTTGAAATGGCTTCATTCCTTAAATAGGGGTTCTAAGCATTGAATAATATAGTTGATGCATGTATGTTTAATGCAATGACCCATGTGGTAGCTTAGTATTTAATTAATTGCCCTTTTTTTGTGGTGTCTTTCTTTTGAGTGCATCTTTGATGCAAGCTATTAGGTGGGATTTACCTATATCTGATTATCCTTAAACAATCATATATAAGTCAAAGGAACTAAGGAAGCACGATCAAAGGAGTTATGCTAGATTCATGTGGCAACCACATCCAAATGGTGGAATAAAATATCAGGTTAGTGCAACTATAAACTGTCCATGGGAAAATCCAAAATCATGAAATGCTATATTTGTGGAAGACTTACTCAATAAATATGTCCTAAATTAAAGTATTTCATTCAAGTCTCTACGAAGTCCTCCCTATTGAAGGATCTTTGATGTACAAAGTTTGTTTTCTTAGAGATGTTATAAATAAGACGTTGACCAAACTTCAATAGTCAATCATGAAGTCAATTATAATCCAACAATAGTGATTAATATAGTTCTTTTGTTACAATTTTAAGTTTGATGGTTTAGATATCAATAAAATGACATCGTTAACCTTCAACACTTTATCTTGAGTATCTTTTTATTTGATCATCCAAGGAGGTCACTTGGTGAGTGAATTCAACTGGCTGAAGTAGTTTTCCATTATTCTTAGAATAGATAGAACTATGTTTTTCCTGCAGCCACATAGTAACAAAATTGTTGGTTGTTCCTATAGCATAGTAAAATAAAGTAGTATATATTTGTATCTCAATTCCCATACACTAGATTAGCTATTCAGTTATGTATTTAAGTTTTGCATTTCTATTTTCATTAGCTCAAGCACCTCCATTTTCATAAGATTGGAAATTGTTGAAGTTGATGAAAGCTCAACCAGACCATAGCTCCCAAGAATCACTTGCATGCAAACACTTGTCACAGAAAGAGAGAAGCAAAAGCTATGGAGGTTGGAATTCGTAGATCCATAGATGAGACATTATTGATGAGAAAAAAGAGAAATTACTAAAAGTGAATAAATAATCTACAAAGAGATCAATCCTTAGGAGATCAAAACTCTAACAAGTTATTAACCTAGGTTGCATGATAATAATTAATAAAAGAATTAATTATTATATGCCCAAAGTTTAGCTTAAGTAAACTAGAGATAATAAGTGACTTAATAATTAAATCTATATGATTAAATTAATAAGAAAATACTTTAATACTCTAACAACCCCCTTAAGGTGAACTTAGAGAGTAGCTAAAAACTTAGAAACTACTGTTGAAAGTAAATTTGGGTCCCGACAACAAGGCCTGATGAGGTACCCAAGCAAAAACAAATCTCTGAAAAGAGGAGAAATAGAGAAAACCACATGTGGGAAAAAACCTAATCCAAAAAGAGATAAAATAATGCTGAAAAGAACTAGTGAATGATTGAAGAAGCCTCCAAACTAGGAAATGCCCTAGAAGATAGGAACAAAAGATGATCATGAAGAACACCACTAAAGCATGAAGCTGCAAACACTGCCAAACTGTTGATATGAAGAACCTCCACTGTATAGAACTTGACCAGGTAGAGAAGACCAAGTTTGAAGAGCTAATCAATCGAAGATGGAAGGTATCTTCATGGCTTCCAAAAATAGGAATGAAAGAATGTCTATATGGTAAATGGTCCACCTCACCAAAATGCATAAGTATCCAACCATTGCAATTGCCTAGTACAGAGGATCAAATAGTAAATACATAGCTCACTCCATTGAACCAAGAAAGTAATACAACCAACATACCCCCCTATAATGCTGAGAAGTAAGACATGAACACTAGAGGTCATTATGAGTGTTGGTCGAAGGAAAAAACAGGTTTAAATATGGAGGTCACTAAAATATTTGACCCTAGATATAACTATAAATGTTAGTCCTTAACTCGCTATTTTTAAATTGTTGATCGTTGTCTTTCATAGTGTAAGCCCAAGTGAGATTTATGTATATTAATAGCCCATGACATGGTCAGTGAGAATTGCCTCCAATTGCTTAATTTTATAGGTACTATCAATACACTTTTGGATATTTTTTGGTTCCATGGTGACCAACTATAATTATTGATTATTTCTATATTATACAATGAGACATCTGATGGATTACAACTTAATGCATAAAAAATGTCAATAATCTCACCAAGAGCTCTATTGAAAAGCCCATCCTTTATTTATATATTCATTGTAAGCATATGGATTTGCCTTTGCAAAGAAGTGCTTGATTTTCTACTTTTCCACCATTAGTTACATTATTGTTTGTGCTGATGGTTCTTGTGGCTATACTTTTTGTGATAATTTGAATCAATAAATTCAACATCCTTTTGTTATGTAGCTATGCTGAATCATTAGTAGCAATATTAGATTCTTTCTTTCACCTAGTCAATATGGGCCATTAGGAGATACCAATCTTCTTGTGTTGGGTTTGTATCTAGTATATTTTACAGTAATTAAAAAAATTGTGCTTTCACCTTGTTTGAAAAACATTGTTTATAAAGTAACGATTGTTGTGAATTTGTCCCATAATAAATCAATGGCATTTGAGTGTGATGCATAGTTTGGTTTGTCCTTAATAGGGGGTAGTTGTGCCAAATTGTTGGACAATATTATCAGTACTCCACCAAATTCTCACTATTGTTGATGGGGGAATGCCTCACAAACTTTATTCTCTATTTTGAGGAGTAGCTTTGGCTCTATGAATCATATCTCATTAATGCAGATTTATTTGATGTGCTTTATTTATTCTTAGAATGTTGTCAATGTTTGACTTCGCAATGAATCCATTCCTTCAATAGGGATTCTAAGCATTGAATAAAATAGTTGATGCATGCATGTTTAATGCAATGACCCATGTGGCATCTTAGTATTTAACTAATTGACCTTTTGTCTAGGGTGTCTTTCTTTTGAGTGCATCTTTGATGCAAGTTATTAGGTGAAAATTGATTATCTTTAAACAATCATATACAATGGTTTATGGGTAGTGACATTTGTTGTGGTTCTCAATTATTTGAAGTGTTATCTTTTTCTTCAATGATAATATGTAGCTAGGCTAGTCAAAGCTTGCTAGCATGTTTTTACTATAGGCACACATTTGTTTTACACTTATAAACTATGCCTCAATTTGTCGTTATGTACATGTATAAAGGAATTAATCATTTGTCAATGTGTACATGTGTCAAGGAATTATCTTAGTATAGGCACATATATTGGAAGAATGGTAAAAGAACACAAATTTTCTTATTACATTTTTTTATAAAGTAAAAAATAACATTAATTACATGGAGAGGATAATTAAAATGTTAATATAGGTTCTTAAGAATGTTATTGGATGTCAGAAATTTTGATCCTTTTGTCCTTTTAGTTATAGGTGGAACTAACATTAATTTGAACATGTTGAAAATTTAATACATGTATGTTATAATAATAATATTATTATATGTAAAACAATGCTATTGTATTAGTTGGATTAAAACTCAACACTTTCAAAATCTATAATTGAAAGTAACAAAAGTTTAGCTTGTAAAAAATTATTAATTAATATTATACGTTATTACTTCCACTCTATTGCATTCTGATTAGTAACAATACAATTATCAGAAAATGTAACAAGTTAAATAATTCAAATCTAATAGAACAATATTGATATCTCAAATATATTTATTCAAAAGATTAAAAAAAAATCTAAAACATGTATTTAATTAAAAATTAAAAATTTAATATAAAAATTTAATTTTTTATAGATACATTCAAGATTTTTTATATTTAAAAAAACAAAAAAAAAACAAAGTCCAAACTAAAATAAGATTCTCTCACTCAATATAAATTTTATTCGAAAGAAGATAATATGTTAAAAAGATTCAATAATTTTTTATAAATAGATGAATAAAAGATTTGAGTGACATTACAGAAACTAAAACAAACCATAAGACATCAGGAATTCAAGAACATCTGAATTCAAAGAAGAAGTTTTACTAAATTGTTTAGATACCCATACAATCCTCTAATGTCATGTGAGAAAAAAATGGACAAATAAAAAAATACCATCAATCTAATCTCATAAAATGCTTGGTTTCTCGTTCTGAATTGAAGGCCCTACTAAATGCAGTTGATAAATTCAGCTACCGGTTGGGCACTGCTTATATCAGCTAAATAGTTCACATGATATGTGAATGTAAGCTTTTGTCCAGGATGAATGGATTTGCCATTGTTTACAATAACCTTCTCATTCACTGGATCCTATATTCCTGGCGCCAACATCTTCAGATGCAAAGTGACATTGTGGGCATCACACATTTCGCACATATTTTCTACTTGTATTTCAAATGTTTCATAATCAGGCCGATTATTCCAATTCACTTTAATGCCGTTTTCTGCTTTACATCCGCTGGTAACTGCAAACAAACAACTTTTATTTGAAAAATCATTCCTTATGCAATATTAAATATAGGTTAAGAACAATACATTCGGTGTCAATGGTTTTGAATAAAATTGTGTGGAAGTTTATCCATCATCATCTTGATATTTTTCTTTGATGATGGATTACGGAGTATTTTGATGATGGATCACAGAGTATGATTCAAAATATGAATGAAAAACTTATTCGCAATATAATTCAAAAATATTTACAATATTCTAATGAATTGTGAAAATCTGGTTGTTCATCGAAATCCCATCAATCTTTGAATCATATTGTATAAACCAACATCAAAATTCTACTTTCTGATTCTAATTCTTATCAGCAATAGATTAGATCATGGAATTGAAAATAAGACAATTACAATCTTAATATACAGTAAAAATACCCAGTTTGCGGGATTGTATTTTAGCCTGGCAAATGACTCAGAAATCATTCAACTTTGCAGCTGAGTTAAAAGCCATCCTAGTATTTGTTAAAGATGGAATAATATGAGAAGAATGAGCTCACCTGAACGTGTAGCCAAGAGGAGTGGATGTAAATTTGTGAGAATGAGAAACACAAACAGGAATTTGAAGATGAAAAGCGGTCCAGAATGCTCCATTTTGATGCAATCTGCCTTCTGCAACTTCTTCCTTGATTAGAGTAACCACACGACATCTATTGTTATGGACTACTGATTTGCTTTATATGTGCAATTTGCATGTAAACATCAATAACGCGTGAGTTCAACAATTTTAGGTTTTTGGGAATTTGAATAGATGTTACAAAACTTAGAGCATGTGAGGGGCATAAAGAGTGACTAAATTTAGAATAAACATGGAACTATTAACGTGACTTTGTTTATAAAATTTTGAACAAAGTTTAGGAAAAAGTTTCAATTTTTCTTGGGAAAAATAAAGTAAGTTTATTTAACACTTCTAGTTTAGGAATCAAGCATAGTAGGTGAGTTCTAATCATCTATCTATCAAGAATATCATCCTACCTAGAAGGGACCCATAAGATTGCTTCCTTAGAATGTCTTAATTAAGGAAATTTGTCATTGTTTGGGAATTTAGAATTCTTATAGAATGAAATTGATGAAAGGATTTGAAGAATTTATTATTATTCTGAATATTTTTTTTGATCGGTAAGGGGCTGAAGTCAAGATTGATTATTATTCTTATTTATTAAATGCGAGTGGATTCCAACCCAAGACCTCTTTGATAAGAGGCTCACAATTTACCATTGTGTTGTAGGCTCTTGCCTAATTATTATTTTGAATATGATTCGTATGTTGATAAGAATTATAATATTCATATCCATCTTAAAGTTTTTCATACAAAAACAACTTAAAATAGAAAATTGACTTCTATCTTCAAATTAAGAGTGGTTGTTGGTATTTTGAATTTTTTAAAAAAGAGTTGTTATTCAAATGATCAAGAAAAGCTGGTAAATGCACCCCATCAAATGTTATTCTAATAGCTTGGAGTTACATCTACATTAACACAATAGAACATACCATATATTTACAATACATTGAAAAATGATCATCAATAATAAAACTAACAAAATGATAAGATCTTCTATTTTTTCAAATTCCAATTAATATAATTTCAACTTTGAAAATGTACATTGAACTCAACTATATTTTCAATATGTATTTTGGCCCAATCTCTTAGAAGCATCACATGCCAAGAAAAATGGTCAAGTCTTTTAGAAATGATCTTAAAATTATGAATCTAATGCCAAGCTATTTGGGCTTTAGAGCAAGATGACAAAAGTGCTTGAGAATGCCCAAAAATTCACGAAAGATCCTATTCAAGATTGAAAAGTTTCAAATTTAGAGTGGATTTATTAATAAAACCTCAATATTGAATTGATGATTTTCCACACTTTGAATATGTTCACATTGATGTTCAAAATTGTTCAATTGTATAATGACAATTTTCTAAAATTTCATTTAGAAGGTTGAATATTATGCTCAAAGAAATTAGGCAAGTTGACTAAGACAAAGTCTATTGATGACATTGGGATGCATTGTGCTCCTAGAACAATGCTAATTCTTGGGGTAGGCTACTCTAGCAATCATATCTACTCTTCTAATGCTTCCTACATGAAAAAGTTTTGATTCTAATGTGCACATACATTATTATCATGTAGTATGATAATATATTACAGTATACCTAGATGATATTATTACATATTAATATTTTGACATAATAATTTTCATAATAATAACAAATACTATAATATAAATATAAATATAAGTAAATATTTCTAAATTCTATAATTCTTTTTTGATGGGAAATTTTATAATTCTATTACCACAATATCATAAAGGTAAAAATTCTTAGTAATACTTGTTTATCATATTTTGATATATATTCAAATAAATATTTTTAATGTAATTTAGTAATTCTAAAATATTTATAATTAAAATATTATAAAAAGTAGTTTAAATTCTGAACAAATTATAATTAACTATAAATCTTTACATAATTTTGTCTAATTTCTTAACAAATTAGAATTGCATATCAAGATTTTTGTCAAAATTTATTAAAAAAATAAACCCCAAAATGTTTCAAATTGGTTATACACCCTAAACTACTTTGATGAAAGTGAAAATCATTCTTTTTTGTTATCCCTAAATAATTCTTTAGAGAGCGAAATAGCCTAAAGTGTGTCTAGTAACTCCTTCCTGACCGACTTCAAAAATTCTAAAATAGAAAACCCCTTCAAACCCTTGCTTCAAAGGTGTTAATTTATGTTGTTTAACTTTCTTTGATTTATTCAAACCATGAAATTTCTAATCCAGAATGTAGTAGAAGCAAAATTTTCTTTGAGTCCTTCAACTTTACTTGCTGAAGGACATATAATATATTCCCCAAATGTTTTGCAAGAGCATAAGTAGACTATTGATTTTGGGAGTAGAATTTCATTGGAGAAAATGCATGAGATTTGTTTGGTCTCACATTATTTTTGGTTAGATAAAGCCTATCTATTATTTAAAAATAACTTATTTTGTTGATGATTATTTTGGAAGAAAATTTAATAATGGTAAATATCTACTATTTATTTGTGTAAAACAAAAAGGAAACACTAAAGTCTTCATTATTTGGTGGAGCCTAATTCTATCTTAAGACTTTTGCAGTTGTGAGTATTTATCACTATTATCATAGACCAATAACAATATTCATATGTTCACTCGTAAGTTTGTAAGGATGCCCATTCCCCCTCTTCAGCACCTCCTCCTCTAGGTAAAGAGGACAAAGGGAAAACTCCCATGATGGCTGAACCTTAGGGAAAGGAGAAGGATAGATTTGTACCTATTAAAACTAAGGCTACAGGACGAGGTTAGAAGAAGCCATTCAATGATAGACAAACATATGTAAGCTTTAATAGGTTTGAGGTGCTGGAGAATTTAGCTTTAGAAGAAGGGGTCCCACATGTGGTCACTTCTAATAGTGTTGGGGTTGTACCAGCTCTTGAACTAGAACCAGTTCAAGCTATTCAGGGACAACAAGAGGCTTAGGCGACTTTAAATAATTTTGTAGAGGATGACATTATTTTGGCAGATTTAGCTAAAGATGTTTTAGTTTCATCTCAAAATAATAAGGGTTCATCTCATAGATTGGGAGTCAACAATGATCCCTTAAGAAAAGTCTTGCAAATAACTCCTCAAAAGGGTAAAAGACAGACCTTGAAAAGATAAAAATGACTACAGATCTATTGGTGGAATCTAGGTTTGTTAAACCTATTGATGCTCACTTTTCTCAAACCCCTCAATGATCATTCTCTCTTGGACTGTGAGGGGTTTAAATAACACTTGTTGTCAAAAAGCTATTCATGATTTGATTGTAATTCATTCTTTGAATATCTTTTGTGTTCAAGAGACTAAGGTTTTTGTTGAGGTTATGCATCAGCATGGTCCACACATTTTGTATGCTCGTCACTATCAAAATATTGGTTCATAAGGGAATTCTAGAGGTTTGGCTCTGTTTTGGGACCCTCATAAGATTTCTCCCCTTTGGTAGATTTCTAGTCATTACTCAATCTCTATGGTGGCTACTACCTTGGACTCTGGTGAGACTATTCTTGTGACAAATGTTTATGCCCCTATTGATATTCGTGGGAAGATTCATCTTTGGGATCACATTAGGTATGTGCGTTCTTGTGCTCCTTATTTTCCTTGGATTTTAGTAGGCAATTTTAATTCTATTTTAAGTCTTGACGAGAAAAGAGGAGGTTGGTCTAGGCTTGGCCTTGCTTCTGATCTTTTTCAAGTCCAGGTGGATGTTGTTTCTATTATTGATGTTAAGCCTTCAAATGGGGTTTTCACTTGGAACAATAAATAGAGTGGTCATCTTAGAACATTTGGATAGGTTTCTTGTTTCATGTTATTGGGTTAGTGGTGGCCTAATTATGAGTTCTAAAATTCTTGATTGGAGAGGTTCTGATCATTGGTTGATTAAGTTCTCTTCTTCTCCTGTTACACTCCCTAAGAAACCTTCTTTTAGATTCCAACTTATGTAGCTCTGAGACTTGTCCCTTTATGATTTGGTGGCTAAGTAGTGGAGAGAGGGTGGCCCAATTTATGGCATGGCTATGTTTTTATTTGAGATGAAACTTAAATATGTCAAATATCATCTTAAGAGATGGAATACTTATTGCTTTGGGAACCTTCAATCTAGAAAGAGGAATTCTCTAAATAATCTTGTAGTGGTTACTTGCCATATCAGGGACTCTAGGCTTATAGAGGCTCTAAGAAGGGTAGAATCCCAGGCTATGTGGGATGAGGAAGAATGGGAACTTCAGGAAGAGATTTATTAGAAACAAAAGGCTTCCATTGATTAGATATAGGAAGGGGATAAAAATTCTACTTTTTTTCATCATTCTGTTCATGCTTGCCATAATAAAGGGTATATTTCTTCTCTTGTTTTTGATTTGGAAAATAGGTTTTACAGGGATCCTGAAACCCAAAGTTTTACAACAATAAACAAATTAAAAGCATAAAAGTCAAAAAAAACAAAAACAACCTCAAAAGGCCAGAAACAAAAAGGCCCAAAACTAGGGAAGCAAAGGCCAGGAACAGAGCCTGGCGGGCAGACTAGTGCCCCTTCTTCTCCATCACTTGCAAGATTTCTGCAGCATCGCTTTCCTTCTAGATGGCTTCCTCCTCCTGGGTCACGGGGTGGGGGGGAAATGCATCTGGTCCCCTTGGCTTTCCTGGATTCCAGTCTCTTTCTGAGGATCCTCCCGGCTAGTTTCGTTCTCTGTACTCTGCTCTATGTTCCCCACAAGACTAGCATTGGTCAGATAGTCCCCCAGATTAACAATGTTTTCATTCAAGGTATGGAGGCTATCCACAATCTGTTTAGTCACAACCTGGTGAACGGAAACTAGCCTTTGGACCTTTTGCTCGAGCCGGGTGATTCTGTCCTCCTGATTGTCACTGGGGTCCTTGCTTCTGTCTTTTTCTGGCTGTCCACCTGGTCTTTACTGCCTTTGGCCTCATGATCCTTGACTTCCCCCCTATTGTTGGTCTGGTTGGACCTGTCCTTCAGAGTCTCAATTTCCTAAAAGAGCCACTTAATGGAGCGAAAATAGTCGATCAGGCTATTCTTTGCATTGTTGAGGAAGTTGAAACCCGATTCACGAGCATTGTCAGAGAGAACTAGAAGGGTTAGGTCAAGGAGCTCGTCATAGTGGGTGCTACAGTCGAGATCCCCCAACACTTGGATTTTAGCAGGTTCTCTTACAATGCCCAAACTAACACTATCCATATTGAAATTTTGCCAGGCTCTTCTCTTATTTTTCCTGATGGCCTTCCCTCCCTTTTCAACCATAATTTCTATCATCTCTTTTGGGGGCGAAATGGGGATCTCCAGGGGGGAGGTGGGCGTAGTGGGGCTGGGGGGAAAATTAGCGTTATCGCTGAGATGATCATGGGTAGGGGTTTGGTCCAATTTTCTTTTCTTGGGGTTATCCTGGGTTACCAAGGGGGTCACCTCCTTCTTGTCATTATCTTTTTCCTTGTCGTCTTCCAACTCACTTTCCTTCTCTGCCATCGAATCCGCTTCCTCCAACTCCGTATCTGACTCCTCACTAGTAGGATGAGGGGTAGGTGGGTTAGGGGGAGGGCATCTGGAGCTCTTCCTGCTAGGGAAGCGGGGAGAGGGTTTGGCTTTTGGGGTTTCAGACTTGACAGATTTCACAACTCGCACTTCCCCTAATTCAGAGCTAGCAGTGTCCTTCGAGGAGCCACCCGAAGCCCCAATGGGGTTGACTCTTGTTTGGGTTTTCAGAAACTCAAAAATGAGGAGCAGAAGACCTTCGTGAAGGGCGGGATTCTTGACAGGACATTTTTTGTAACTCTCTATATTCTTAGTCATAGAAGTAAAAATATAGAAAGGAAAGGAGATTTTCACTTTATGTCTAAAATGATTAAGCAGAACAAAATGATGGGTTCTGACTCTATCAAACCTGGGCTCCAGAGTGACATACTCTATGATGATCCTCAGAACAAGCCCCCAGAACTTCTTAATGGACTCTATGTCGTATAAGGTGTCAATCTTTACCAGTTTTCTTTTCTCCTTGTCATTCTTGACGAAAGCGTTGACAACATTGGCAGACATCTTCTTATCCCTGAAGAAGCTAATGCCTTCCTGGGAGAAGCTTGTCACCTCCGTAATGAGACCCTCAGTGATTTGGTGGGATACACCATCAATTATGACCTTTCCGTTGTGCCAGGTTTCAACCATTATCTTAGTAACCCTAGCGTCGAAGCCATAGAGCCTCTCCATGAAGCTGGTTATGCCGCCCTTCTGGAGTTTTTTCCAAACCTTCCCTTTTTCTTTCCAGCTCTCTGTTTCTCCCCATGGCTCTCTTCTAATCCTTTCTCCCACCATAGTGGTTATATGCCACTCTAACCCTAAACCCTGAATAGAATTACAGAGCTCAAAGATGGACAAATCGCTAAGGACGAGAGCTTTAATGTGCATGTTTTTGGGTTTAACTCTGGCTTTCTTCTGCTCGTGTAATCCGTACACGTTATTATGAAACGGTGGGGGTTCCGCATAACTCTTTTTGATTCCCTTTTTAAAACATGATTTAGCATGTGTCATCATCATAAAAAGATTTTGAGTTGGTACCTTGAATTTGCTCCTTTCGGATGAGCTCAATAGCCACCGCCGAAAAATGATTATTGTTTCCCCACATCATCATCAAATTGAATGTGACTGCTATGTTAGCGAACCAGTCAGCAACCAAATTAGCTTCACGGTAGACATGGCTGACGTGGTAATTTTTATATTTGCTCAAGTCCATTTTTAGATCCTCAATTATGCTTTCAATGGTCCATGATGGTTTGGTTACTCCTAAAATACAATTAATTATATTTAGGGAGTCACCTTCAAGCCACAGTTGTTCGATCCCTGAGTCCAGGGCCAACTTAACAGTGAGTCTGGCCGCACTAGCTTTAGCCAGATGATTGGTTTGGTGACCAATAGGGGAGGAGATAGCAGCAATGCCCCCTCCCATGCTGTTTCTTATGATTCCACTGCATCCAGCGGGGCTCGGGTTCCCCTTAGCCGCACCATCAAAATTGGCTTTATGCTAATTTTTGGGGGGGAAGGACCAAGAAGCCCGCTGTCTTCTTTTGATCCTATCTTCTTTCCTGGTCTTAATTTTCCCTCCGTCCTTTATGTTTCCATATCAAGTTGTGGCATAGTTCTCTTTCATGAGGCTGTCAATTTTCTCTGCCACAATACCCTCACGAGTTTCTCTATCTTTGAATATGCTGTTGTTGCGCTCCTTCCATATTCCCCAGCAAAAGTGTGGGATAATCTCGAAACTCAAAATTTGGGATTCCAGGCCTTTGTGTATGCTGCTCCACTGAATGAAGAAATTCTAGATGCTAGCAGGCGGGCACCAATAGGAGTTCATATTGGAAGTCAGAAGACTCCACACTCTAAAGGAAAAGGGGCAGTGAATGAAAATGTGGTTAACCGTTTCCAGGTCAATTTTATAGAGGCAACATCTATTGGGAATAATTTGGCCTCTTTTGGCTAAATTATCCAGGGTAAGGATCTTATCTTGCAAGAGGAGCCAAAAGAAAATGTTGATTTTGGGCATTAATCCAGGGATCCAGGCCTTGGCCCAAATAGGTTTCTCCCCTGTTCCCACAAGGGAAAGATAGCTTGAGGCTACAGTATAATGGCCTCTAGAAGAGTTTCCTCAGACTAAGGCGTCGCCTATTTGGTTGATGTTAATAGCATTCAAAGAGGCCATCAAAGGCGTGAGATCCTGCGAAAGTTCTGCCAGATTGTGCCAATCATTCCCATTTCTGTAGTTCCTAACCAGCATACCATATCTGCCTATTGCCTGATCAGCCCACCTGCCAAATAAAGGATGGTTATTGAGAGGTTCCTGAAAAAGCCAGCGGTCCTGCCAAAAAAGGATTTTGTCTCCCATTCCAGCTTTCCATTTGGCCCTAGATTTGGCAAGGGGAAGGGCCTTCAAAATACATTTCCAAATGTAAGAACCCAACGGCAACTCGCCCCCCTAGAAAATGGAGGAGAGAGACATGCCTCCCAGGTACTTCTTAGCCAAAATGTCCCTCCAAACCCCTGTGCCTTGGAAGATGCACCAAGGGAGTTTAGCTACGAGGGATTGATTGAGGTGAGAAATTTTCCTGATTCCAAGACCTCCCTGGCTTTTGGGCAAGCAAACCTGGTCCGAGGCTACTAGGTGGTATCTCTTGTGGTCATCAGTTCCAATCCATAGAAAGTCCCTCTGAATTCTCTCTGTTCTGTCTGCAAACTTAATGGGGATCCCAAAGAGACTGAGGGCATAGGTGGGGAGGTTCTGGAGAATCGAGTTAACCAGGGTGCATTTACCTGCCTGACTGAGGGTGGCCCCTTTCCAGCCAGCAAGCTTCTTGTTGAATTTGTCAATAATGCTTGTCCAAAAGGAGTTCAGGGGTTTGGAACCTAGAGGAAGCCCAAGATAAGTCGCCAGTAGGGACCCAATGCCACAACCCAGAATTTGAGCAATTTTCCTCTGCCTCTCCAAATGGCCAGAACCCCTAGTGTAGGAATTAAGAATGCTATTGAAGGTCCTGGCCTCCCGAACTGAAGCTTCGCCCCCCAAAATTGTGTCATCCACAAATTGCTGATGAGTGAAAGAGGATGGAATCGAAGAAGGCCTCAAACCCACTAAACACCTGTCCCTGATCTTCTTCTGAATGAGTTTGCCAAGGCATTCCCCCATGATAACAAATAGGACCGGAGAGATGGGGTCTCCTTGCCTTAGACCCCTAGAGGGGGAGAAGAAAGGAGAGGGGTGGCCATTGACCAGAACTGACAAAGAGGGACTACTACTGAAGGAATTACAATTTTTTCTCAGTCTACTATGACCAAGGAAGCCTTTCAATTTTATTCTAACCTTTTTACTAGGGATTCTCAGCCTATAGCTGAGGAGGAGAACTTAATTCTTTCATGCATTCCTTCTCTTATCACCAACACTATGAATGATTCTCTTCTTTGTCCAATTTTGATATCTGAACTTGAAGAGGTTGTGTTTGGGATGAATAAAGGTAAAGCTCCAGGCCCATATGGTTTCCCTGTGGATTTTTTTCAGGAATTTTGGAAAATTATAAATATGGATCTCTTGGAGGTGGTTAAGGAATCCCTTCAGAATAAGAAAATGCTTCGTGCATTGAACTGTACTTTATTGACTCTTATCCCTAAGAAAGAAGGTACTGACAATCTTGACTCCTTTCATCCCATTTCTCTTTTTAATGTTGTGAACAAAATTATTACCAAATTGATTGCTGATAGACTCAAGATATGCCTTCCAATTGTGATTTTAGAGGAACAAGGCAGTTTTGTGGTTGGTAAGAAAATTCTTGATGGAATTGTTTTTGCTTCTAAAGTTATTCATTCTATGCATACATCAAAGGAGAAAGCTATGTTCATTAAGTTGGATATGGCTAAGGCTTATGATAGAGTCAAATGGAGTTTTCTCCAAAAGATCCTCTTGCCTTTTGGTTTCTGCCAATAGTGGGTGAATTGGATTATGAGTTGTGTTACTTCAGCTTCTTTTTTTGTTCTGGTGAATGGTGTTCCTTCAGAGCCCTTTAGTGCCTCTAGAGGACTTCGCCAAGGGGATCCTATTTCACCTTATTTCTTTATTATTCTAGTTGAGGCTTTGGGCCACTTTCCTAAGCTTTGTGCTCACCAGGGTTTGATTCATAGGTGGAAATGGGGTGCTGGCTTGCCTCCTATTTTGCATCTTCAGTTTGTGGATGATACTTCATTTATGGGACAAGATCGTCTTTAGGAAGCTACTTATTTTAGGCATGCTTTGGATGTGTATCTTGTAGCTTCGAGATAGAAAGTTAACGAGAAAAAATTCTCCATTTTTTTCTTTAGTACTCCCCAGGCTTTTTAGAGGCGTATTGCTGCTATTTTGAGTTTTCAAATTGGGTCTCTTCCCTTTGTTTATTTGGGTATTCCTCTTATTATTAGTAGACATCCTAGATTTTCCTAGCAAGTTTTTCTTGATAAATGACGACAAAATTTTAATCATTGGACTCATCAATGGTTATCAACTACTGCTCACTTGACTCTATTAAAATCGATTATTCAAGCCCTTCCTATTTATAGGTGTTTTGTTCAGGCTGCTCCATGTATTTTCTTTAGGAATTTGATGCTTTGTCCCATCAATTCCTTTGGAGTAGGAACCTTTCAACTTCTAAATGGAGTCTGGTTAAATGGGAAACAATGTGTAGACCTCATAAGGAGGGTGGCCTTGGCTTACGATCAACTCTTTTAAGTGGACAGGTTCTCGCTACAAAACTTTATTAGCATTGGTGTACTAACCAACATCAACTTTGGGCTCGTATTCTCACCCATAAGTATTTTCTAGATATTAATGTGGTTGAAGTTCATTGCTTTCCTTTGGAAGGGAAAGGATCCATGATTTGGAATACTCTAAATTTTGGAGCTCAGTTGGTTAAAGATGGTCTCTTTTGGATTTGTCATTCGGGATCACACACTTTATTTTGGCTTGACTCTTGGGATGGAAACCCTCCTATTCTTACCACTCATCCTTAGCTACATGCCCTCTATCAAAATTTTAGTGCTGCTGGTTGGGACACAGTTAATTTTTGTAGGATAGAATATGTTAGAGGTTTGGCTCCTTCCTTTAATTGGAAACACCCTTCTGAATGGCTTCAGGAGGATTTGAGGAGGATAGGAAGGAGTTGTTTCAGATTTTGCAGTCTCATGATTGTACTACTTTGGTTGGTAATGATGTTCTTTCTTGGGAAAATGAAGATTTGTTTGGAAATTTTTTAGTGTCTACAGGATATGTTGAGCTTCTTTAGTAGATGTTGGGGGACATTCAGATGCCTTGGTGGAAGCAAGTTTGGTGCAAGTTTTCTTGGCCCAAATGTAATTTTTTTATGTGGTTAGTGGTCATAGCTAATGTCTTACGTGGGATAATTTATGCAAGCATGGCTTCCAAGGACCCTTAATGTGTGTTCTATGCCAAACCAGTGAAGAAAATATCTCTCATCTCTTTTTCTAATGCTCTTTTAGTAGACATATTTGACACTCTTGGTGGAATGTGTGGAACCAATCCTATTGGCATGTCTCCTCACTGGAAAAATTCTTTGTTTGCTGGGGTAAGGCTCTTGTCAAGACTTCATTTCTTCAAGTTGCCTAGACTCTTGGACCCTCTTCTATTATTTGGCATATCTAGTTGGAAAGGAACCGTCGTATCTTTAAGGATGAGTTTTTAGAGGTTCCTCACTTATGGTGGAAAATTCTCCATTCTTTGGGGGAAACTGTTTCTGCAAAATGTAACACTTCTAAGGCCATGGAACTAGGGGAGGATATTTTCAATAATCATTTGAATATTCCCCCCTCACATGGACATCTACTAAGAAAGATGTGTAGAAGTCCCTTGCGAAAGATAAATAGGGTGGGGAAGTGGAGTGCCCCTTTGCAGGGTATTCTTAAAATCAACACAGATGGGTCTTCCAAGGGAAATCCAAGCCCTACTGGCATTGGTGGTGTTGGTAGAGATAGGAAGGGGGATGTCTAGTTTGTGTTTTCTATTTATAAAGGTCATCACACTAACAATCTGATGGAGGCCATAGCTATTTTATATGCTGTGAAGAATGCTTGTGACCTTAGTTGGAGAAGGCTTATTGGTGAATTTGATTCACACGTGGTCATTCATCTATTGAATTAGCAACATTATGAAGTTGTTAGTTGGAAGTTAGTTTTGATTGCAGACTAGATTCATTATTTGTGTACTTCTTTAGAGTCTTTTACTTTCACTCATATTCCTAGGGAATGGAATAGTGCTGTTGATTGTTTGACAAAGTGGGCTTTTGACCATATGTGTAATTGGAACATTGTTGATAAGACTCAACTTCTGATGGGCTTCTCCCATCAACTTGATCACTTGGTTGATCTTGATAGGGCTGTTTGATGCCCTTTCTCTATTTGTACTTGTTTCTCTTTCAGCTTGAATAAATTTTCTCCCCTCCTTTATTTCAATGTGTTCACTCATCTTTTTTCTTTATAACTCATTTCAGTAAAATAATAAAGGATATATGTAGATTAAAACTATTAACTCTAAAATTTGTGAATGTTGGTTTTCAAGATTACAATATGACCTAGTTAAACATCACAAACTAAGCTTCATTCTTAGGCTAAAAGTGCTAAATACTCAAAGTTGACTTATGTTTTTCAAACTTAATTTATTTCTTAGTGTGTGATGTTTAAGAGTAGCCTTAAAACCATATTCTCACTCATTATAACTCATTTTCTCAAATAAAATAGAAAATAGGGATAGGAGACCATATTCCTTTCATGGTAAGAGATTCAATCAACATTAAGACTACATGCTGCTAAAATATTATAGAATTTATTCAAAAGAATATGAAAAGGATGACAATCTAAAAAGATGAGAATGGGCTGGTTCAATAAGTGTTGTTATGTGGGCATGGATGATGGTGACTATTATTATTTGTAGGCTACACTTAAATTACACATATTAATGAAAAAGTTAAGCTTTGATAAATAAGTCAATTTTTACTAATTAACACTTTTGGTCTAGGAATCAAAAGCCTTGATGTGTGATGTTTAAGTCATCCACTATTTGTGGGTCCCTTATCTGAAAGATCATCTATTTTGTTCCCAGCATAATTATTTTAACGATAGAAAATTTTTAGGGTAGGAGTGAAATGGTATTGTCTACCTTTGGTGATGTGGGATTTGTGAAACTTCCATGTAAATGAATCTTTCTTCCTTTCTTTAATTAGTGAAACTTGAATGTGATGAAGGTTGGATTTTTTTAGCCTATGGGTGAGTGCACCAAGTTGGTGTATGAAAAAGTGGACATCCAACAAAAAAAATAAAAAATCTCAATAACCTAATTGAGTTATTTAAAAGTGAAATGTGGGCTAGGCTTGATATCCAAGTCTAGACATTATAATTTAATACAAAATCTGATTGGCTTATTAAATATATCTTATTTAATAACCTGATCAAGTTTTAAGAAACATAAATATTTTTTTGTTGCTCGCACTTGAGGGCATTTTTATACCCTCAAACGATAGCAATGGCATGGAGTGCAAAGGAGAAAGAAAAAACCCAATTAGATTTGTGAGGAAAAGAGGTTTTTTTTTGTATTTTCATCCATGGTGCCCTGCAAACAAGGTAGGCCTTCATTCTTTTCATTCTTTATGTATTTTTCAATCAAATTTTGTAATATGGTTTTGTAATTTATAAGGTCTATAATTTTTTTCATAATTTGTAATTTTAATATATTTTTTAATATAGATGCATCAATGAATCTAAGAAAATAAGGGAGAGGTGAAAGACCGTCTCCTACACAATCAAAATTTCCACCTATAATGGCACAACCACAAAATGCTCCACCCATTGTGATACAATCACAAAACCCTCAACTCATAGTGACACAACCACAAAACCCTTCACTTAATGTTCCTGTTCGACAACCAATGCCACTTATAAACCCTTTTCACATACCATTACATCATTTAACTACTACCCAAGAGGACTTCATAAATCACCTTACACAAAATAGTTCTAACATTACCCAAATAGTCAATAGGTTGCGGCCATCTACACTTTCTTACCACTCAACCCTAGCGAGTAGACTTGAATTAATGGCCCAAAATGTGGATTAGATGTCCAGGGAGGTTAAAAAATGGGGTACATGGAGGGATAGTGTCATGCATTTTATGTTGATGAGTTATCATATTGGAAAGTGAAATATAAGGACATAAAGAAAGGTACTATATGTTCTCTTTTCACCAATCCTATATTAGACAACTCCCTATTACACACAACCAAAAAAAATTCTATTCATTGGTGCACTCATACTAGGATGAGATCATGTTTTTGGGATAGGTGGTATATGGTATTTGACCTGCCACCATTTAATAATTATGAGGCCCCTCTTTATTTTTTGAGAAATCTATCTTGTGAGTTCATTCTTGGTGAGAAGCCAAATTACTATGGCATCCATGAGTTCTAGGGTAGAGGGAGAGGCTCTGCATAGGAAAGAGTTGGGGCTCATAGGGTGGTACCACAACATGAGAGGAGACACACAACATGAAAAACCATCCCTCATGTTGTGCTCCCATCAATTGTAAAGGAGTCTATTGATTTATAAACTCTTCATGTGGCTGCATCATTGACAAATGTTATCATTGAGCATAGCTCATAATTAGTTGGTTTTACTTCACCTACGACACCTTGACCACCATTAGATGCACCTTTAGGGTTATCATAGCCTGTAAAAGATCCATCATCATCACCTATAGAACCTCGGTCATCACAACCTATGAAAACTCCATCAAAATCACCTGCACCACCAATGTCATCCTTGCTAGTGTCACATGCACCACTAGTGTCATCCTCACTTGTGCCACTTGAATTATCATCACGTGCATCATTACAATCTTCAGGGCCCAATCAACATTTTTTGTTTTTTTTGTCACTGCATGTGTGGTGGGATGAATATTGAGGTGTCTCAAGATGGAGTGTCATGTCATCTATGTAAATATTGTAGGAAATACTTGTTATTCATACAGAGGTGAGGATTTCACACTCACAGATGATTTGATGGCGATGGTCTTTGGTGGATAGGAGACACATGTTTTTTTGTTTGAGTTTTGACATGATATTATTTAGTTACCTAAATATCATAGAATTAAAATAAATAAATTTATAGAGCACTGTAGATTGATATGTGAACAATATCCAATGCAGGGTGCATCAAGTGGTACAAGAACACTACAGAGTACTCATTCTGCTAGAAGTGTGAGGCTAGGAGAAAGAACACTCGAGGTAAAGTTATTTAAATATTCTTAAAAGTACAATAATACATTGGCTTTGAAATATTGTTTCTTCATTGATATGACACTAACAACACAAAATTCCCTAAATGTTGTTTCTTAATTGTTTTACAATGAACACCTAGTCTCTAAGAAGTATTACAAGGAAGCCAATAGAATATCCATGTCCAAGTTAAGTTGATGAGGATATCTCTGTTGGAAATAAATCATGTTTGTTATTAGTGACAAAACTTATTCAAATTTTGTATGGTTACCGAGCTCTTCGTTCAATCTCTAGTGTTTGTCGAGCAATTCAGTGGTTACCAAGTTTCATAGTTCATACCAAGCATTCCAATGGTTACCAAGTGAATTTAGGTAGTGTGAAGTCTAGTGGTTCAGACCAAGTAGTTTAGTGGTTACCGAGCTTCACAGTGTCTACCGAGTCATCAGTTCATGTGATGTGAAGCAAGTGTTAACCAAGTGATGGGAGGAGTAGTGTTTGCCGAGAGTAGGCATGGTAAAAATGGAATTCAATTTCTACCAAGTGATATAGTATCTACCAAGTCTCTAGTGTATAATGAGTTTGAAGCTACATTGAATGATTACTATGAACTAAGACTCTACTTCTACTGAGTGCATGATGATGCTGAGTAATGCAGTGGATGTCGAGTAACCAAAATTCACCAAGTCAGCTTTCAGAACCCAAGTTTCTACATTTGGGCTGACTCAATAATATTGGTGTTATCTTGTGCTTTGGTTGATCTTGTAATTATGAGAATTCAGTTGGTGTATTTATGTAATGTATTGTATCATACCAAAGTAAGAGATAGTAGAAATAATGTTTAGAAGTGATTTTGAGAAGAGTGAATGTGAATGAAATGAAAAGCATGAGAAGGTAAATTAACAGTAGAGCTAAGTGTTGTGTAAGGTCAAATTAGGAGCAGTCAAGTTACATCTATCAAAAAGAGGTGATATGTACTTCAAGGATCTTAATCAGTAATTCAGTTGTAAGTTAGATCTACTGTTTCATCCTAATAGGTGAATTAGCTTCAAATCATTTAACAGGATAGACTTAACAATCTTTTCTTCAAATCTCTTTACCAAGTGCATACTTGATTGTATATTTGTAAAACCTCTAACAAGGTGGACCTAGCAGTCCTAATTGCTCCTAATAGGGAAAATCATCAGAAGTGATCATTGTAAGCCTTAACATGCCAACTTTATACTACAGTATTGATGTTTTTTGGGTATCATCCCCACCCAAGTTTTACTTTCTATTTGGAAGGTTTTTAGGTCACCAAATATTGTGTTCAAAGTGTTTTGTGCTTTCAGTTTCTCATGCCTATAGTAGATTAGATCTATTGATAGTAAATGGATTATATTATTAAGTGCTAAATTTGTTCAAAATTTTTGAGGTTACTAATTCACCCCTCCCCTCTCAGTAACCTAGCTAGTCTTGATTATTTCCAACAATTGGTATTAGATCTTTATGGTTCTCAGGATAAAGTTTGACAGCTTGAGCAAAGATCAAGGACAATGGAGATATTCAGGCTTGACAAAGCTATTGACAATGAAAAGGTAGATCTAGAAATGGCCATAGCTTAACTCAAGGAAGCAAAATAACATCTTTCCCAATCCCTAAAAAGAAGGAAGGAACTTGCTAAATAGATGAATGACCACTAGTATATTGAAGAGAAGATTGAAGACTTTTTCCCTTCAAGAAATTTAGATGAAGCAAATAATGTAATCAAAGAACTCCTAAAAAATAATGGCTCCCTGTAGGAAGAAGTAAGGAAGTTGAAAAGAGAATCGGAAATTCAGACAATAAGATTGTGTAAAATTTTGGAATAGAGTAACAAGGAAAAAGAAGACTTGGAGGCAAGGAACAATGAAACTCAAAATCAATCCCTTCAGAAAGAAAGTCTTATCAATCATCTCTCCAATGAAAATGAAGAAATCATGAGTCTGAGATTTGAAAATGAAAGGTTCACGAACGATTTAAGCATTGAAAAGAAAATCAATTGAATGTTGAAAGTTGATCTAAATTATGAGAAGCAACTCAATGAAAGAATAATGAAATCCCAAGTAGACATGGATCAATTAAATCAGCAAAATGAGGAGAATCTTTATAGGTAAAAGGGAAAAGCAAGACTTGGATACAAAGAAGAAGGTGAATCCTCCAAACAAGGTGCTCAAAGGAATCAAAGACCTACTTGCAATCACTATGGTAAGGTAGGTCCTACATCAAAAAAATGTTGGAGCAATAGAAAGGAAAAATTCAATGGAAAATGCTACAATTGTAGTCAACATGGTCATAAAGCTAATGAATGCAAGGAGAAACCAAAGTTTGAAGGAAAATGTCACAAATGCAAGAAACAAGGTCACAAGGCATCTAAATGCAGATCTAAACCATTCAATCCAGCTGAACAATTTGTAAAGGCAATATTTAGTTGCGACTACAATACTTGGTGTAGATGTCATTAATATGGAGAATATGGACACATTGGTATAAACTGTGCTAGACATCACTTGAGAAGAAAGGATACTACAATAAGATGGTACACATGTACTGAACTTGGTCATATAGCTAAGAATTGCATGAATATAGGTATAATTGAAGATGAAAACAAAGCAAAAGATGATAACATTAGGAAGCAAGTGAGACAATAGTGGATTCCTAAATCTATTGAGCAAGCTAGTTCAAGTGATGATGTTCTAGTCACTCAAGAAGTGGGTGACTCCACCATATCAAATTAAGTTCTTAAGAAAGGATTGGAACTATATTTTCAAGGTCACATCTTAAACAGTTCCAATTGAAAGGAAGCAAAAGATCCAAATTAGTATTCTAGATACAAAGGGATCAAAAAGTTCAGCATCAATATTGACCGAGAAAGGTTGGGTCATATGCTCTACCAAGCAAGGTCGGGAGTAACAAAGTTTTTTTTGGCTGTCAAGTTACAAGCTTCTACCGATCAATCTGTGTAGATAGTGGATGACAGTCTATCACACACTATGTCATTATGGTTCTCATCATACCAAGCATTAATGGGAAATTTTTTATCAAAAGGTAGGAATTTGACTTCATTTCCAATGTGATTTCAGCATATTTAGAGCAGAGTGACTTGCAGAGCATTTCAGTGATCTTGAGCATAATTTGCAAAAAAGTTTCTCAAAGAAGTCTCAATTTTCCTAGTGATCATGGCATCTAGCAGTAGTAGTAGCAAGGTGAAGAAATGATTAGAGATGTTGGTGCAAGGCATTGAATGGAAAGCCCCAAATTTCAAATTGGTATTAGTGATTGCAGAAACCCTTGACTTGAATGGAGCTTAGTCGCAGATTCCACCAAAAGTACTTCTTATCAATGATATTCGAACTCATTTCAAATTTGTTGTACAAGAGATAGGAACCCTAGAAATGGATAGTGCCCTAGGTGAACTCTGTGTGGATGGAACTCTTAAGCTTAAGCATAAACACCTAGAAGAGAAAGGCTTAACCCATATTCCTAACCTGCCACAAAGGTTTTAGATTAAATGGATTAGATATATCTTGAGCCAAGTTCGGAATGGTCAATTATGGTTAGAGTAGCCAGTTTTGATTATGAAGAAGATGATTCATCACATTATTGGTCTCCCTATGCTTACCAAGGTCAGAGTCACAAAAACCCTAGGTTGAGATGAGCTTCAGAAGAAAACCCTAACCGAGTGGGATGATAGAGGATTGAAAATTACCAATGTATTTGATGTGGAACTCAAATTTGGCATTCATACCATTTCTCATAAGATTTACAACTCTAGTTGACTCAATAGTGTGCTGTGTGAGGCAGTTGACCTAGCATATAAGGTTGTTAAGAAGAATTTGGAATATGACTTAGCAGACTTAATGTTGAAGCAACTAAATAAGAACATGGAAAGCATTAGGAGCTCGAAGAATAATCCATGCAAATTTGGTTCTCTATTGGCTTGTTTGTTCTTTTATGTTCAAAGTTTTTTCCCCTCAAAAGGCACAGTGGTATGGAAAAAGAACACACCAATTTTGTATCAAATAAATGAGTTTATTGCTAAAATGGGTGAGGATTTTGATAGCATCATGGACAATTATTTTGAAGCATTCAAGGAAAAGATGAATAACAAGTTCTGAATTCCATAAAAATTAGTTGAAGACTACAAGGATGATGTTTTTTTTATGGTTGATTATGACAGAGTATACATCTAGGCAACAAGTCCTAGAATAGTGTGGGTGAAACCTCTTCCTTATGAGGTTAGTATTAATGAGACAAAGGAAATAATTGAATCCCTAGTTAAAGAGCTTGTAGATCCAAAGGCCCTTATCTTTGGAACATATGATGAAGCCAAAGCCAAAATAGAACTCAAAATCAAGCTTCCATAGGCAGTGAATAAAGGTAAGAGGACGATATCAAAACTAAAAATAGAAAATGCCCCTCTTATGCTTACTGAGGGAAAAGGTGAAGATGAAGAATCTAAGAATGAAGAATAAGAATTAGAAAAGGAGGAAGAGCTTGTAAGAAAGAAAGGCAAAGTAATTATCACCAAGCTACCTAAGCCCTCTACAACTATATTCACAAGAAGATCTAAGAAGAAAGTACGAAAAGATGAAAGTGATGTTGTCTTTAACCAATCTCCTCCCACATTCCAGGAAAGATTGAAACAATTGAGAGAAGGTGCTAGAATAAATAACTTCAAGGCACACAAATATGAAACTAGGACTCTAGCAGAACATAAAGAAGTTGAAGATCTAATCATGGATAAGTTAGGTAGATCGAAATTCTCTCCTGATCAGTTTGCATCTCAAATTCCTACAATTTTGTTAGATAAGGTCAATATTAGATGGGATAATACCATTCAGACTATCAAGGATATTTTTACTCAAACTCTAAAGTAGTTGGTGCCCAACTTGGCAGATGTAGAGGCAAAGAAAGCATTAAAAGAAAATGAAAGAAAAATGACTCTAAAATTCAATACTTTTCTTGTTCTAATGAAAGATGTTGAGTATGTTGTGAAGAATGCAAAAAACTTATGGAAGAATGCGTTCCATCTTCACAAGACAAGTGAGAATCTAGTTGAGATCAATGATGATGATGATAGTGACAAGGATGAAGATAATGAAGAAGACAATACTCATTGTGTCACCATTGATGCTGAAGAATATCAAGATTTGATGAAGGATGGTGAAGAAGAGAAATAGGAAGAAGCTGAAGAGGAAGATAGGCAAGAAGAAGAAGAAGAAGAAGAAGAAGAAGAAGAAAGTGATCCAATTAGGATAGTAGTGGAAGTCATAGCCTCCCTTCCTCACTCTCCACAAAAAACTGCAGCATCATCAAGCATGGAGACAACTTCGACAAGTGTGATTATAACCGTAATAGACACATCAATTGTCCAATCACTCTTCCCTCCCTCTTAGCTCTAGGTATCACTAATGGAAGTGTCTACCACTTCATCTACTAAGCTACAACCCTCATCTTCTTTAGCTTCCAAGTTAGGGTCATCAACAGTAAGTGTAGTCTCTAGTTCTACAGTTTTGGATTCTTTAGTTTTGCATGCTCTAGTAAGTGCTCCTATTGTAAGTACTTCTATCAGTATTCCATTGATTAATACCTCAATTTTGGGAAGTACATTAATTTTTGATTCTTTTAGTGCTCCAGTAAGCATTCCTTTAGTAGGCACTATACAAGATTTTATTGCAAACCCTACTATTTCTACCATTGTTTCTGTTTAAAAATCCAAAGCATTAGTATCAGAAGTTGAACCAAAGACACCATTAAAACTTCTAATTAGTGGAGAGTAAATTAAGGAAGATATTGATCTAGACAAGGAGATTGAAATTCCCAAATTAGATTTTGATAATGCTACTGTAGAAAAAATGAGATTAGTTAGTCAGCTACTTGAACAAAAATCCAAATAGAAGTAGCTAAGAGAAGGAAGAGACATGGAATTCAGAATTATAGAGAGTGCCAAGAATATTCTGACAGAGGGTATAAGTGTTGATGTTGATTCTTCTTGACACATTTTGTTACAATTAGAAGAGGTAGTTAATAAATTCAATGAGGATTCTACTGGCCAAGATAAGCTTATGGAGAAGGCAAAGAAGAAGTTTGATAATAAAGTGCTTGAGCACATTGCTCAACAAATAGCTATTAAGCAAGTAGAACTTTCTTCAATTTTGGCAAATCTTGATGCATCCTATACAAATGTAACATCTCTTTTTTCTAAGTTATGTGATGTTACTAAGTATACAAAAAATATAAAAGGAAAATTGAGTAAGATTGATGAGGATCTGAAGGCTAGTGCTCAAAAGTTATAGCTTGACCCCAGTTCAAGCTTTGCAAACCACTTGAGAGTCAGATTCCTATTAGATATGTAGGCAGAGTTATTAAGAGAAGAAGCAAGGATCCAGTCTACACTTATAGACATCCAGAACATGATCCTTCCTATCATGAATACAATGTAGAAGCACACTGCTTATTCAAAAACATTGATCCATGACAATAATTTTTCAATTGTAGATCATATGCTTGAACTCTCTGCGGAAGTCCAGGTTGCACTTCAAACCTACAAGATTTTGCAAGAAAACTAGGACAAGACCTTAAATCTTATTCTTAAGGTACACTCTAAGTTTCTCTCACATTTTAGTGTCTCTATATAAGTAGATTTTAAATCTTTGGCATTATTGTCAAAAAGGGGGAGAAAGACATGTATATATTAATGCAAAGAGACATGGAGGAAATATATTCGTATAAACACTCAGTATGATATTATGCCTAATATGATATGTACATTGTATGGGGGAGATATGTGCAAATATATATACAAAAAAGTTACAAAGAAATTTTTTGAAAAATCAAAAATCAAAATCAACATGTTAGTATACATAAGTTTTGGCTGATAAGTGTTTTTTTCACTAATGCCAAAGGCGGAGATTGTTGGCATTAAATCATGTTTCTTATTAGTGACAACACTTATTTAGATTTTGTATGGTTACTGAGCTCCTTGTTCAGTCTCTAGTGTTTGCTAAGAAATTCAATGGTTACCAAGTTTCACAGTTCATACCAAGTATTCCAATGGTTACCAAGTGAATTTAGGCAATGCGAAGTCCAATAGTTTAGATTGACTAGTTCAGTTCTTACCAAGTAGTTCAGTGGTTACCAAGCTTTGCAGTGTCTACCAAGTCATCAGTTCATGTGATGTGAAGCAAGTGTTAATCGAGTGATGGAATGAGTAGTGTTTACTTAGTGTAGGCATGGTAAACATGGAATTCAGTTTCTATCAAGTGATACAATATCTATTTCTCCAATCTATACTGAGGTCAAAGCAATGTTGAGTGATTAGTATGGATCGAGCCTCTACTTTTAATGAGTGCATGATGATTCCAAGTAATGTAGTGGACACCAAGTATCAATAATTCACCAAGTTAGCTTTTAGAACCTGAGTTTCTACATTTGGGCTAACTCAGTAATATTGGTGTTGTCTTGTACTTTGTCCAACCTCATAAATATGAGAATTGAGTTGGTATATATATGTAATGTATTGTATCATACCCAAGTAAGAGGCAATAAAAATAATGTTTAAAAGTGATTTTGAGAAGAGTGAATGTTAATGAAATGAAAAGCATGAGAAGGTAAATCAGCTGCTGAGCTAAGTGTTGTGCAAGGTCAAGTTAGGAGTAGTCAAGTTATATCTATCACAAAGAGATGATTTTTACTTCAAGGATCTTAATCAACAATTCAATTGTAAGTCAGATCTACTGTTTCATCCTAACATGTGAATCAACTCCAAATCATTTAATAGGGTATACTTAATAGTCTTTTCTTTAAATATCTTTACCAAGTGCATACTTGATTGCATGTTTGTAAAACCTCTAACAAGGTGGACCTAGTAGTCCTAATTGCTCATAATAGGGTAGATCATCATAAGTGATCAATGCAAGGTGGATCTAGCAATCCTAATTGCTCCTAAGTAATGAAGTTTTCTAGGTATCATTCCCACCCAAATTTTAATTTCTATTTGGAAGGTTTCTGGGTCACCAAATATTGTGTTCAAAGTGTTTTGTGCTTTTAGTTTCTCATGCATGAAATAGATTAGATCTATTGATGATAAATGGATTATGTTATTAAGTTTTGAATTTGTTCAAAAGCTTTGAGGTTATTGATTTACCCCTCCCCTCTCAGTAACCTAGCTAGTCTTGATTATTTCCAACACATCTCATCTAATTACATCATGTAAAGTTACTAGCATGTTGAAACCTTTCCATCTCTCACACTCATCATTCCTCTTCAATGTCCCATAACTATCATCCCTCTTTCATCCAACTTTCTTATAAATCCTCCTCCACTTCCTACCATTATTTAAACCCCTCTTATAAATCCTCTTCCATCTCCTACCATCATTTAAACCCTCCCATTCATCAAATCCATCCAATTCCCATCCACATCTCTTGCTCCTAGCATTACCCAAACCCCATCTAATGAACCTCATGAGTTTTGACATGATATTATTTAATCACCTAAATATTGTAAAAGTAATTTTTTTAATTTTGTTTTATAGAGCACTTCAGATTGATATGTGAACAATATGCAATGCAGGGTGCAACAAGTGGTATGAGAACACCACTTAGTACTCATTCTTCTAGAGGTGCAAGGCTAGGAGCAAGAATAGACAAGGTAAAATTTTAAAATATTCTTAAATGTACAATAATACATTAGCATTGAAATATTGTTTCTTAATTGGTATGACACTAACAACACAAAGTTCCCTAAACGTTGTTTCTTAATTGTTTTAGAATGAACACCCAGTCTCTAAGAAGTCTTACAAGGAAGCCAATAGAATATCCATGTCCAAGTTAAGTTGATGAGCACATCTCATATAATTACATCGTGTGAAGTTGCTAGTACACTAAAACCTTTCCATCTCCTGCAGTCATCATTCCTCTTCCATGTCCCATAACTATCATCCCTCTTTCATCCAACCCACTTATAAATCCTCTTCCATCTCCTACCATTATTGAAGCCCTCCCAAATTCATCAAATCCATCCAATTCCCATCCACATATCTTGCTCCTAGCATACTTGAACTCCATCTAATGAACCCCATGAGTTCATGTTCCATATACCCATCCACATCAAAGAACCTCCATATCACATAGGGTGTTTTGTAAGAGTGTGGAGATCATGAATCTCCACTTGTATTTCTTGACAAGGTTCCAAAAGGTCATTTGCACCTCTCTTTTCCTTCTCGGTCTCTTTGTTTTCAATTTAGGCTTTGTGGCCTTTTTGAGCCTTAAATTTTTGTATCTTTCAACTATCCCTCCAATCTCGTACTTAAAGTCCTTCTTTTGTCTTCTTTCCCTCCTATGATTTTCTTATTGTTCTTGTGCCTTCTTTCCATTTACAACATTATCTCATATTTATAATAATACTCTCTACTATTTTATAGGGCTTGTCAAGGGCTAAATTTTTTCAAGTTGCTTTCTGCCATTAACTTTGACCTTGACATATATGTGGTATTAATGTAGGAAGGGACATGACATAAGTAGGGCCAAAGGCACACCCAACTATCCAAGCCACCTACAAAAGTAAACACAATAGAAAATAACACAAATAAAAACAACTAAAGGAGATATAAGAGCCAAAATGTGTTATAGATTCATCAAATCATCAATATACATGCCCAACTTTAAGGCCTTCTAAGTTACGACCAACATTATAATTTAGACTTCAATCTTCAATGATAAACTTCACATTTCAACTTTTCTTCTGCTCTTCCTATTCTACTATTCTGTCCTAAGACTCTACCCAAGATCCATTTAAATACTTGCATAACCACATGTTAGCCTATTAAATACCAACTAAACAAATCCTTACATTAAATACAAACCAAGCCACAAGTTGTCTCTTAGAAAATACACATCATGAAATTAAAATAAGAAAGGTTGGCCCAAACTGGAACCAAACATAGACAACTTGGTCAAAGAAGACCCAAAACAATACTAGCACTTGACAAGCTCAATACACACATGAACTTGGCAAACCATAGAGAACTTGGCAACCAAAGAGAACTTGACAACCATAAAGAACTTGGAAACCAAAGAAAACTCAGTAACCAAAGATAACTCGACAAGCAAAGAGAACTTGACATCAACTGCAAAATTGACAACCAAAGATGACTCAACAACAAAGAGAACTCGGTATCAACTGCAAAATTAGAAACCAAAGAAAACTCTACAATGTAAGGCATTAAAACTTGGCAACAACTAAGGAAATCAACAAACATAGGATAGCATTGCAACCATGGATGCTCCTACACAAGATAATTAGGGTTGAAAAAAATGATTCTCTTGAATCATTGAGAAATCCATGTAGCATCTTCAATTAGTGTGTTCCTCCACTTTATCAAATACTTATAGTAATTTTTTCCCCTTGTGCTCTTACCAAATCTCTAATCTAGTATTTGCTGAACCTCTTCAATCTACTTCTTAGGATAATTATTTGATACAAAAACTTCATCATCTAACTCATGATATTTATACAAATCAACAACATTGAATATAGGAGATATATTGATGACATTAGGTAACTCAATTTCATAAGCATTACCACTGTTAAATTTTCTCAAGATCTTACAAGGTCCAAACTTCTTCATCTTCAACTTACTGTTCTTCAAATGAACCATCACCTCATCAACAATCTAAAAAGTATGATGTTTTCTAGACTTATCAACATTCTCCTTATACTTTAGATTACTTTGTTCCAATCTTAACTTTACTTCATCATGCAAAGACTTCATAAAATAAGAAAACTCTTCCCCTGCAACATTTGTTTTCTCTTCACCAGAAATATCCATTAAATTTGATATCCCTCAACAAACTTAGTATCTTATTAATTCCAAAATATCTAACCGATCCACCACTATGATTTTCCTTAATCAAATTCAACCTCATAGAACTTTGCAACCTAAGAAAACTCAACAACCAAAAATAACTTGGAAAACAAAGAGAACTCAACATCAACTATTAATTTGACAACTAAAGATAACTTGACAACAAAGAGAACTTAGTATCAACTACAAACTCAGCAACCAAAGAGAACTTGGAAATGCAAGGCATTAGAACTTGACAATAATTAAGGAACTCAACAAACATGCAAGATAACATTGCAACCCAAGATGCTCTTGCATGAGGTATCATAGCCTACATACCTATCAAGTTTACAATTTGAGTTGAACTCATGATGTGTCTTATTGATTGCTCTTATTTTATATATTTTTTTCTTTTTTAGAGTACTCCACACACCTCAAGGTCTGGAGGAAAGGGAAGGAAATCAGCAAGAACACTGAAATAAAAAAAGGTATTAAATACAAGTCAAGTTTATATTTTGAAATTTATTATGAATGAATGTATATACATGTAGTCAATATTGATGAATACATGTTGACTTGTTTAATGAATATATGTAGAAATAGTTCAATTTTTATAGAGTTGATGATTGCACTTGAGACTACCAATGTTGAGGCAATGGAAGAGGTAAAATTTCATATTTTCCTTCTCATAAATTTTAGGTTATAGTATGCATTTTTTTCTATATACATAATAAAAAGTTTCATTTATAAATGAGTACATTTTCTTTCTTCAATTTTATAGTAATTATCAACAATCTAGCTTAAAAACATGTGTTATTTATCTTTTACCTATTACAAAACTCTTTGAGACTCATGCAAATCCTTTCCCAATTCATTTTGTTAGGAGACCTAAGCATCAAAGATTGGGTCAAATGCAATAGAGGGCAGATGTATGTACGTAGATTCTTAGTTTAAGCCCTCTTGTGATCTCAATTTAGATTGCTTGCATGTGTGATAGAAATCCCTAATGCTTACAAATTTCAATTCTAACATTTTATTACTTACCATACTGGTTGTGCTTCATACCGACACTGATTCATCAGTGGTTGTGCCTCCTACTAGCATGAAAGATCTAGCTCAGTCCCCAGTACATTTTTTGTTTTTTAATCTATTTGGAATCCCTAATGCCACTCTATAGTGCTAATATTTTATCACTTACCATACAAGTTGTGCCTCATACGAACACTGATTCATCAGTGGTTATACCTCATACTAGCATGGGAGATCTAGCTCAGGCTATAGGACATTTGTTTATGTTTTTAATCTATTTGGAATCCCTAATGCCAGTCTATAATGCTAACATTTTATTGCTTACCATATAGGTTGTTCTTCATACCAGTACTGATTCATCAATTTTTGTACCTCATGCTAGCATGAGAGATCTAGCTCAAGATATAGTACTTTTTTTTTGTTTTTTCACTTTGTTTGGAATCCCTAATGAAACTCTATAATTCTAACATTTTATCGCTTACCATATAGATTGTGCCTCATATTGACACTGATTCATCAGTGGTTGTGCCTCCCATGAGCATTGATTCATTGGTAGTTGTGTCTCCCATCGTCACTCTACCTCATCATTTTGTTATGAGTCCCACCCATTGATGAAGGAGCCCATTACTGTTATCATTTAGTTCAACTATGGGATAAAGGGATGAGGTAATAAAAAACTCAATTATCTGCAATTTAGAACCCAATTTCTAGTTATTTTCATATTACTTATAGATAAGTTATTTGATATAATATTTTAATTTTTCTTCTATAGACACTTAGCGAGCCACAAACTGCATCAAAGAGGCTCAATTTTGGTGATCTACACAATCATTGATATTGATAGTGATATACACATGTAGTTGTGGTCATCACATTAAATTGACATATATTTGACCTTCGTATTGTATATATTCGAGATTTGTATTGTGCACATTCAACATTTCTATTGTACACATTCCACATTTGTTAGGTATTCAACTCTTGTATTGTACCGATGAGACATAATATTTTTTTGTAACTATATGATTGATATGACACAATATACTGTTCATTTTGATATACATTAAACTTCGATTTCCATCCAACTTGTTCAGTGCGTGCATACAAACTTGTATTTCATCTTACTTTCTTGCAATTAATCAAACACATGAACATTCATTATTTTATACAAAAAATGTAACATGTTTATAAAATTCATTATAACATGTAATCAAACTCATATGTCACTTAATTTAATGTAATAAGACATGGAAAGTAAAAATATCTCATGATTTTTATGCCGAGAGGCATTCTATACAATGGCAGCATGAATGCCCAGCACAAGAATATGCTAAAAAAAATCTTCGTCAATAAAAAAGAACTAAGAGTGGTTAAAAACTTTTAAATCATAAAATACAAAAAAACGTTCCCAAAATATGGCTCAAATAATACAAATCTAAATGAATCTAAACTAAAGCTGAAATAATAAGTCTGGAATAATAGGTAGTCAAATATTAAAAAGCCAAATGGCATGCCTGGATTAATAGGGACCAAAATAATAGGCCTTCAAAAAATGCTTAAAATAAGAAATTAAAACTAATAAAAAAATAGTTCACTTTAGACCACCTGTTAAATAATTTAATAATAAAGATATTAATATTAAATGAAAAATGAAAAAAATAAAAAATATTTAATAAAAAATAAAAATAAAAATATTAATAATAAATATAAAAATAATTTTAAAATTTTGTTTTTAAAAAGTTAAATTTTTAAAAAAAATTAAAAGTTAAAAAATTAAAAAATTAAAAAAAAAAATATTAAAAAAAAAAATTCAAATTATTCAAATCACCCACCGCGATCGTGGGGGTTATACCCTGCACGTGACGGGCGATGGTAGGATTGTTGCTACTAACAACTACGGTCTTGCCGTGGTGGGTGTACATGCAGTGGTGGTGGGTGTACATGGCACCACCATGTTTGTTAATTTTCAAACATTCCCTCCTCTCACACATTATTGCATTTTCGCATTTTCGAAGATTGGCTCTTCGTTTATAATAACACTCCAAATTTTATTGGCTTTTCAATTTTTAATAAATGAATATGCCATGCAAATATTTTGTGGGGTGGGAGATGAAAAAAATTTGTGGGGAGAGGAAGAGTTAGTTTGAGTGAGTACATAAGAATGTTTCCATTTCATTCTTCTATTGCAAAGAAGAGTGCATTTACAGAGAGTAGAATAGAGAAATTAGAATGTATTTTTTAGAGAGTTTGAGTAGAATAGAAAAGAGAGATTGTGAGTAGAATATAGTTTTCTTGTGAAAGATTATAGGTTGGTGAAGAAGAGGAGAAATTTAGAGAAGGGAATTGCAAATTTGGAGATCAAGATTCAAGAGTCACATCAAATATAAAAGTCAGTTTCTTCTCATATTTTTAATATTTATTTTGAATTTCGATTGTATTTTATTTAGATTGGTATTTTGATATATAAAAGTAGATATATTAATATTATTTGTTAGACTTACATTACTAATTTCATTTACATTACTAATTTAATTTATAACAGTCTTTTAGTTTAGATTACTATTGAGATTTGGATTAAGTTTTTGATTGACAATAGTATTTTGATTTAGATTACTATTTAGATAGTATTTCTATTTAAATTTTAGGCAATAATGTTTGAAATGTGGAAGGCAATGTCGCCATTTTCAAACATTAGAATGTAATTTTTTCGTAGAATATTAGAATGCAATTTTTATTAAATTTAATGTTTGAAATGTGGAAGACAATGCTGCCATTTTCAAACATCAGAGTGTAATTTTTTCTAATACATATTTCAATACTAACTATTTCTTTATACTCTTCTTTTTAACTAAATACATGTAATTGAAAAGCATTTATGTACTTTGTTTATGTTAAAGGTGCACATCATGAATTTTAACTATGGAATGAAAGTGGAAGTTTGTTGTGACGATGATGGCTTCTAGGGAGCATGGTTCCCTAGGACCGTAATAGGTCGAGTGGAAAATGCTCAAAGGTCAACATTTGTTATTCAATATGATCATTTTATTATAGATGAGTTGACTTGAGAACCTCTTATAGAGGAGATTTTTTTTTTGATCATATTAGACCTACACAACCAATTGTTTCACTACCAGAATACATTCCATTAGATTTGGCTATAGATGTCTTTGAGAATGATTGTTGGTGGTCCGGTGTGGTTGTTGACAAGTTTTAGTCCCCTCTAATTTAACAAATTTTTTTTGAAATCTACTTTCCACATACCCAAACTCTTGAAGCCTATTCTCGAGCTCACTTGCATTGATCTCATGATTGGGTTAATAGAAAGTGGATATTAAGGAAGTGGTATTGAATACGCTCTTGGTTCTTTCTGTGTGGAGACCCACATATGTTTTGGCAATTAATCTACTCAATTAGAAAGTGAACATTCAATATCTTCTAAAGTGGACTTCCTATTATTTTTGGTATTGTTATTACATAATAAAAGTTTGCACTTCCATAAATCTTTTAATTCTTTTTCTAAAAACATTCTTCACGCTCTTTTTTCTTCTTTATTAATATATTTTTGAACAATCTAATAAACTTTGTCAAATATTTCTCTCCATTTATGGATACTCTATGCATACATTTTGATGCTTATATAATCTCACTGATCTACTTGCACAATAACTTTCTCCAATTTTTTTTCTACATTCTAATACTATGGTTCATTCGTTATGTATTTCTCATTTATATACAAACATATGTTACTCATTTCCAAGGTTATTTATCTTCATTGAAGCATACATTATATAAAAAATTTAATTCACATTTAATAATATTTATTGGTGAAATATTTATCATCCATATATAAATAAATGTTACTTCATTAATGTTTTTTTCTACTAGCTATGGTCAAACCTAGGTTGAATTTTGAGATAGAGGAGGAAAGGAGAGAATACCAAAGATAATATCAAAGAGAGTATTGTAGAAATCAACAAGAACTACAAATAGAACTTGAAAGAGAAAAACAAAGAGTAACATAAAATCAAGGGCACATGCAAAGATATACTAGAAGAAGCGCAAAAATGACAGTTGAACAATTGGAAACTAAAAATTGAGATCTGGAAAATGCAGAGAGAAACAATCGTCAATGTACATTTGAGAGAGTCCTTCCTCAAAATGTACAAAGCTTCCAAATTTAACATCCCCAAGCCCAACCAAGTCACATAGATATGACCATCCTCCAAATACAAACAATCAACTAAATATTGAGAATGTACGCTCGCCATCCATAAAATGTGTACTAGAAACACCACAACATGTAAATGACATACATATTGATTTAGAATTGGAAAATTATAGAGAAAAAATGCCCAAACTAAATGGTATGCTTCAAAATGATAGAGAAAACATGCCCAATCCAAATGATGTGCTTCAACCTAAATTTAGAAGATTCCAAATGCAATTTAGATATAAGATAGACAGTTTAACAACACCAAATATGTGTTATGTTTGTCAGGAGTCATATGCAAGAATGAAAGTATATCACACCAGTGAGGGTCCAATATGCAATAAATGTCATGAAGAGACAAGAATTCATAGGTTTTCATCTTCAAACAATATGGATCCAGGATGTCAACCACAAGAGCTTGCAAATTCAACTTAGTTTGAAGAGATGTTGATTGCACTTGTAAACCCTATGCTACAAGTTACACATGAAACTGGTAGTTAGTATAAGTATAAAGGACATACCATTAGTTTTCTATAGCATGTTGAACAACTATCAAAAGTCTTTCCACACACAGTTGATCATTTACCAATCATTATTGTTCAAAGAAGGGATCAACATGGTACATGATATAACTTTATTGTGAATATGGATCATATTTATAGAGCACTAAAATAAAAAATTGAAAATGATAAATTTTATGCAGATGTCAAGATAGATGAAAGTACTCTTAATGGCTTGCTTAGAAATATGGATGAGAGTATTTTTCATAGATTAAAGATGGTGCACATGGAATTTGATTATGATGCAAATGAAGTTGTATTCCTAGGTCCTCTCATGGAGACAAACAAAGGTAATATAATTGAGCACACAAACTTTATGGCTTCAAGGCCACATAATTTTCAAAGGAAAATATAATTAATTCATGCTTGGGTTAATAATCCTGATGCAATTCCATTTGCTTTAATTGAGTGGCCATCTATAGGTGCATCACCTATCAATGAGTATGTCACATCTAGGTTGTTGGATATGGCTTTCCCAACATTGTTTCTAGATGGAAGTTGTGATTGGTTAGAGCATAGAGTGAAATGAGTATACTTGCATGAATTTGTAAAGCATTTGATCAAATATAGGGATCACCACTTTGGAAAAAACCCATGGTTTAGGTGTTTTGTGCAAAACATGGTAATGAGACATTGTACACAAAGTTCAACATCTATTTTTATAAAAAGAAGCTTTTAGGAAATGCCAATTACTATTAATGAATTTTGTGATGCCACATAATAATCTCAAAGATAGGCTAATGCAGTTTGGAACAAGTCTAAGAGGAACAAGATCATATTGGGAAAAATATAAAACAAAATTAATTCACTTGCTTGACCAACTTAGTACACCTATAATTTTCTTCACATTAAGTGTACCATATATGTAGTGGATTGATTTACATGTATTAATGCCTAGTGCACCACCTACTAATCCACAAGAGGCTCAAAGATGGAGAAGGCAAAATATCATCAACTATTCACATATAATCACTTATTACATGCACTTAAGGAATATAATGTTTAGGAAATAAATACTTGAAAAAGGTATGAGAGTAAAGGACTTTTGGTGTAGATATAAACAACAACATTGTAGTTCACCTCATGTGCACCAAATATGGAAATATTAATTGGTCAAATGAGGATGAACAAAAAAGTGCAGAGAGATATTTTGACTCCATTATTCATGCATGGAATCCTAGACTTGACCTACATCAATGAAATATACATGTAAGTTTCATATTATAAACGAGTTAAATATTAATATGTGTTTCTCGCCTCTATCCAATAGAATAATATATGAATTATAATTTCTAGGTCTTCAAATTTTTTTGTTAACATCCATGCCTCAAGAATACAACACAACTCTTTGAGATGGATATAGGTCAAGATTATGAACAAAAACTCAATTGTGTTGAAAGACACATAGTCTATAAGGAGGGAGCATGCCTTTGTAAAAAAGGGGATGAATGGTTTGTAGGTTGATCAAATTTTAAAAAATTATGTCTAAATGATCTATTTCACCTTTTTCAACAAGTTGGGTTAAGAAGATATGTATTCACCAATGTTTTAGGTATAATGCTCCTTGGAAATTAAATTTGGAGGGGTCAAAGTTATACATCGATGCAAATTTGGGTGAGAAAAAAATTGAACCAGAAAGAAATGGTGATAGAGTTAATACACACAATTGGTACATACTATAATTGTGGAGGGCCAATGTTGATTGGCAACCTATCCTTTCAATACATGCAGTTATCAAATATATTGCAAAGTATGCAGGAAAAGTAGAGAGAAGCTCTGGAACATATCAAAAAATGTTGATGCATCTTTTAAATCTTGAAAATCCTGATAATTTAGCATCACAAGCATATAGAAATCTTTTAATAGAGATAGTTATAGAAAGAGATATTGGACCTCAAGAAACATGTCATGTGTTATTAGAACTTCTATTGGTGGAGTGTAGTAGAAAGTTTGTTAATCTAAATGTCTCACATCAAGTTTTCAAACCTGTGGTAATCAATGATGACAAAAATGAGGAAGAACTCACAAAATATTTTTTTGATGGTTATAAAACAAGACCACTTTGTACGAAAGGTATCATTTTGACTAATGCAACAAGGTCTTGGATGTATAATCCTAAAAGAAGAGGAGATTATAAATGGGGCCCAAGAAAGAAAACTACTATTGTTAAATTTTTTCCTAGGTATTTTTCTATTCCTCCACAAGATTTTGATAAGTGGTTGGACTTTTGTTTTTTTGAGTTGATACGATACAAACCTTTTCATAATGTTGAGAGAGACATTGGTCATGATGATGATACTATAGTAGCAAATTGGGACTCACTCAAATATAATCCTTGGCATGTCCAAAGAAAAGAACATGCACAAAATGATGAAGCTTCAAGTGATTCAAAGATAGAACATAATAGAGCCATTCAAGAAAATATTATAGAACACGAGTCTAAAATAATATATGGGTTACACAATGGTAAACATATGTTAGTTTCTGAAATTGACATGTTGGGAAGAAGAGATATTGATAGAAATAAATATTGGTGTAGTGAATATCAAACTAAAGATGAGAAAATCTAAGCAATAAATTTCATACCTAAAATGAAAAAGAATGGATGTCTTATGTATGATGACATTCCATAGTGCATCAACTTTGCAACTCTTAGTCACAAGTGTTTTGACACACTACCATAGTAATCAAGTGGTAAATCCTTTATTTATGATAATTCAAGGAACAAAGGAAATAAGAAAGTCTTATCCAATTGGTGCCATCAAATAATATCTTCAAATGACATCGATGAAAAATCCTTCTCCAATTCTATTGCTTGCACCAATTGGAGTTGCAGCTTTCAATATAGGTGCATCTATCATTCATTCAAAGTTACGGATACCAATTAAATATTTTTCCCAACTAGAAGGGAAAAAACTTACAAGATTTCAACAAGAGATGAAAAATATCAAATATATTTTGATTGATGAAATGAGCTTCATTGACCAGAATATGCTAGCAAATATAGATTGTCGACTTAGACAAGCCTTCCTGCATAAGGAAAACATAACCTTTGGAGGTATCCCTTTCCTTATATCCAATGGTTTTATTAATATCTCCTAATTCTTATTAACATTGGTAATATAGAATGCATATCTTATCATTTTGCTTTATGCACATAACTTAAAATTTTGAAACTATCTTTTAGGTGTATCTATTATTTTACTTGGTGATTTGGCCAATTACCTCTTATTAAGGATAGACCAGTATATGATAGCGATAGGTAGGAAAAGTTATTATGGTGAGAATTCAAGATAGTGGTTATACTAGATAAAGTATTTAGGCAAGATGGAGAAAATATCCAACAATAAATATTTCATCAGCTTCTCACAAATTTAAGAGATATGAATCCACAAATAGATGACTATAACTTGCTCATGACAAGAACACCTATAAGATTAGATGTTGTAAGCAATTATGAATTTGATAAGATAGTTCTTTATTCTCTACAAATGAAAATGTTCATAACCATAACATGAGGATGTTGTATTATTTAAGACATCCAGTTGCATGCAACTTTGCAATGAAGTCAAGGAATGGTAACAGAAATGAAGATTTATCAAGCAAAGAACTTGATACTTTACTGATCGGTAACAATGTAAGAGTAATGTTGACTACAAATCTATGGATAGAGGCTAGTCTTGTGAATGGATCATTGGGATATATCAGAAATATTGTCTACATACTAGGAACAATTCCACTTGAGCTACTAACATATGTTATAGTTGAATTTGATAATTACTCTAGACTACCATTTGATGATCATCATAAAAACATAATATCAATAGCACTAGTGCAGAGGGGTAGGACCTTCCAACTACCATTAATTTTGGCATGGGTGTTGACTATTCACAAATTTTAAGGGCTAACTATTTCAAAAGCCACAACTGACATAGCTCCTAGAAAAAGAGGAGGATTGACATTTGTGCCTGTATTTTGTGTTAAGTCACTAGAAGGTTTGAGGATAATGCCACCCTTTACATATGAACGCTATGAGAAAATGAAAATTGGGAAACAACTTTCAAAGAGAAAAGCACAAGAATGTAAATTGAGAAGTCTTGAAAATCATTGATGTTTTCAAACATATTATTTAATAATAAATATTTATTTGTTCTCCTACATTATGTGATCATCACTGTGAAATATTATGTTGTTATTCTTATTATGTACATTGATAGTTTCTATTCAACATTTAATGACAATTGTAATTGGATATGCTCAATGCAACATGATAAGCTTATTATTTGTACATTTTAATGGTTGCAAGAACCATTAGGTTGAAATTTCATTATACTGATTCTTGAATTTGTGAATTTAACTATGATCATCAATTGGATCCTCAAATTGAGGTAGCTATAACATTAATTCAAATTAGAAACACCACTTTGATTGAAATAAATCATAATTTTTGTGCTTCATGACTTTCAACCGATACATTTCTACTCAATATTTGAAAAGTATGTTTGTCTATTCTTCACTATCCATGAATGGTCATAATATTACCATGTTTCCATACCCAAAATTTCATCACAAATTTTAATACAATATGGTTTTTATATTCTCTTTCTCTACACTTGATTGTACTAAGTGACATTTTTTTTTTTCAATACCATTATTGATTTAAAATTTATATCTCTTTGATTAAGTATATATTTCTTATTTTTTACTGGTGCTAATTCTTTCTAATTTTTTTTCCATGAATTATCTTAGGCATCGGAGCCTTTGATAGACAGTCTAGCATTTTTGACATGAGCCCAACTACTTCTGTAGGATTAAATCATTCTTTTCAGATAGAGTTTCAAAAATGTGCATGAATAATTAAACAATATTGTACACTATGGTAAAAGCACTTGAGAATGCATATTTATCAATTTATCATGTAGAATAAAGGTGGAGATAACTGAGATGGAAGATGTTTTTGGATACATACACAACACATCTACGAAAGTAGATGGATTTCAAGCCATGATGAAAGAGGTCTATGATGATCATATTACAAACAAAGGTCATAATATAAATTTAATCTCTAAAGAATATGTGATGCACCTACATGATTATGGAGAAGTGTACACATGGTCCATATAACGATTTCACATCTTTCAATATTCACTTATTACTTCATCTAAATAATTGTACTAGGAGATATAGTTCTCCTTTCATCTACGTATCAGAATAATAAATAAATGATTTAACATTTTAGTTCAAATTCCTCTCAACTATACTTGCAAATATTTCAAAAATTTTACCTTGACCTTTGTGTTTGTAGTATTAAAGATTTTACATGATATATATCATTAATGTATTGATCATTAAATCATGTATACAATTGATGTGTTATTTCTAACTATTAACCTACTCTAAAGCATAATACTCATTTTATACTAATTTTAAGTGTAATCATTACCTTAATAACATTTAATATCCCTTCATTGTACTCTATTCATGCCTAGCATAATTAACATTAACCAATGGACTATTTATAAATGTAACTAATAAAATCATAAAACTACTTAAGGAACATTGTAATCTTTATATTCCTCTATTATGCTAAGAGGCATGTTTAATTAGAACAAGATTCCCTCCTAAATGTAACTCTAAAGGTAACACTAACCATAACTCTAACTATAACCGTAACTCATATTCTAACCCTAAACCTAACCCTTACCCTTTCTCTACCCCTATCTCTAACCCTAACCCTAACCCTAACTCTAATCCTAACCTTAACCCTAACTCTAATCCTAAGACTAACCCAAACCCAAACCTAAACCCTACCCCTCCCCCTAACTCTAACCTTAAATCTAGCTCTAACTCTAAATCTAACTCTACCATAATTAGACTCCAATCCTAACCCTAACCCTAACTTTAATGCTGACTAAAATCCTAACCCTAATCCTAACTCTAACCTTAACCCTTACTCAAACCCTTACCATAACCTTAGCCATGATGTAACTATATAGATAACCCTAAACCTAAATATAAACCTAACCCTAACCATAACCCTAAATCTAACCCTTTCTCTACCTCTTTATCTAACTCCTACCCTAACCCTAACTGTAACCCTACCCCTACCTCTAATTCTAACTATGGATCTAACTCTACCATAATTGGACTTTAATATTAACCCTAACACTAACCTTAAACTTGTCTCAAAATTCTAACCTTAACCCTAACTCTAACATTAACCCTAATCATAACATTAAATCTATTTACAACTCTAACCCTAATCCTAATTCTTACCCAAGCTGTAACTATAACTGTAACTCTAACCCTAAATCAAACTCGAATCCTAAATCTAACCCTAATTCTAATGCTCTATCTATCCCTAACTTGAACTATAATCCTAACCCTAACTCAAACTCTAGCCTAACTCATACTCTAACCTTAAAGCTCATCCTCACCCTAACCCTAACCCTAAACCTTTCTCTACCCCTATCTATAACACTAACCATAACCCTAACTCTAATCCTAGCCTTAATACTAACTCTAATCCTAACACTAACCTTAACCCTACCCCTACCCCTAACTCTAACTGTAAAACTAACTTGACCATAATTAGACTCTTACCCTAACCCTAACCATAACTCTAACCTTAACCCTAAATCAAACCCTTATGCTAACCTTAACCCTGATGCTAACTCTACATATAACCCTATCTCTCAATATAAACCTTACCTCAACCATAAACCTAACCCTAACCCTTTCTCTAACTCTAACCCTAACTCTAACTCTAACCCTACCCCTACCTCTAAATATAGCCCTAAATCTAACTCTAACATAATTGGACTTTAACCCTAACTGTAATGGTAATCCTAATGCTCACTATAACCTTAACCCTAAATCAAAAATCTAACCCTAACCCTAACTCAAACCTTGACTCAAACTCAAACCCTAAACCTAACCATAATTCTAATGCTCTATCTACCCCTAACACAAACTATAACCCTAACCCTAACTCAAACTCAAACCCTAACTCATATTCTAACCCTAAACCTAACCCTAACCCTAACCCTTTTTCTACCCCTATCTCTAACACTAACCCTAACTCCAACCCTAACCCTAACCCTTACCCTAACCTAAACCCTAACACTAACCCTAACCATAACTCTAACCCAACCCCTAGATCTACCCTTAAATTTAACTCTAACTATAAATCTAACTCAACCATAATTAGACTCTAACCCTAACCCTAACCCTAACCCTTACTTTGATCTTGACTAAAACCCTAACCCTAACTCTAGCCTTAACCCTGACTCAAACCCTTACCCTAACCTTAACCCTTATGTAACTCTATATACAACCCTAGCTCTAAATATAAACCTAACCTTAACCATAACCCTAAATCTAACCCTTTCTCTAACTCTAACCCTAATCATAATCATAACACTACCCAACCCCTAAATCTAATCATAAGTCTAACTCTATCACAATTGGACTTTAATTTTAACCCTAACTCTAATCCTAATTTTAACTCTAATTCTAAACCTAACTATAACCCTAACTTTACCTATAATGCTAACCCTTATTCTAACTCTAATTCTAACTGTAACTGTAACTCAAACCCTACCTATAATTCTAAGCCCAACCCTGACTATATTTTTAACCCTTATTCTAACCCTAACTCTTTCCTTTATCCTTATCCTAACCCTAACCCTAATCCTAACTCTAATTCTAACCATAACCATATTTGTAACCCAAATTCTAACCCTAACCCTAACCCTAACCCTAACCCTAACCCTAACCCTAACTCTAAGTCTAATTCTAAACCTAACCTTAATGATAAACCTAACTCTAACCCTTATGCTAACTCTAATCTTCACCCTAACTCTAACCCTAATAATAGCCATAACCCTAAAAATATCCCCAGCCCTAGCCCTAACCCTAACCATAAACCTAATCCTAACCCTAACCCTAACTCTAACTCTAATCCTAACCCTAACTCTAGCTCTAATTGTAACCCTAACACTAATAATATCCCTAGTCCTAACCATGACTCTAACTAAAACCCTATCCCTATCCCTAACCCTAACCCTAATTTTAATCTTAATGCTAACCCTAACTCTAATTATAACCCTCACCCTAAGCCTAACCATACCTCTACTCTTGAATATCATATTTTATGTAACAACATCCTTAAAATAAAAATGAATTAAAGTGATGAAAATAAACACCATTTATAGAATTAAAAAATAAAATGTTGAAGAAATTTCTTGTAGTAAGTTCATACAACTACAATTTTATAGTAAGTTTATACAATTGTATTTAAAAATTAATAAATAAATCAACACTAATCTTATCAAAAATGAAAAAAAAAAACCTTTTCTTGTTGTGCCACAATTGCCACTAGCTTATACATACCTATATATATATATTGCACTAAGAGTAATCAATCTTGAGGTGCCTATTTTCATAAATCCAAACTGTAATTAAAATAAGCTTGGGATTAAATTAAAATAGGCACCTCAAGAATGATTACTCTTGACATTATATATATGTCTTTGTCTCAAAGATCATAACCCAATAGTACTTAGAGACCCTTGGGGATGCTTTTGTTTGATGTGGTTGATACCGTCAGAGGGACTTTTTTTTGAAATGAGGTTGATCCTAGCCTAAACTAGACTGACTGGAGCTAACGAAGCATACGATTCAATCCTAGGACCAATGGTTTGAAATATACACAACCTTTCTCATTTAAATTGACCAATAGTACAAATTTTGGCAATAGGTGAGATAGGGATGCCAAATCCAAACAATGTTGAATCTTAAAAAATGAGATAGGTTAGTGTAGGCCTAGACAACATAATCCTGTAGCACCTAATAGTTCATTGTGATGAACCTCCTTATAGCAATATCGTGAGAATGCTCGAAATAACAGAATACAAAGTGATAGCAGAACTCAGAATGAATCTACTGATCGCAGGCCACTTCGAGGGGGTAACCTCCTTTGAGCAAGCTCAATACAATAAATTCGTCCGTGCCCATCAAGGGCCTCAACCTATTCTTATATACTGAGTACGATCTAGAAAAGTAATACTACCTATGCATGTGGGATAATAAAATATACTCACGGGACGACTTACAAAGCATATGCGTCCAACAACACTACTCTAACAAAATAAATAGAAGGAACACACAGGTTCCTAACATCCCCTCTCCCTTAGAAAAAAGCTTTGTCCTCAAAGCTTAAGGTGTGGAAATTGTTGTTGAATCTGAAGAAGGGGTTCCCAGGTAGCATCCTCTGGTTGCATGCCATGCCACTGAATCAAGACCTCAGAGATGGAGCGAGAGCGAAGCTGGCGAGTGCGCTGGTCAATGATTGCCACCGGCTCCAGGATAATGGATCCTGCCGTATCCATTTCAGGGAGAGTAGTTTGTGCTCTGACAGTGGTACCCAGAACTTTCTTTAGACAAGAAACATGAAAGACTGGATGAATGCGGGAAGAAGGAGGAAGTTCCAGTTTATAAGCAACTGAACCAATCTTCTGCAGAACCTTATAAGGCCCATAAAATTTTGGGGCCAGCTTATGACGCCCTTTCAGCTTTAGGGAGGATTTTTTGTATGGCTGTAGACGAAGAAAAACCATATCCCCAACTTGAAATGAGCGCTCAGAACGGTGTTGATCTGCTTGCTGTTTCATCCGATTACGGGCCATGTGAAGATTATCCTGTAAGGTACGAAGAATCTGATCCCTGCTGCGGAGAACTATGTCAACTGCCTGGACTAGTGAGCTGTTGGGAGTGTAGGGAAGGAGCACTAGAGGTGCCTGACCATAGACTGCTTCATATGGAGTCATTTTAGAGGTAGTGTGGTAAGAGGTATTTTACCACCATTCAGCTAAAGGGAGCCACTTGGCCCACTGATGTTGCTGTTCGGAAGTGAAGCAACGAAGATAAGTTTCCAAGCATTTATTGACAATTTCAGTTTGACCATCAGTTTGTGGGTGATAGCCCGAACTCATCTTCAGTTTGGTGCCAGTTTTTTGAAACAGTTCAGTCCAAAAATGACTGGTAAAAGTTGCATCACGATCAGAGACAATGGAAGAAGGGAGTCCATGAAGACGAAATATCTGGTCCATGAAGATTTTTGCAACAGAGGAGGCAGTATAGGGGTGGCTGAGGGCACAAAAATGACTATATTTCGAGAGACGATCAACCACAACCAAGATCACTGTCTTGCCACCGGATTTAGGAAGCCCTTCAATGAAATCCATAGAAATATCAGTCCAAATCCGTGTAGGGATGGGCAATGGTTCGAGCAAGCCAGGAAGGAGGGTCATTTCACCCTTGTGGCGTTGGCAAGTATCACATTCAGCCACCATCTGTTGAATCGTCTGTTTCATCCCTTTCCAAAAGAAGTTTCTCCTTGCTCGCTCATAAGTTTTGAGGAAGCCTGAGTGCCCTGCTGAAGGAGAAGCATGGAGTTCATAAAAAATAGCCTGATGTAGAGCTGGGTTCTGAGGAAGCACTAGCTGACCCTTGTATCGAAGAGAAGCACCATCCCAAGAGTAATGTGGTATAGCAGAAGGATTATTGGCTAGCTGGTGAATGATTTGAGATAAAGAAGAGTCACTGTCATAGCCCTGCTGAACAGATGCTAACCAATTGGGAATGGGCATAGAAATAGCGGAAAGGGAAGCTTGATTATCAAATGTGCGAGAAAGAGCATCTGCCACAATATTCTCCTTACCCTTCTTGTAGGTGATCTCATAATCATACCCCATGAGTTTGCTGACCCATTTCTGTTGTGTAGGAGACGATACCCGTTGTTCCAGGAAGTATTTCAGACTTTGGTGATCGGTTCTGATGCAAAAATGACTCCCTAAGAGGTATGGCCGCCACTTCTGTACAGCATGCAAAATAGCCATCATTTCTTTTTCATAAGTAGAGAGGGCTAGATTCTTACCAGAGAGGGCTTTGCTAGTGAACGCAATAGGATGGTCATCTTGCAGGAGAACAGCACCCAATCCATTGCCGCAAGCATCACTCTCAATAGTGAAGGGTTTGGAAAAATCTGGCATCGCGAGAACAGGTGTACTGCACATAGCCTGTTTCAGTTGTTCAAATGCAGTCTCAGCAATAGGGGTCCAGGAGAAGGCATCCTTTTTTAACAGAGCTGTCAATGGTGCTGCAATTTTCCCGTAATCTTTGACAAACTTGCGGTAGTAGCCAGTCAACCCCAAAAAACCCCGAAGGCTCTTGAGAGTTTTAGGATGCGGCCAAGTTTTCATGGCATCTATTTTTGTAGGATCCACCCGCACTCCATGGTGTGCAACAATATGCCCGAGATACTCCACTTCCTCCTGGCCAAACACACATTTAGATAGTTTTGCACAGAGTTGATGATCAGAGAGAAGTTGCAAGACAAGCTCCAGATGATGGAGATGCTCAGCCCAAGTTTTGCTATATATGAGGATATCATCAAAGAAGACCAGAATGAATTTCCGGAGGTATGGTCAAAATATGTTATTCATCACTGCCTGAAATGTTGAAGGAGCATTCGTGAGGCCAAAGGGCATGACTAAAAATTCATAGTGACCATCATGTGTGCGGAAGGCAGTTTTAGGTATATCCTCCTCATTAACCCGAATTTGATGATACCCAGAACGAAGATCTAACTTGGAGAAAAAATGAGCCCCATGAAGTTCATCAAGAAGTTCATCAACAACTGGAATGGGAAACTTGTCCTTTATAGTGAGATGATTAAGTGCTCAGAAATCAATGCAGAGTCGCCATGACCCATCTTTTTTGCGAACAAGCAGAACTGGAGAAGAAAAGGAACTGGTACTAGGGCGAATAATACCTTGCTTCAGTAAGTCACGGACAAGTATCTCGATTTTGGTCTTCTGATGAAATGGGTAGCGGTAGGGCCTGATGTTGGGCGGAACACTGCCAGGAAGGAGCTGAATACGGTGGTCCTCTGGACGAGAAGGAGGTAATCCCACAGGTTCAGCAAATACACCAGAATACTTGTCCAAAATGTGTTGGAGATCGGCAGGAGTGCTAGAGACTGCTGATGGCTGCATCTGAATGGAATGGAGCTGAGCGATGACACCATGTGAATTCTTCTTAAGAAGTTTTTCCATACGGTGTGAACTGATGATGCTGAGAGACCCTGGTTGTAAGCCTTTCAAAGTGTGTTGGTGCCCCTCGGCTGAAAACTGCATCCAAAGTTCAGCAAAATTCCAGAGAATGGGGCCAAGAGTGCGTAACCATTGGGCACCCAAAACCACATCACAGCCACCTAAGGGTAAGGCAAACATGTCAGAGCGCATGTTATAATCTCCAATAGAGAGACGCACATTGCGACATTTCCCTTTACAAGGTAAAGTGCCCCCATTGGCAATCATGACTTCAAAGCTAGAGCAGGGATGGATAAAGCAGTCAGCCTGTTTGGCTATTCGTGGATCAATGAAGTTATGAGTGCTACCAGAATCAATGAGTATATTAAGAGGGATCTTCTTGAAGAAACCCTGGACCCGCATGGTTTGTGGAGTAGTGACTCCTGCCAAAGCATGGACAGATATCTCTGGTGGAGCTTCTGGTGAAGGAGGTTCAAGCTGGTGAGGCTCAACCTCATCATCCACTATTTCCTGAGCATCTACATATTCTTCCAGTTCCGGTGGAGAATCCACATCCAAGAGATAGAGCTTTTGCTGAACACATCTATGGCCCCGAGACCATTTCTCATCGCAATTATAACAAAGCCCTTTGTCTCGCCTGACTCGCATCTCTGTTTCAGACAAGTGCTTGATCGGAGTAGTTCTGGGAGCTGGTATGACTGGAGGGTTGTGAGAACCTGTATTTCTGAATGGAACAAAATTAGATCTGGAGCGTTGTAGAGCACTAATCTTGTCTTCCGCTAACTTAGCCAACCCAAGGGCTTCCATCATTGTAGTAGGTCGAATCATTTTGACTTCTGAGCGAAGTGCATCCTTCAGACCACTGACAAAACAACTACGGAAGAATTCATCAGACAAGCCCTCTGTGTAATTAGCTAATTTTTCAAACTCTGTCTGGTATTCTCTTACAGTGCCTGTTTGACGCAGTTTAGTGAGTGCTCCTGTGAAATCATCAAAGGAACTAGGGCCAAAGCGCTCCAAAATGAGGGTGCACAATTCTCTCCACGTTGGGCCTACATTAGCCTTGATGTACCAACGGAACCATTGAAGAGCTTCATGTTCCAAATGAAAAGATGCAAGGGGGACTTTGTGGTTATCCAAAGTATTATGCAAGCTGAAATACTGCTCTGCCCTATAGATCCATCCAGTCGGATCAGAACCATCGAAGCATGGAAAATCAAGCTTTGGTCCACGGAAATTGCTAGAAGAGGACCCAGTATCTCCTGAATGGTTTCGGCTCATGGCTGACTGCTGAAAGTTAAGACCCAGAATTTTGTCATCCAGATCTTGAAGTTTGGTTTTGAGGGATGCCATTTCCTCTTCCATGATTTTTGCTCCTGTACGCGTAACAACCATAAAGCAAGGTTTTTTTTTTTTTTTTTTTTTTTTGGAATGGGTAGAAGATGAGAAACAAAAACTTTTTTAGTTACGGCAAACTTGGATTTGGGTAAAACTCAGATAAGAAATGGGTGTTCGACGGGTGGTGGGAGACTATCTGGGGACAAGGGAAACAGAAAAATGAGGGTTTCAAGGGTAGGGAGGCGAAATGAGGCGAACAGTCCAAGAGGGATAAGGGAGCAAAATGAGGAATTGAATCTTGTGGCTCAGTTTGGTGGTGATTGGATGAGAGGTGAAAAAGATAGGGCAAACCCTAAAATTAGATAAATGAGGGATTTAGGGCTTTGATATGTAAAATTTGGGGTTGGGTCGCCAAGGAAGGAAGTATGCGAAATGATATTGCAGACGTTCTGCGGAAGTATGAGCAGAAACAGAAAGCAAACAAGGAAGCTACGACTAAAAAATAGAAAAATTTTTACTCTTTTTTTTTTTTTTTTTGAACAGTCGACTTAGAAAAATTCACTCACAGACAGAACAACTGAAAAGAGTTATTGCAATAACAAGAGATATTAGAAGTGAGAGGAACCTGAAGGCCACGACAGAAAAAAAATTTGATGTAATTTCCACCCAGCGAGCCCAAGAGAGTGCTCTGATACCAGATGTGATGAACCTCCTTATAGCAATATCGTGAGAATGCTCGAAATAACAGAATACAAAGTGATAGCAGAACTCAGAATGAATCTACTGATCGCAGGCCACTTCGAGGGGGTAACCTCCTTTGAGAAAGCTCAATACAATAAATTCGTCCGTGCCCATCAAGGGCCTCAACCTATTCTTATATACTGAGTACGATCTAGAAAAGTAATACTACCTATGCATGTGGGATAATAAAATATACTCACGGGACGACTTACAAAGCATATGCGTCCAACAACACTACTCTAACAAAATAAACAGAAGGAACACACAGGTTCCTAACATTCATCAATACCTCACATGAGATCGAAGAAATGCCTGATTAAAGATCACAACCTGATGGTGTTTAGAGACCCTTGGGGACACTTCCATTTAGTGTGTTCCATATGTTTAGAGAGACATTGTGGTTGAAACTGTTAGGATAAACCACAGACAGAAATAAAAAAACTACATGCAAATATAACTAATAACAAAAATAATAGAACACACAGAAATGAAAACAAGGCACCAAGATTTAACGTGGTTCACCCAATCCCTGGGCTACGTCCACCAAACAGCAAGTCCGATCTTATTACAATCCAGTGATTACAACCTGATTACAATCCGTAATCCCTTACAGCTCAATACCGCCGCAAGAACCAATTTCGTATCACCACACATAAAAAATACCCAACCCTAAGCCCTTTTTATACAAGTATTAAACCACTTTAGGGTTATAACATGTTAGCCATATGTCGGCCATAATATGTCGGCTACCATGTCGGCTACCATGTCGGCTACTTCCAAAATTTTTTTTTTCGGGGCGATGCCCCGAACCCCACTATTTATGAAGTATGTATAGTACTTTCCTGATCAGTCACCACAATCTAACAATCTCCCACTTGGAGACTGATCCTATAGCAATACAACTACCGCATGGGGCTCCCACTGGATCAAACCACCCTGGACTCTGCTGTTCTTTTATTCACATTTAGTCTAAAAGACCAACTGAAGCTGAAGAGGAGTTCAACTTCTCCCTTGTGACAACCTTTGTCAACATATCTGCTGGATTTTCATTGGTATGTATCTTCTCCAGCTTTAACTGTCCATCCTCCAAAACTGACCGAATGAAATGGTACCGCAACTGTATGTGTTTGGTCTTAGAATGCAGAGCTGAATTCTTAGCAAGATGAATGGCACTCTGACTATCTGTGAACAAATAATTATCCTTCTGAGGATGTCCCAATTCTTCCAAGAAGAACTGAAGCCATATCATCTCTTTGGCTGCCTCTGTAGCAGCAACATACTCTGCCTCTGTAGTGGAGAGAGCATTAATCTTCTGTAGCCTAGAAACCCAGCTCACGGCTGCCCCACCAACAGTAAAGACATAACCTGTAGTACTCTTCTTGGTATCAATATCCCCAGCTAAATCTGAGTCAACATAGCCCTGTAAATCAGTAGTAGAGCCCCCAAAGTGTAAACACTTATTGGATGTTCCTCTCAAATATCTGAGAATCCACTTGACAGCATTCCAATGCTCAAAACCTGGATGACTCATATACCTGCTAACGACTCCCACTGCATGTGCAATATCTGGCCTAGTGCATACCATAGCATACATCAAACTTCCTACAACTGAAGCATAGGGTACCTTGGACATCTTATTCTCCTCTTCCTGTGTCTTGGGACACATCTCCTTAGTCAATTTCAAATGACCAGGTAAAGGTGTGCTGACAGCTTTAGCATTCTCCATAGAGAAACGTTGCAACACCTTCTCAACATAATTAGCTTGAGATAGCGTCAATGTTCTGTTCTTCCTATCTCTGCAAATCTTCATACCAAGGATTTGTTTTGCTGCCCCCAAATCCTTCATAGCAAATGCATGTGCTAACTGGCATTTTAGCCCCTTAATATGATGCATGTTAGACCCAGCTATAAGCATATCATCAACATATAGACATAAAATAATGTAGCTATCATCATCCAACCTCTTAAAATAAACACAGTAATCTGAATGACACCTATTATATCCATGCTCATGCATAAAACTGTCAAATTTCAGATACCATTGCCGAGGTGCTTGCTTCAGGCCATATAAACTTTTCTTCAATTTGCACACTAAGTTCTCCTTACCTTTGACCTCAAAACCCTATGGCTGAGCCATATATATTTCTTCATCCAAATCACCATGAAGAAAGGCTGTTTTAACATCCATCTACTCTAAATGCAAATCTTCAGTAGCCACAAGACTTAAAACAGTATGAATAGAAGTCATTTTAACAACAGGAGAAAATATCTCATCAAAATCAATTCCCTTTTTCTGTGCAAATCCTTTTACAACTAACCTGGCCTTAAATCTTTTCTTACCTGCTTCCTCTTCTTTCAACTTGTAAACCCATTTATTCTGTAAAGCCTTTTTACCTGTAGGAAACTTGCACAAATCCCATGTCTTATTTTTTAGCAAAGAGTCCATTTCATCTTTCATTGCAGACTCCCACTGAATCTTAGTATCCACCTGCACAGCTTCATCATAACTTTCAGGTTCACTAGCATCAGTAAGTAAAATAGAATACAAAGAGGGAGAAAACCTTTGTGGAGGTCTAATTGGCCTTGTTGATCATCTAACATTCACTGGTGTGTGTGGTATTTGTTGTTGCACATCATGAGGAATGGTTGGAACATCAGCTTTTGGAGTATCATCCAGCACTACATAATCATCTTCTTTCTTCTCATGTTGCTGCAACAGATCTTTGTACAACACTTTTTCATTGAATATGCCATCCCGGCTTCTTATAATTTTATGATTTTCAAAATCCTAAAGCCTATAGCCAAATTCATTAATGCCATATCCAACAAAGACACATTTCTTTGATTTCGCTTCTAGCTTGGTTCTATTTTCAGAGTCTATATGAGCAAAAGCTTCACAACCGAAGGTCTTGAGAAAAGAATAACTCACCTTCTTACCAGTCCATGCTTCCTCTGGAATACCAAAACCCAAAGGAGTAGAGGGACCTCTATTAATCAAATATACTGTAGTATTGACAGCCTCCGCCCACATGTGTAAGGGCAACCCAGCATGCAACCTCATGCTCCTTGTGCGCTCCATTATAGTCCTGTTCATGCGTTCAGCCACTCCATTTTCCTGTGGAGTCCTTGGAATAGTTTTTTGTCTACGAATACCATTAGTGGAGTAATAATCTTCAAATTCATGACTGCAATACTCACCACCATTATCAGATCTGAGACATTTTAATTTCTTACCAGTCTCATTTTCAACCAAGCATTTCCATTTCTTAAAAGTTTGAAATACATCAGATTTCTGTCTAAGGAAATAAACCCATACTTTTCTAGTTGTGTCATCAATAAATGTAACATAATAATGAGAGCCACCAAGGGAAGATACCTGAGCCAGTCCCCATACATCTGTATGCACAAGCTCTAATTTCTCCTTTTTGTTTTCCTTCCCTGTCTTTACAAAACTCACTTTCTTTTGTTTTCCATACACACAACTTTCACAGAAATCCATATTCACACATTTTAGACCTGGTAAAACTTTCCTTGAATGAAGTACTTTCATACCTTTCTCACTCATGTGCCCAAGTCTATTGTGCCACAACGCTGTATCAGAATCTACAGCAGCTATTTGTTCTCCCTGCTCAACTGCAGTAATTGTTCCTGAATATTCATTTTTCTCTGAAACAATCAAAGTAGAAGGAACAATATGACCTATACAAAGATATAAGGTGCCTACTTTCACACCTTTTGCTACTACAAGGGAACCTTTTGAAACCTTCCAATTTTTATCATTAAAAGTAATTACACAACCCTCATCACCAAGTTGTCCTGCTGAAATTAAATTCCTACTCAGCTTTGGAACATGTCTTACCTCATGTAGTAGCCAATGATTCCCATTCTGCAACTTAATCTTAATTTTTCCCTTTCCAACAATCTGACAGGGTTCATTATCCCCCAAATAAACAAGCCCAAAATCCCCTTGGACATAATCAATGAAATAACCTTTATGAGGTGTAGCATGAAAAGAAGCACCAGAATCTAAAACCCATGAATCATCAACACTCTCTAAAGACAGAAGCAAAGCATCCTCTTCGGATTTATTACTTACCACATTTGCCTCTTTGTCTCCATCTGATTTATCTCCTTCATTTTTCTTTCGAGTCCAGCAATCTTTCTTTTTGTGCCCTGGTTTCCCACAGTACCAACAATCATTTGGTCCTCTCGATTGAGACCTCCTCCCCTTTGACTTTCCTCTTGATTTCCCAGGATTTCCAGAGTTACTTCCTCTTTCAGTCGTTCTGCCCCTGCTTTGTGCATTTAAAACACTTCCTGATGTAGATCCACCTGAGGATTTTCTATGAGTTTCCTCACTTAAAATAACACCGATCACATCATCATATTTTAGGGTACTTGATCCAGGAACATAATTACTCACCGCCATTACCAAGCCATTCTAGCTTTCAGGCAAAGAACACAAAATCAAGAGAGCCCTAATTTCTTCATCAAAATTGATACCCACAGAAGATAATTGACTAGTAATAGTATTAAACTCATTTAAATGATCTGCAACAGATCCACCTTCTGCCATTTTCATATTAAATAAATGCTTCATGAGAAATACCTTATTTGAAGCGGAGGGCTTTTCATACAGTGTCGCTAGGGTTTTCATCAAATCTTCTGTCGTCTTTGCTTTTGTAATATTAAATGCCATCGATGGTGCCAAGCATAACCGAATGCTTCCGAGTGCCTTTTTGTCCAAAAGATCCCATTCAGCCTCTGACATAGTTCCCTGATTCTTGGCTTTTCCTTCCAACGGCTTCCATAAATCCTTCTGATATAAATAGTCTTCCATTTGCATCTTCCATAACTAGAAGTTCTGCCCATTAAACCTATCAAACCTCAGCTTACCATCATCTACCATTGCTCCCACTCAACCGTGAGACTCCCACTTAACCGTGAGACTTTCCTGCAGAGGATAACTGAGAAACAACTAGGCTCTGATACCACTTGTTAGGATAAACCACGGACAGAAATAAAAAAACTACATGCAAATATAACTAATAACAAAAATAATAGAACACACAGAAATGAACACAAGGCACCAAGATTTAATGTGGTTCACCCAATCCCTGGGCTACGTCCACCAAACAACAAGTCCGATCTTATTACAATCTAGTGATTACAACCTGATTACAATCCGTAATCCCTTACAGCTCAATACCGCCGCAAGAACCAATTTCGTATCACCACACATAAAAAATACCCAACCCTAAGCCCTTTTTATACAAGTATTAAACCACTTTAGGGTTATAACATGTCGGCCATATGTCAGCCATAATATGTCGGCTACCATGTCGGCTACCATGTCGGCTACTTCCAAAATTTTTTTTTTCGGGGTGATGCCCCGAACCCCACTATTTATGAAGTATGTACAATACTTTCCTGATCAGTCACCACAATCTAACAAAAACAAGGTTAATCCTAGCCTATATCTAACCAACTAGAGCTAATAGAATAGATGATTTGATCCTGGGACCAATAGTTTGAAAGATTCACAACCTTTCTCATTTGAACTGAGTAACATTGTAACTTTTGGCATTAGGTGAGATAGGCCAAATCCAAAGAAAGTTGAATCTCTAAACATTGAGATAGGTTGTTTTAGGCCTAGATAACATGATCTTGTAGCACATAATAGTTCATCGATACCTTGCATGAGCTCAGAGAAATACCCAATCAAAGATCATAGCCCAATGGTGCTTAGAGACCCTTAGGGACACTTCCATTTAGTGTGGTCAATACTGTCAAAGGGACGTTGTGGCTGAAACACGGTTGGTCCTAGCCTAAACTTGACCGACTAGAGCTAACTGAGTAGATGTTTTGATCCTAGGAAAAATGGTTTGAAATATACACAATCTTGCTCATTTAAATTGAGTGACATTGCAACTTTTGGCATTAGGTGAGATAGGGATGCCAAATCCAAACAATGTTGAATCTCTTAAAAATGAGATAGGTTGTTGTAGGCCTAAAAAATGCAATCTTGTAGCACCTAATGTAGCACCTAACAATTTTTCAATACCTCACATGAGCTTGGATAAATGGCTGATCAAAGATTGCAACCTAATGATACTTAAAGACCCTTAGGGATGCTTCCATTCAATGTGGTCAATACTATTGGAGGGACCTTATGGCTGAAATGAGGTTAGTTCTAGCCTAAACTTGACCAACCAGAGCTAATAGAGTCGATGATTTGATCCTAGGACTAACAATTTGAAATATACACAACCTTGCTCATTTGAACTAAGCAACATTGCAACTTTTGACATTAGGCAAGATAGGGATGCCGAATCTAAACAAAGTTGAATCTCTAAAAATTGAGATATGTTGTTATAGGTCTAAACAACACAATCTTGTAGCATGTAATAGTTTTAAAATTCATTGCATAAGCTCGAAGAAATGCTTGATGAAAGATAACATCTTGATGGTGCTTAGAGATCCTTAGGGACACTTCCCTTAAGTGTGGTCGATACCATCATAGGGATGTTATAGCTAAAATGAGGCCAGTACTAGCCTAAAATTGACCAATCAGAGCTAATAGAGTAGATGATTCAATCCTAGGACATTACACTATCAAGTCAAAACTTGATGCCTTCACACTTCATTCACTCTAGCCCTCACAACAACATAAAGGCTCATAACCTCCAAATCCTAAACCAGACCTTGTAGAGGTATAAAGGTGTCATTAAAAACTTCAAATCAACCAATTAGGTGAGTTATAAGTCCCATCAATTCCATCTTCCCACCTAATTTCTTCTTTTCTTCACAATTAGGCCTAAAAGGCTAGTAGCCCCAATTAGGTCTTCTATAGCGAGAGCTATAGGGTTTTTCTCCTATTCCTTCCAAAGGAACGCTAAAATTTATTTTTGGTTTCTTGGTTCATTTTCCATCCCCTTAGACATTTTTTGGGTCTTGGGGTCATACCCTTCCATCCATTACCTTAACCTAGTTTAGGTGAAAAGAAGGCTTTTTAGGCTTCACTGGTTTCTTCAACAAACAAAATTGCTTTGGGATTTTTCTTGGAATGATATGAAAAAAAACATAGATTCAAGAAAACATGAGGAAAAAATAGTATAATAGTATGGATCTTTAACTCCTAACTACCTACTGTCATTCAAAACAAAGAAATTGCTCACAAAATGCTTGAAGATTTTGATTGCAAAAACACACAATTCGTAGGACTTCACCCCCTTCTCATGCTTTATGTAGGCTGGTTGGGTATTTATTCACCCTTTATTACTCCTCTTTAATTCTTTTCAACTTTCTTTCCAAAAGTTGCTCAAGAAACTTTTGAAAGTTGCAAAGTTGCACAATGCAACTTTTACATTTTTTGCAACATTTCACCAATTTGGTCAAATGACCTTCCTATCTTCTCAAACTTAACCACAAACCTTACCTATGGTTAAAAACCTATCCTAATTCTTCCTAGACCCTTCTAACCTCATGATGATTTCATCATCATGCCTTGTGCCAATCAGAGGGCTTTATAACTTACTAGCCCCTAATTACACCCAGTGAAAGGCCTTGAGAATCTATGAAAAAAATCTCCATTGCACTCCTACTATGGTCAACATGAACTTATATCCAACACATCAAAAATTCACTAAAACCTCACACTTACAGAACATAAACATGAAAACTTAGATTGCCTATCTTAGGTGCTCCTGCACTAGAGTAGTTACTTTTTAAAAGTGGCCTATTTTAAGCCTAAATAGGGGTGCCATAGTGTGCCAATCTTTTCATATGTTGTAGAGAACCCAAATGGGTATCCAAATCTATAATTTATTTTCCTGATCTTTTGGGAAAGTTGGGAGAAAAATGCAAGAGGACATCCATATAACTTGAAGATAATTGAATATTTATTTAAGGATACCATGAAACCTACAAAAAAGAGTTCAAGAGAAAAATTTATAACAATAATATATAATATTTACATCTCTTATTAGTTTTATCCACAAAATTTGGCATCTAAATATGCACATGTGACATCTCTTATCAGAATTTTATACAAAATATGGTATATAAATATACATGTGTTACATGTCTTCTCTTTTTTATATACATAATTTGGCATCTACTATTAGAAACAACAGTCCACCAAGATAAGTGGGGGGGAGGGGGAGTGTGAATTATCTATCCAATAATTAAAACATTTATCTACCTTAAACAATCTTATCCATTCAACCAAAGTAAACAACAACCATAACAAGATACACATAGACAATTACACTTGATATGTTAATTAGGGAAACCCTTTATTAGAGGGAAAACCCTGGTGGGAATGATGCCCACAAGAAGGTGTACTAATATAAATATTCCTTGTTAGAGGATGGACCCTGTTAGGAGTCTATTATAGCATTTAGTACATATGAGTCCCTGTTAGGAGACTTTGAATCCTTATTAGAAAATTCCAACCCTATTAGGATTTGTAGAAGATAGAAGGACCCATTGTCTAAATAACTTTTGGGGCAAGACCACTGAACTCACTATTCAATTGATCTCTCAACTATTCCTTGAAAAATAATTGTATGCACTGTACTTTAACTTCTTTCCTCTATCCTGTCAACTATGACAATCACTATTAGATCTTATAGACTAGGTCATGAACCTTGGATCCAAGTTTCCAACTTTAGATTACACAATAAAACCTTGGCAATAAAGTGTCCTTCACCTTCGCTCTGCTCTACTTATCTTCACATTCTACTCTTTGTTCTTCTTACAATCATTCACATTCCTCCATACATCCATCATACATGATAGAGAAAAATGTCCTTCCTTTATACTGAATCCATAAAAAAATTCTCTGAGTTGGCTATTATACCTTCTTAATTAATTATTATAGGACAACATTAAGAACATGTCACTCTTAATGATAACATTAATATTTCTCTTTGCAACTTAAATAACTTTTTGTACACATAACATTATGATGAGTGAGCTTAGCCACATCATCACCAACTTGTTTTCTTCACATCTTTAACTTTGGCTTCTCAGAATAACAACTCTGCTAAGAGATATAACAAGTTTACTAGAACATGCCTTTGTAAACTCTATTTTAGAATAGTCTTCACCAAAACTTGCATAATTTCTTTCACAATTTATATCTTATGCTTTCATGGTTAGCTACATATACTAGACACATAGTATAATATCCTTTTAACCTCACTACTGAAAGTACTCAATCATCTATCTGAACTAACTTGATCTTTATCATTGTTCTTCTGTCAGATACCACAAAAAATTGCTATGTTGACATCAATGAGAAACATAGTCATGAATGTAACATATCATCATGATAATGATCTAATCATGTTTCTACAATACTCCCCCATAGGAATATCATCAATATTCATGCTTCCAAAAATCTCCCCCTTTGGCATTGATGGCAACATAGATGAAAAACATCTAGTTCCAAGAATACTAGCTGCAAAAGACTGTTAATCTTTCTTTTCAAATCCTCTTCATCAATCATTCTCCCCATTGATATACCTCAATGTACTTTACATCAAACTCTTTTTCCATGCTATACTTTTCCTACTGTACTTCTTTCCAACTACTTTTTTGAACATGCTATTATTGTTTTCCATGCATTTCAAACTATTTTTCCATGTTGTATTTATTTTTCATGCTATACTTCTCCCCCATTGACATCAACGTCAAAGGTTTCAAAAAACATCAAACTCTACAACAACTATTTCTAACTAGCTCAAGTGTCCAAAGATACTATTCAGAAATAAAATCCAACAAGAGTCCTAGATGACTCTGTCCATCACAAATACCCCTCATACAGGAAGCATTTGCATTCAGTCTAGATAGACAATAGTGCTCTGTTATACTGGACTGATGCACTCTTGCATCATCTACTCTGATGTAGGAAGGGGTATAACCCCTAGCATACCTCATAAATACCCAAAAGTCTCTTTGGAAAGAGGCTTAATGAGGGTACCTACAATCTTCTCTTTGGTGTTTACATATTCCAATCTAATTTCCTTTTTTGCAACTTTTTCTATTAACATGTGATACTTGATAGAAATTTACTTGGTCTTAGAATGAAACACTAGATTGTAAGACATATTTACTGTACTTGTGTTGCCACAATGTATGACAATAGGTTCACTAAATTCTATCCTTATATCTTCAACATTTGCTTCATCCAAATAATTTGATTACAATTGTTTGCTACTGCAACATATTTTGCTTCTGTTGTACTTTGTGAGGTACAATCTTGCTTCTTTCTTAGCCAAGAAACTAATCTTCATCTAAGAAAGAAGGCTCCACCACTGGTGCTCTTTCTATCATCCATACTACCCACCTAATAAACATTAGTATAAGTATATAGAGTGAAATAATTAGATCTATCATACCATAATCTAAACTCTAGTGTTTCTTTCAGGTATTTAAAAATCCTTTTGACTGCTGCATAATGTGCTTATCTATGATTAGCTTGGAATCTCGCAACAATTCCAACTACATTTTCTATATTAGGCCTTGTGTGAGTCAGATATTTCAATCCTCTAATCATAGATCTATACTTCTACTCAACAACATGTGTCTCATCCTTTGTAGGTAACTTGTGTCCAATTAACATAGGTGTTCCAATGGGTTTACATGTTTCCAAATGAAACCTTTTCAGCAAATCTTTCAAATACTTAGTCTAAGAAATAAAGATTCCTTCTTTGTCTTGTATGATCTATAATCCTAAAAAATATTTCATTTCTCCTATCATTCTCATTTTAAATTCCTTCTTCATTTCTTTTGTAAACTTGTCACTTTCATCATCATTTCCTCCAGATATGATATCATCAATAAATATTACCAAAATCATTAATCCATCAATTTCTTTCTAATAGAGATTACTATCTACCATACCTTTTCTATATTCAAGCTTTGTCAAATGCTTGTCCAACCTTGCATACCAAGTTCTAGGTGCTTGCTTCAAGCCATACAATGCTTTCTTCAATCTACATACTAAAGGAAAACCTTCAGGCTATTCTATGTATACCTCTTCTTCAAGTTCTCTATTTAGAAATGTTGATTTGACAATCATCTGATATACTTTGAATTTCTTATATGCTGCATATGTTAAGAATAACCTCACTACTTCTATTCTTATCACAGGAGCATATGTTTCATCATATTTGATTCCTTCTATGAGTAACCTTTAAAAAACAATCTTTCCTTGTTCCTTACTACACATTGTTCATTCATCTTGTTTCTGAATACCCATTTAGTTTCTATCAAATTCTTGTCTTCTAGTCTAGGAACTAATTACCATGTCTCATTCTTTACTATCTGATCCAATTCCTCTTTCATATCTTGTTTCCAATATTCTTCTTTACATGCTTCATCTACATTCTTAGGTTCAACTTAAGATATCAAACATAGTTCTTAATTGATTCTACTTCTTTTCATCACACCTTTATCTCTACTTTCAATGATCTTCTTAGGTGGATGATTCTTTGTCATATTCTTACCTAAAGTGGGAGTTGTTATCTCAACTCTTGGATGTGTTAAAGATTTTGAGCTTTGTTCCTATCTTATCTCTCCTTCAATCTATAAATCATTGTTAGTCTCAAAGAATGCTTCATCATTCCTTAGTTTATTAACAACATCATCATTTGAATTTTAATCAACTACTCTTTCTTGTATCCTAAATTTCTCATCAAATTTTACATTTTCACTTTCCATAATAGTCTTAGTTCTTAGATTATAACATCTATAAGCCTTTTTTTTAATGAATAAACAAGAAACATACCTTCATCATTGCTAGCATCAAACTTACCAATATCATCATCTCTTTTGATATAACACTTACTACCAAAAATTCTGAAATACTTAATTGTAGGTGAGTGACCAAACCAAAATTCATAAGGGGTCTTGTTTGTGTCTTTCCTAACTTGCACTCTATTCATAGTGTAGACTATTGTATTCACATCTTCTCTCTAAAACATTTTGGATATATTATTTTTAGCTAACATAGCTCTTGCTGCTTCTATTACTGACTTGTTTCTTCTCTTAGCTATATCATTCTATTAAGGGGTTCTTGGAGCTGATAACTATCTTTTGATTCCATTAGCTTCACAAAAGATGTTAAACTCATGTGAAGTAAACTCTCCTCCTCTATTTGATCTTAAGCATTTATTCTTCGTGCCTGATTCATTCTTGAATATCTTGAACTTATCAAATGCCTTAGATTTTTCTTTAAGAAATGAAAACCACATCATTCTAGAAAAGTCATCAACTAAAATCATAAAATACCTTTCACCATATAAATCTTTAGTCTTCATAGGATCACTGAGATCTATATGTACAATCTCCAATTTTTTCATAGTAGTAAACTTCTTATTGGGAAAAGAAGTCTTGCTATGCTTTTCCAAAACACACTCCTTGCAAATTGTGTTAGTAGGCTTTACAATCTTACGAAAATATCTAACTACAAACGTACTACTTGTCTTCACAATACTGTCAAAGTTTATATGAAAAAATATCTTATGCCATACCAAGTGTCATCTACCTTTGCAACCAAACAGGTCATTTCACTAGGATTCAATTGAAATACATTACCTCTAGATATGGTTCCTATTCTAGTTACATTTCCGTATTTGTCTCTAATCATGCATGTCTTTTATGTGAACTACAACTGATAACCTTTATCCACTAGTTGCTCAATACTTGGAAGATTGTGCTTCAAACCATCAACACAATATACATCCTCAGTGTTAGTCATAGATGAAGAGTTATAGATCTAATACCTTTAACATGGGATGTTGCTTTGTTTCCAACTATGACAATTTCTCCATCATGACTTTTCAAGTCAACAAACTTGTTCATATCACTAGTCATATGATGTGAACAACCACTATCAATTATTCAAGTAGATTTCTTTTCAACCTATGATACCAAAGCTATTTTCTCTAGACTTTCTTCTTTAGTTTCTACAAATCCTATTTGATCATCACTAACACTGATTTCTTGTTCATCAGAATCATCTTCTTCATTTTCATATAGACACTCTCTATCTCTTCTAGGTTTGAAATTTCCTTTATACTTTTTCTCTCTTTTAGGACACTAAGATGCATAATGACCAAATTCATTGCAAGTTCAACATTTAAAGATTTTCTTACCATCCTTTTCTCTTCTTACTAGAAGGGATACTCCTTCAATATTTCTATCCTCATTAGATCTGCTACTGCCATCAAAGTCTCCTCTAGCACTTGTGCTCCTTGATAAACTAGATACAATATTCAAGGCATTGAAAGCTGCTTCTATTGTGGTCAATTCTCTGGACTATCTAAGCTCATTCTCAACTACTTCAAGTCTCCCAAGCAATGTCTCCTTTGTGAAATATTTGGTACAAGATATCAACAACTATATCATTTAAACTACTGACTTAAATAGTGGTTTAAGATCTTCAATATCTTCTATATCACCTCATCATCTTCTTTGGTTCCTCCTTGAGATCTAATACCTATAGTAATTTTTGATATCCTACCTACATATGTTCTTATAAATTCATCTTCCATCATTTTAGTGTCTTGAAATGCACAAATCCAACTTTGGAGCCTTAATTTCTTAGAATTTTGATCACCTTCAAAACTATTTTTCAAAGCTTTCCAAATCAAATGAGAAGTAACAAGTGACTTTACTTGATTGTATTCAATTTTAGGAAGTGCACACAATAGTGCTTCTCTAGCTCTCATGTTGCACATAAAAATATCTCTCTTCCTTGGTACAAGTTTCCAAATCACTTTCAACAATGGCTATCTTTTATGATTTTGTCAAAATCCAATATCTTGGACCCATACACAATAGATATGTCTTCATATTTTCCTTCCAATTGTCATAATTTGTTCCATCAAACTTTGTACTATCTTTCCTAAACATGTTCACCATGGATCTCCCAAAGTTGTTAAATTTTATCTTTAAGGACCTAATTCTCTAATACCCATTGTTAGAAACAATAGTCCACCAAGATAACTAAAAGGGGGGAGGGTGAATCAGTTATCCAATAATTAAAACATTTATCAACCTTAAACAATCTTATCCATCTAACCAAAGTAAACAACAACCATAACAAGAAGCACATAGAAAATTACACCCTATATGTTAACTAGGGAAATCCTTGATCAAAGGGAAAACCTTAGTGGGAATGATGCCCACAAGATGATGTACTAATATAAATATTTCTTGTTAGAGGATAGGCCCTATTAGGAGTCTATTAAAACATTTAGTACATATGAGTCCATATTAGGAGACTTTTAATCCTTGTTAGAAGATTCCAACCTTGTTAGGAGTTGTGCCAACCCTATTAGGAGTTGTGGAAGATAGAAGTACCCATTGTCCACACAACTTCTCGGGCAAGACCATTGAACTCACTGTCCAACTAATCTCTCAACTATGCCTTGCAGAATAATTATATGTACTGTACTTTAACTTCTTTCCTCTATCCTGTCAACTAGACTAATCATTGTCAAACCTTGTAGACCAAGTCACAAACCTCAGATCCAACTATCCAACTTCAGATCACACAATAAATCCTTAGCAATGAAGTTTCCTTCACCTTCACTTTGCTCTACTTATCTTTGCATTCTTCTCTTTGCACTTCTTACAATCATTCACATTCCTCCATACATACATCATACATGATAAAGAAAAATGTCCTTCCTTTATACTAAATCCATAAAATAATTCCATGAGTTAGTTGTTACACCTTCTCAATTAATTATTATAGGACCACATTAAAAACACGTTATACTTAGTGATAACATTAATCTTTCACCTTGCAACTAAAATAATTTTTTGTATACATAAAATTATGATGAGTGAGCTTAGCCACATCATCACCAACATGTCTTCTTCACATCTTTAACTTTTTCTTCTTAGAATAACAACTCTACTAAGAGATATAACAAGTTTACGAGAACATGCCTCTATAAACTCTCTCTTAGAACATTCTTCACCAAAACTTGTATAATTTCTTCCAAACTTAATATCTTATACTTTTGAGGTTAGCTACATATAATAGACACATAATATAATCTCCCTTTAACCTCACTACTGAAAATACTCAATATTTGTTTGTACCAACTTTATCTTTACTGTTGTTCTTCTATTAGATACCATAGAAAATTGCTATGTTGACATTAATGACAAATATAATCACGAATGTAACATATCATCATGATAATGATCTAATCATGTTTCTATAATGCTCCCCTATAGGAATATCATCAACATTCATGCTTCCAACATCTATATGTACACATCACTATGAAGTTGCAATATTTTGCATAACATATATACAAAATTTTCAAAATTATTCTACCATATGTAGAATGATTCAGCTATATAGATCATAATGAATCAAGGGAATCTTTTGGATCAACTCTAACTCTTATTGTATCAAGTATTGCCTTGTGATCAGATTCATATAATTTTCAAAAATTCTTATTAAGAGGCCTACTATGATATTGTATCAATTGAATATTTGTTGCAACAATAAGGTTAGATTAATGAAGAATATGTCTGTGTGACTCAAAATCCTCAAATAACCACATGGTAGAATTCTTGATAGGGTACGTACATTTAATTGTAAAGATAATTTAAGGTCAAATTTGATACTTATATACATGAAAAATTGACTTAAATAGATCTTCATGGTAGGGGAAAAAATTATACTAGCTTCTAAGCCATGTACCTATCACAATGACAGATCCTATTGGGTACCCAATATCCTCACCATCAATGACTGTAGCTATCACTTTATTTTTGGGCTCAATACACCAATATATAAAGTAATTTATTCCTTCATTAGTACTCTCATATGCAATAACTACATATACATGACTTGTATTATATAGAAGGGTAAGTTAATGCCAAAATTGAAAGTAATCTATTTTAATCAAGTATTAAATTGATAACTTAGTACTTGGTTCAACTAGGTTAGATACATGCTCAAAATCTATAGATGCTTCAATTTGGTTGAGTTGTAGTGTTGTAGGAAGTTGATATGAATCAATTGGATGTAAAAGTCTAGAAGACCATTTCTCAAACCACTCTTTTGATTCATATTCATCCCACAAATGATGCATACAAGAAGATTAAAAATATGTAATCTCTCTAATATGAATAGCTAGTGATGCTACATTTGAAATTCAAAGTAAATGCATCTCACTTGATACTGTAAGTGTACAACAATCTTGAAAATTTTCAATGTTAGGTTCACATATCAACCAAAAATATCTAGAAACCATAGACTTACCTATATTACCCTGTCCCATCATAGAATTGCATCATTGTATAATTATTTCAGCATTTTCTAATATTGTGCCACCTTCATACTTTAATTCCTTTCTACTAAGGACTCTTTTTACACATGATCTAGCACCATCATGCTCTCCCTTTCCATTTCCTAGCTCAGTGAAATTTCAAAAATGTTGCACTCCACTGGTCACATGCATCCTACTTAACCAATAGAACATCCTTGCATTCTTGAGTTGTGCAGTGCAATTGTCTTACCATATAATATGTTGATTGTATCTTACATCTATTTCCCTCAAATTGTCATTGAAAACTCTAAAAAATCCTTGCACAAACTTTGATGAATGAGTTCAATCATCATTGATATATAAGTGATACTCTCTTAATACTTTTATGTCAGCCTCTTTGCTACCATGAAGATGTGTAAATTCTATGTGTACACAAATAGACACTTGTATAGAGTTGTAATACATTGTTTGCACTTCATTTTGAGGTTTTAGTATATAGTTTTTAGAGAATTCAACAAATGAAAAAATTGTAACCCAAGGGAAAAATGTCCTTACACAACTTGAATTTCTCATCTAACCATCTAGCTCTATGTGTATGACTTATGTAGTCATAAAATATTTTCTCATGAAACAATTTCATAAAATCAATGTACATACATCACTTTTCACTAATTCACACATCTTTAATTCATTTCCATCTTTAACATCATATATGAAAAACTTGTACTTTCCAAGAGAAACTAGTGTCTTAGTAATTTCATGTGTGCTATCTAGATGTAGGCATCTATCTAAATTTTGCAAATCATCACATTGAGGAAAAAAAAATTTCAAACACATGGTCTTATAATAAATGCACCCTTATTCTCATTTACATAGTACATTTGCAATAAATTATCTTGATGACTTAGGAGGTAATTGTAGACCACATTTCTGTAATATTTTGTTATTATGCAAAGTACAACATATATAATGATAAAAATCATAATGCATAGAAAACCCAACATGAACCCTACAACAACATGTAGTGCGTGTATGATTTATTTTAACATAGAATGGTTTTATCATCTCAAAAAACCTTTGGTTGATTTTAATTTGTGAAATCTTTAAAGAAACATTTCATAAATTTGTGTTTGAGTCTTATCCAAAAAATGATTTGCATGGCTCACAGTTTGAGCCAGGTTTGTTTTTTCAATTCATCTTTTGACATTTTTTTGTTTGGTGAAGACTGCGTGTTGTCACACCAAAAGTTTTCTATTAATGTTCTTAGTGCATCAGTAATAACTTTATCCTTATGTGAGAGTCTACCTTGGAATGACCAAAAAGAAGTCTCATTAGAATTCTCAATTTTCTCTTGCTTGATTAAGGCTTTGACTAACATTGTTCTACTTATCCTTAATGATTTACTTGCTTTCTTTGCAATACAATTTTTTGCCATTTCCTTTCCCATTATGGTTTATGTGAGGACCCATCAAATTGCATTAGCATATTTAGTATGTGCTTTTGAACCAATGGATTGGTATGCATCAAAGAGATTTCTAGCAATGGTTCTTTCACTACTATTTTAAGATGTTCTTAACCAAAAATTTCATCGTCTCTCTAAATTTTAGATTTTTAACCATTTCAACAAGAAGTTTGAATCTTCCACTTTGATTTAAATTTTCAAAATAGTTATTCCAAATCTTTTAAAAAATTCTCCTACAATTTCTTTTTGAAGTTTTATCATGCATTGACTTCAAACTATTTTCATCAATGTCAATTAGGAACTTTGGTTTTTTATGAATTATTCTAGGAGATGTTGATGTATGCACATTCTCTATATTTTTATTACCTATATTATGTGCATTCATTATTTCAACTTGAGATGTCACATTGGGGGAATTAGGTGACGTAAGTGTATTTTTCATTATCATTTCAATTGGGGTATGTTGAACATTTTTGTTTATCAAATTAGGTGTGTTTGTGACATCAATATCAATTGGTAGATTATCATCACTTACATTAATGAAGGAATTTGATGATGTACCTTCACATAATCTCCTCATATGCTCCCTTTCTTTTTCCTTTGTTGCCTCTCATTTTTCAATTGTTCCTATCTTGTTCTTTCCCATGATTGTAGATGCAAATTATCCTACAAAAAATAACATGAATAAAATACACAATAAAATATAAAATTGAACAAGTTTTCATGATTATTTTATGCTTAATCACAAGATACTAACATAAAATAAGATGTTAGCACATGAAAAAGATCACATTTAGCATTTCCAATTACAAAAAACCTTATACTTGCATACTTGGTATAGAAATAGATGTGAAATAGTAGCATAAAATAGTGGACTACACTAAAACAACATAATAACCATTGACATGCTATTTTATTTAGAATTTTCAATAACCTGATCAAGTTATTGAGATTATGGGATATGATAGAAAGAGTGAGAGAGAGAATGAGAGAGAGAAGGGGATAAAAGAGAGAGAGAGTGGGGATATGAAAAAGAGAGAGAGAGAGAGAGAGAGAGAGAGAGAGAGAGAGAGAGAGAGAAGGGGATAGGAGAAAGTGAGAGGGGGATGTGAGAGAGAGGGGGGAGAGAGAGAGGATGTGATGGAGAGAGATGGAGAGAATGAGAGAGAGAAGGGGGAATATGAAAAAGAGAGTGAAAGAGAGATGGAGAGAATGAGAGAGAGAAGGGAATAGGAGAAAGAGGGAGGGGGATAGGATAAAGAGAGAGAGAGGGAGGGAGGGAGAGATTGATTGATTAGGGGATATGATAGAAAGAGTGAGAGAGAGAGATGGAGAGAATGAGTGAGAGAGAAGGGGAAAGGAGAAAGAGAGAGAGGGTGTGTGTGTATGGGGAGAGAGAGAGAGAGAGAGAGAGAGAGAGAGAGAGAGAGAGAGAGAGAGAGAGAGAGAGAGAGATGTGATAGAAAGAGTGAGAGAAACAGAAGGGGATAGGAGAGAGAGGGGGACAAGATAAGGGGAGAGAGAGGGAGAGGGAGAGGGGAGAGAGGGGGAGAGAGGGAGAGAGAGGGAGAGGGAGAGGGGAAGAGAGGGGAAGAGAGAGAGAGGGAGAGAGAGAGAGATTAATGATATGATAGACACTTGTGTAGTATAACACATAGCCTATATATATATATATATCCCTTACTCCCTCCCTCAATCTACCCTTGTATAGTAGTAATACATAACCTAATCGAGTTTTACAAAACTTGATCAGGTTATTTGAATCCAAAAAACCTGCTCACATTATGGCTTGGTGATAGCCCAGGGAAATAACCCAAAGGCTTGGGAGACTATTTTTCCTCCATTTTTTCCTTTAGATATTTTTTTAATCTTCTAAGATGATTTTTTTTTTTCATCAAGTACGCTAATGGTGAAGTGGGTATCTCTAAAATCACCACCATCTTACATGCCTTCTTAGCTTCCTAACCATATTTTTTTTTTTCTATTTTTGGACAATATTAACATTGTAAACTTTAATTACTTTTACCAATGCCTTGGCATTCCTCACAGACATATATCTACCATTTTTTTAGTAACTTTTGATATAATTAACCAAATTCAAACTAAATTACATATTATTATTCTACACTTATTTATATACACATTTTAATTTTTTTCTATTTTCAATTATTTTGTTGCAAGTTATGCACAACACACAAAAAAGTACCAAAATTTTAGGATGTAGTCTATTCAATAATTCATAAAAAAATTCTCATCATAAAATTACAAAAAAAAAAAAAAAAAAAACTAATGGATTTGAATCGTCAATTCAAAACCCAATCCTTCAGGCCTTTGAGTTAGTTGTTTACCCTCCTTGAGCTCTACTAAAGAAGTCTCAAAAGGGCATTCCAGTCTTAGTTTGGGTCATGTTTATATAAGAAAGGGTTTCCAAGTGTAATGTCTTGAATCTTTGAACTTTCCCAAAATTTTGAACCATTATGAACTTTTGAACCACTTTGAACTTGGTTCAGAGTAGTTCAAACTAGTTTGATAGTACTATGTGTATTCCACATACATGCATATGGCTATGGGCCCTAGTATGACAATTTGTCAATTTGAATTTGTGTCAATTCAACAAAATACAAATGAGTCTAAAGGAAAACTTTGAGTGATAAGTATGACAAAGATGACATGGCAAGAGAAAATGGGTGGAGGATTCATAACAACCTTTTTGTATGACAAGTATTTTAGGTTGAGATCAAGGGAAAAGGTACATAACACCTATCATGGGCACGAAAGAGAATGTATCATGAAAAGTAATCATGATATGGTAAGGATAAAGGTGTGAAAAGAAAACTAATTAATTGAACCCATTGTAAATTTCAAATCAAGTTGTATTCGCAAAATGTAAATATTTATTTCCCAATCTTTTAGATTTGTTTTAATTACTATGTTAGCCTCAAAAGATACACACCCAAGATAGTAAATTAATTGTATTTTCCAATTATTGGCTATAAATGTGAAGCACAAAGGGTTCAAAAATATTTTCTTTATCTAGTTTCAACAGGTTTAAGGTAATATTTTTCAAATTAATCATAGTCTATTTTTGTGCAATTTTTCCCTTTACATAAATACTAGGTTGTGGTTGCTCCCTTAAAAAAGAATCATGAGGTTGTCTCTCTATTTATTTGCTAATAATAGTAGTCTAAGTTGTAGAGGGCCAGTAATCACTGATATAGACTAATGGGACTATATATTAGTATCTAGTTTTGATGGGTTTTTATGGTGATTTGCAAGGCTTTTACCCTTAAGTTCAAAACACTTTTTAATCATATATACTATATAAACCTATAACTACAATGCTCTGCTATGGTTTCTAAAGACATATTATGGTTTTATTTTTAAAACACTATAGTTAGAGTTAATGCTTGATAAATGAAATCATGTGTATGTATAATGATATAATTGTTGCTTTCTTTCTTTAAAATCTTATATGGGGTAGGTTCTTGTAGCCATATGCTGTGAGAAAATATTAGTTATATGTACATTTAATGATTTCCATGAGTTAATGAAGTGGATATATGCTTCAAACTATGGTATGTGTACTAAAATCTCACTAGAATAAGTCAAAGGAACTAAGGAAGAATGATCAAAGTTGTTATGCCAAATTCATGAGGCAACCACATCCAAATAGTGGAATAAAAGATTAGGTCAATGCAACTGTAAACTGTCCATGGGAAAATCTAAAATCATGACTGGCTATATTTGTCGAAGAGTTTCATAATAAATGTATCATAAATTAATGTACTTTATTTAAGTCTCTAATAAATCCTCATTGTTGAAGGACCTTAGATGTACATAGTCTTTTCATGTAGATGTTATAAATAAGTCATTGATCAAACTTCAATAGTGAGTCATGAAGTCAATTGTAATCCAACAATAGTGATTAATATAATTCTTTTGTTATAGTTGTAAGTTTGATGGTTAGATATCAAGAAAATGTCATTCTTAACCTTCATCACTTTATCTTGAGTAGTTGTGCATTCTCTTATCTAAGGGGGCCCACTTGGTGAGTGATTTCAATTAGTAGAAGTAGTTTTCCATTGATCTTAGAATAGATAGAACTATGGTTCTCGTATAGCCACATGGTAAAAAAATTGTTGGTTGTTCTCACAAAAAAGGTGAACAACGTAATATCCTATTTGTATTTCAATTATTGGACAATAGATTAGCTATTCAAATTTGTATTTGAGTTCAACATTTCCATTTTAATTATCTCAAGCACATCCATTTTCATAAGATTAGAAATGGAAACTAGAGAGGTTTAGAGCATATACTTTATAGACACCATTTCAAGTCTACGTCACTGGTTAAAAAATTAAATGATTTCAATGGGTTATTTGGTTACTACTTAAGGATGTCCAATCTATAAGTGATGGGAAAAAGCTCTAGTTTCCAAACCAATTAATTGACCAAACATTTTTGGTGCTTTTTTTGGGGATGGTGTCAATCTAAACCTTTCTCAAGGGTCATTTTTCGAAGTTTCCATAAAAATTAAGTTTTTTTTTCATTTATTTTGTATGCATAAAAGATGAGACCATCTTGGGAGATTCATTCCTCACAATGAACCCTTTGAAATAGAAGAAATTGAATGCCTTAAACCAGAATATCCCCAAGTTGAAAACAAGGAGGTAAACCAACCTATTGAAGAAGAATAACCATTTGGAAACCCATTTGCTAATGCCTAGGAGGAATTTCCTTCACTGCCATCTTCTGAAAGATCATCACACTTGAATGAACCTTTTTATAAATTAGAATAATAGGAAAACCATCTAGCTCTTGTAATCTACCAACCTGGACAAGCAATACCACCTCCACCACCAAGGATGGCTCAACCTACCTTTCCCATTCTATACCTAATCAACATGTTAATAATAATTTGAAGAAAAATCCTTCTTCTCTATTGTCAAAATTCTATGGCCTTATTATTGAAGACCCTAAAACCTTTTTGTTTGATTTTATATCCTATATCAGAGTTTATTATATTTTTATGCAACACATTTTGGTATGCCTGGTGGGACTCACTTCATGGGTTCGAACTAACCATCTAATGTGTTTTTGAGTGTTTTGTGAGTGTTCCAGCTTGTAGGTTGAAGAAGCACTTGGAGATCAAGTTTCATGAGGATCCATAAATCAAGCCATAAAGCCCACCATCGAGTTTGGAGCACATAAGGGAAGCTTTCTGACATATAACACTCTATATTTTATTTCTTATTGCTCTATTTTCAAGTTCTAGGGTGTATATACATTGAATATATTTATTTGCTAATAGGAAAAACTAGAAAAGGAAAAGAAAAATACTCCTTCTTTGTTGGTAAATAAATAGGTAAATAAAAATGGGGCAAGGGGGGGGGGGGTTTCCTTTATTTTTGCATTATTCTATTTATGTTTTAAAAAAAATTGCTTTACTGATAAATTGTTAAAATACAAAAAAAAAGGGCGGGTTAGTTTAAATAAAAAAAAAAATCATTTAAAAAGGGGGGGGGGGGGGGTTGTTTGTTACCATTTTTTTATATATATAAAAATTCAAAAACAATTCCAAAAAAAAAACTTTGTTTAACTTTGTTTTTTTGTTTCATTGCAGGCTGCCGCTGCGATGACACCCACGAGCGGTGCAATCGCTGCGGCACCCCTCTATTTTGGCCCATGGCTCAATGTCCATTGTCGTGCTGCTAAAACTCATGGAAAAAACCCTTGGCTCCACCACCATGGCCTCACTTTCATGCCACTCTTTCTTGGTCAAAAAACTTGAAACTCGCTGAAATTGCCATCTCCTCTGCTACGTGCAACCCCCTGAAACCACCACTGTGGCCTCCGCTCCCCAAACCCTTATCTGAGCACCACTTGTGGTGGAGCTTCCTAACCCTTGATGCTGCCCTTGCTATTGTGATCCCCTATAGACTCTGCGTCCACTCGTCCTACACCAAAAATCTAACCCCACCATTTTCGCTTAAGCACAATCTCCTCCGTCAACCACCACCTGCTCTTGGCTCCCTCCACGTGCTGAAGCCTTCAAAACCTCTGACCATTGCACAAATCTCTACCATTTTTTCTACTACTTGCACTCACAAACATCCCTACCATCAAACTCTACCTGTGAGCTCTCCCTCCTCGCGACATCTGCTCGCTGCTCAACCATGACCAATAGCCCCCACTGCCCTGCTCAGCTTCCTCTACAACCTGCACTCAAAACCCTACCCCCTACGCTCAAAACCCCATGACCCACTCCACCCACTTACGACCATCACAACCACTCCCCCTATGACTACAACCTACACCCCGCTCCACCACCCAACCCACTGCCACACTTCCTGCCTCTACTCAGCCACGTGCCTTCCCCCCATGGTTGTTTGTTTTATTTTTATTTATTTAAAAATAAATAAATTGATAGTTAGATTCACTTGGCATTTTCACTTTGATTTATTTATTAAAAACATAACATTCATCTTTTTACTAACAAGTCTAGAGTTTTATTTTTTTTTTCAAAAAAGTCTAAAAACAAATTTTTTTTTGACGTGCCTCTAACCATCAAATTTTTGCTTGCAGGTCGTTGACATCATCATTGCATTAGCAGTCCACATGCCCTTCTAAGCCATAAAGAGCAATCTTCTATTTTTTGCTCATAACTTGAGCATACATACTCCATTTTTGAAAAATAAAATATTGCCAGAAAGCTGATTCTGAGTCCATCGTCATGGTGCTGATTTTATGAGATTTTGATGTAGTTTAGATCTCTAAATTTTTTGTCAAAGATGAAACTTTCTGCTAACACTTTCATTGCAAGGTTATTTCACATTTGTCCTACATTTTTGCTGCCCTAACTTGTGTTTGTAGGGATATTTTGTTCACTAACCATATTGCTTGTAGGTTTTTCCTTAATTTTGTTTTGGAAATGAACTTGTATGCCTAACCACTCATCTTTGAATGCATGATTAATGCTAAAACTCAATCTTGAATGCATGGTTAATTGAACACTTTTTCTTTGGAATGAATGACAACATAATCTTGCATGTTTAAAGATCAACGAACATTGCAATACACATTTCAATTTGGTGCTTAAAATGAATAGTCATGCAATCTTGAATGCATAATGGAATTTGATTCTTTCCTTATCAAATTTTCTTATGTTGACGTTAATCAATTTACTTATGGTGGCAAACTCTTGATTTTTATGACGTTGTCAAGTTGGAAAGAATATTGTATGTTATAAACATGTGTCTTCACGTAGATTACAAAACCTAAAGCTTCATTGAGAAAGAATGTGTGTCTTTTAAACCCCAAGGCCACTTACATATTCTCTCCCCTCACACCTTTGAGTGATCTTGGGTGCACAAGAAATAAGTGGTCTTGTTTTTATCTTTTTTAGGAGGCCTGCTTAGAGATTTCATCACCCCTTGGGACAAACTCAACTCCAGTGTTCTAGTGGAGTATAAATATCGGGAGGTGAATTGAAAGACACCTCTCTTGGAAGAAAAATATTGTCACTCTTGGCTAAGCCCCAAAGAAATTTATACCTTTGGAAAGTGAAGGAGGAGATTTGAGTTATTGTCTCCCTTGGCTATGTGGCAGTATTTTCTTTCATCTATAGATTTAGGCCTCACGTACCTTGAGTATATTGAGGATGCCCTCTAGTTGATCCTTGTACATCCTAGTTGAAACTTTATAGGTTTGTTGGTGTGTTTGACATTCTTGAGTGTTTGAAACACACTTGCCTTGTACATATTTCCTTGTTTGATTTTGCATCTTAAATCTAAAAATCCAAAAAAATCCAAAAAAAATCCAAACATTTCAAAAACAAGAAAAATAAGTCTTGGTTTAGGTTCCCTTAGTCAAGTTGTCCACATCAATTCCACATCACACCTTCTTTCCATCCAAGACATCACCCTCATCCATCTCTTGTCTTCATCATTCAAACCATTGCTTGACGTCTTAATCATCTCTATTTGTCCAAAAATCTAAAAATTCATAATATGTCACCAAAACCTCACTTTTTCGTCTGTGCCAAATGCAGTGTCATCTGCATTCTGTCATCTATATAAATTAGTGTCTTTGCATATTGGTGCCTCCACATGTTTATTCTTATTTAAAAAATAAAATAAAAAAATTTCTATTCTGTCATCTCTGAAGTTTTTTTTGTCGTCTCTACATATTATCATCTTCGCATATTCTCGTCTGCGTTGTGGGCGGCCTAAAAATTAGTCATTTTTATAAACTATCATCTACGCCTAGTATACTATCGTCTACACCTATAGACTGTTGTTTGTGCTTTTAGGTGACCTATTTTGTTGTTTGCAATTTTTTGATGACCTTCTATTCTGTCATTTACACTTTTTCGGTGACTTATTTTGGAGTCTGTAATTTTTAGTTCTATCATCTCCATAGTTTTTTCGTCTCTGCATATTGGGGTCTCCGCTGATTTTTGTCTCTGCATATTGGTGTCTCCTTAAATTGTTGTCTCCATTTAAAAAAAAAAAAAAAAAAAAATAATAATAATAAATCAAATTTTGACTTTTAGTGGTTCCATAGGATTGAGGTCATTCTAAGCTTATTTACATATAGAAAAAATAACAAAAAAAGTTAAAATAAATTTTCCCATAGTAAAACCTTCATTTTTGAGATTTTCTTATGAGGCTAATCAAGTTTATTTTTTCTTATAGATTGAAGCATTTTAAACACCTAACCATGTTTCTTGCAAATTTTTTTTAATGTTTTATTGCTCTTGAGAATTAACTTTGAAAGACTTAAAACAAACCAAAAGTGATTTTCATCACTAAAGGAGATTTGTAGGTATTTTATCACTTAAACTTAAGGGTTAATGAACTTGTATGGATTAAACACTTTCATTTGAATGCATGAATGTTTAGGTTAGCCAACATTTGGACTTGGTGCTTAAAATTGACATGGATGTTTAGGCTAGCAAGCATTTGGACTTGGTGTATAAAATTGACATGAATGTTTATGATAGAAACAACATTTGGATTTGGTACTTAAAATAAAGTTATACATTCTTGAATTCCCTAAGGTAAATTGATTTTATTTTTAGCATTTTTTTTTCACACACTTGATTTCCTTTCTTGTTGATGAATCCACATTTTTAATTTATGTTGGCGATATTTCAAGTTGGAAAGAACATTGTATACTTTAATCACATGTGTCTTCAAAGTAGATTGAAAAATTAAAGCTTCATTAGGAAAGAACAAGTGTCTTTTAAACCTCAAGGCCACTTACGTATTCTCTCCCCTTGCACCTTCGGGTGATCTTGGGTGCACAAGAAATAAGTGGCCTTGTTTTTCTTTTTTTAAGAGGCCTGCTTGGGGATTTCATTACCTCTTGGGATGACCTCAACTCCAGTGTTTTGGTGGAGTATAAATAGTGGGAGGTGAATCGAAAGACACATCTCTTGGAAGCAAAATATTATAACTCTTGGCTAAGCCCCAAAGAACTTTATACCTTTGGGAAGTGAAGAGGAGATTTGGGTTTCCATCTCCCCCCGACTATGTGGCATTATTTTCTTTTATTTATAGATTTGGGCCTCACATACCTTGCGTATATTGAGGACGCCCTCTAGTTGATCCTTGTACATCCTAGTTGCAACCTTATAGGATTGTTGGTGTGTTTAATGTTCTTGAGTGTTTGAAACACACTTGCCTTGTATATATTTCCTTGTTTGATTTTGCATCCCAAATTTGGAAAACCCAAAAAAAATCATAAAACATAAAAAATCCAAAAAAATCATAAAAGTTCCAAAATCCAAAAAAAATCAAAACATTTCAAAAACAACAAAAATAATAAAAAAGAAGCTCTTGTTTTCTCCATCATTTCTTCTATCTATCAATCCCATCATCATCATGCATCTCTTGTCTTAATCACGTTCTTAATCATTCAAATCATTCCTTAAAATATTAATCATCTCTATTCATCCAAATCATTTTCTCATTTTCTTAATCATTCAATCAAATCCATAATCTTCATCCTAATCATGGTTCATAATCCACATCAAGATCCAATTCCCTCATTCAATGACTCATCCTCATGATTCTTAATCCAATCCCTTGTCAAATTCATTCTTTCCTAATCAATTCTTAATTCAATCCATGTACATCTTCATCCATAATCAATCTTTCTAATTTCATTCACATTTTCTTCTAATTCAACTTCACATCACGTCTTTGGACATAGGAGCATTGTCATCAACATCGTACTTTAATTCAAATCTCGCATTCACTTGTTTTCAATATCATAGGGTTTGTTTTTTCAAATCAAATCAAACCCTAATCCAATCAATAATTCAATCAAATCCCTAGTAAGTCAAATCTTATTTAAATCAAATCAACACAAAGTCCAAAATCGCTCCTAGTCGCAAGTTCATATTCCATCCATCATCAAATCTTTCATCACTCTTCATCTAACATCTATGGATCTGAGTTGGTGAAATTTACTATTTCTAATTTTATATGATATTTAAAGTCTCTAATCAAATTTTTAAAATCAAACAACCAATATTTCAAAGATCCACCAATTTCTTCAATAAACCCAAATCGGGTATGCCTAAAATAGTGCCAAAAACTTCACAACTTCACATATTATTAATAAATCTGAAAGTTTAAATTTTTATAGAAATTTCACCAGCATAATAGCCTAAAAAATGGCATTTCCAGATCTGTATAGATTTTACAGAATAGCTCCCAAACGGAGGACAAAAACAATGCTCATCGGGCTCTCGAAAATAACACCAAATGGCTCGAAAACACCACAAAAACACTAATAATCTATCACAGAAGTATAACCATGACCCAATACATATATTCAGATATATTTCAACATTTAAATATCTAAAATACAACAGCAACCCAAACTAATATGAAATACTCAACCGAAAACACCAAACTCTTACAAAAAACACACTCGAAAACTCACAAATCTGCACTGTTCAGCACAAGGGCAAACTCTGCATGAGCTTGCACACAGAATGGATTTAAAATCCCATCCTTAGCCTTCCTAGAAACTTTCAAACTCCCATCCTTGGGTCTCCTTCTCCACAGGTTTTGCAGCCTCTGAAGAACAACAAAGCAATGAGCAAAATCAAGTTTTGGAATGAGCCCAAAATACCTCCAAATCCCTTAAAAGAGGGCATAACCCTAACTCACGTCCAAGAGGGGTTAATAAACATATTTTAATAATAATTTTCATTTATTAGTCCATTTTTTTCCAAAGATTAGCCCCTTTTTCTGAAACTTCACCTTTTTGGGCATGCCTGCCTTAGCAAAGATTATTATTTTTAATTATTTGAAAAGGGGACATGACAGTTGGCTTAATCAAATGGTTGATGATCTTCAAAGAAAATATGGAGTTATACCTCCCATTCAACCTACATATGAAATTCATCCTCAAAATTTCATACCCAACTCTCATCCATCTCATGTTCATTATTCTTCTACCTTTGACAAGGGAAATCCATCTCATTATCCTTCATCTACATATGCTTCTATTCATAGCCCACAAACTTCCTCAAACACAAATTCCCTTGCCATGGAAATGGAACAATTAAAGAATTATCTCTTAGAAAGTCAACAAAAAGAGTCCAACTTCCATGCCATGTGTCCTCTTCCCCCATGTTTCAAAGATCCTAGTCCTCATGTCCCATCCAACCCCAACCCTCCATGCAATCCCCTACCCATCGTAAAATACAAAATGAAGAAAGCCAATCACCCAAAGTCATAGAACCAATTCCAACTCATGACCTTCCTCCAAAGCATGACATTATAGATTCCTTTTCTCCTCTAGATCCAAGTATTTCTCCATCCCATAATTCCTCTATCCCTCAAGATACATTTATCTCTCCTAGTCCATCTCATGATTCCCTTCCTAATCAAGATCAAGACATTCCATGTACCATGCACATTACTGCTTCCACTCCATCTCATGAGTTAGCCTCCATAGGTCCTCCACTTCATGAAGAGGTTTCTTCCACTCCATCTCATGAGTTAGCCTCCATAGGTCCTCCACTTCATGAAGATGTTTCTTCCACTCCATCCACTAATAATCCTCCATGTCAAGATCAAATCACTCCATCTCATGATTCTATTCCCTCCACTCCATTATGTGCTTCTATTCCATCTCATGATCCACTTGTTCCACTACACAATGCTCTTGAAAGTCAAGATCAAAGCACCCCTTCATTTTCCTTTCATGATTCTCCTCCTCCCCCCCCCCCCCAATCCCAAGATCCTATTATCCCTCATAATCCCCCTTGTGAGCCTAATCCTCCACATGATCCTATCACACCTATCCAATCCCCTCATGAACCCCATATACATGGACTTGCATCTTGTGTTGAAAATAATGACCATCCCATTGAAGAAATCATGTCTCAAGATATTGGTACAACTTCCACTTCTTCCAATTCCAAAGTTCCTCCATCCACACCCAAAACTTCCCATCATTCACCTTCCAAATCCATTTTGGGACCTTATATCCCTATTCCCATTCCTTCCTCACTTCCATCCATTCTAGGTCCTTATATTCCATAGCCAAATCCTTCATCCCTTCCTTCCATTTTGGGTCCTTACATACATCCATCCACCATATCCATGTCTGCCACATCATCCCCTCATAGTCCTAGTAAATATCAACAAAGGCACACATTCTTGCATTCCTTACAACATTCACCATCCATACAATCTCCACCCCATTTACCTTCATGCACCCCTACTGTGGCCAATGAAAGCAAATTGGATGCCAAAGAAAAAGAGAATAGAGTCAAAAAACCACCAAATCGCAAGGATCAACATGTCCCTTCTAAAAGACATGTCCAAGAAAAGAAAAATCTGATCCAAAGCAAAATCAAAAGGCTGCAAAGGCTAAAAATACAAAATGCTAAAATTTTGTGGATCCCAAAGCTACTTAATGTAGCAATGAGTCTCAAAGAAAGATTTCAAATGACATCCAATTTGGCTACTCCAAAGGCTTCCCTCATGCATAAATCATCCACGCTTCCATTTTCCAAATCCATTTTGGGTCCTTATATACCCAAATCCACCATCCTAGATCTATTGTCTCCTTCATCCATTTTGGGTCACTATATCCCAAAACCCATACTTTCTCCTACATATCCTCCAAAATTTCCTCCTTTCCATCACCCTTCAAGGTGTGTGCCAATGATGATCTTTCTACCTCCTTCATCCATTCATTCACAAGTCTTCCAAGCTAGCATCCATCAACTATGTCTTCCTCCCACCCACTCCACCCTCTTAACCCAAACCTTTTCATAGGTCCTTATCCTCCATTTCCCAACCTATTTCATCCTTCTTTTCACTATCCTACCAACATATATGAGAAAATAGTAAAAATTCCTTGAAAATAACAAAGAAAAAAAGGAAAAGATATCAAGGGATACCATCCATATAAATAGATGCTTGAGTCCTCCCTTAATTTTCCTATCATGCATCCATTGTCTTCCAATTTTGCTTATCCATCCATTCACTTTTCCTCTTCCACTTGCACTCTACACTGGGGGCAAGCTCCAACCATACCAAACTTCCGTACATACCTTCCATGCTTCCATCTACCATTCATTATCCTTTTCCATCTTTGATCTTGACTTTCACTTTCCTTTCATCCATCCATATCCCTTGTGCATCATCCACACACCATCCTACATACTTCCATCATTCTTCCATATATTTGATCTTGACATGCTATCCATATCTTTCATCCCATTGCCTTTTTCATGTTCATCCATTTTCCATCCATACTCCTACATAATTTCATGCTCCTTTCATATGTTTTTGGTCTTGGTTATCCCATACCGTTCCTCCACTTCATATTCCACATTTCATCCATACCCTTCATATCATTATCCACTTTCCATACCCTCCCTCCCATATCCCTTATTCATTCCACTTTTATACCCATGCTCGTGATCATTATTAGAGGCACCATACCAAAATGTTCATACATGCTTTGGAAGAGCACATGCCTTCTCTTCCTCCACAAGCTAACCTTCACACCATCTTTCCATTTCCACACATCTTTTCCCACCATATTTCCTTCCATTTTCCTATCCTTGGTATGGGGCATATGGAGTATTTCGAAACATGATCCTTGGCTCTATATTTTTTGATCCCATATCATTTGGCCCCTCATATCCTTTCACTATTCCTTTCATCCATTGAATCACATTTCTTCCCATCCATTTACCCTACCTTGGCTCTCCCTTGTCATTGGTCCCAATCCATTCTATCTCAATTCATTCAATCTAATTCTTCCAATTCCCTTCAATCAACTTCATTTATCCTCTATTTTAGTCAATTTTCCCTTCTTCTAATTCTTTCACATCAAATCAATTCTACTCTAATCATTCTTCATCCTATCAATATCTATTCTTCCAATCTCATCCACGTTCATTCTTCTATCCACCATAAAATCAGAAAATCAAAAAAAATCTCAATGTGCAATCAATACTAATCCAATCAATCTAATCCTAAAATCTTGTACATAAATCATTAATCAATTCATCAATTTGACCCAATCAGCTGATAATCCATTAACCATATTCAAATATTATCATGGGATGAATCCTTCTCAATCCTTGGATGTGCCTTATGCTTATCATTAGCTTTTCCATCCTTAATCAATCATCATCAATCAATCCATTAATTGGTTTTTACCTTGACTAGGGGCAAAATGTTAGTTTTCTTTTGGTTTTTTGTGCATGATTGCTTGTTACTTTTATGTATTGGTATTTTTTGCATTTATCATGGTTTTTGCATTGTATTGTCCCCAAGAATCATGGTCTTACATATCATGGCTTCCCAAGGCATATGGTTGTATTAGACCCCTTTTTATCACTTACTTAACACATTGTCATCTTGGTTCCTCATACCTTGGTGCCTAGTGTTGAGTACAATATTAAACTTAGGTTGTTCACACCATTGCAACATAACTTTTCCACTCCCTTCCATCTTCCTATCCATTTCAAGAGAACATCCTGTTGGCATTTAGTTATTATTGCCATTAGTGACAACACTTATCTTTATTAGTATAGCTATTGAGCTCCTCACTCTGTCTACAATGCATACCAAGCATTCAGTGGTAACCTTGTACAGCAGTTCACACTGAGCATTCAATGGTAACCTTGTACAATAATTCACATCGAGCATTCAGTGGTAACCTTGTACAATAGTTCACACCAAGCATTCTAGTATAGATACCAAGTGATGAAAGCATAGTGTCTATCGAGTGATGAAAGCACAGTGCCTACCAAGTGATGGAAGGACAACATTTACCGAGTTGTGAAAGTATAATGTTTACCAAGTGAAAGCAAGGTAAACAAAGGATTCAGTTTTACCGAGTGATACTATATCTACCAAGTCTCCAATGGTTATCAAGTTCAGAATTACATTAGGTGATTAGTATGGACCGAGCCTTTACTTCTACCGAGTGCATGACGATGCCAAGTAATGCAGTGGATGCCAAGTATCAGAAGGTCACCGAGTCAGTTTAGTGAACTCGAGTTATTTACTGTTTGGCCAACTTAGTAATATTTTGTTCACTTGTGTTTTAGCCGACCTTGCAATTGTAAATATTGGAATGGTATATATGTAATGTATTATATCATTTACAATGTGATGTAAGATAGAAAGTGAATGTGAATGGATCAGAGTATCAAATGCAAATCAACAGAAGAGCAGAGTAAACAACAAGGTCAACAAGGAGCAGTAAAGATTTATCAGTCACAAAAGGTGATATATTATTCAAGGATCTAATCAAAAAATCAAGTTTGTAATTAGATCCACTGTTTCATCCTAACAGGTGAATTAGCTTTGTAAATCCTTTAATAGGGTAGACTTAACAATCTTTGTATAAATCTCCTAACAGAGTGCATACTTAAGTGTATGTTTGTAAATCCTCTAACAAGGTGGACCTAGTAGTCCTTTGTGCTCCTAACAGGGCAGATCACTAGAAGTGGTCATTGTAAGCCTTAATAGGCCAACTTCTTACTACAGTAACGAAGCTTTGTGGCTATCATCCCCACCCTAGTTTTACTTTCTATTTGGAAGGTTTCTGGGTCACCAAATCACTGTGTTCATGTGTTATGGATGTTTTATTTCTCATATATGCAGTAGATTAGATAAGTAAATGATGAATGGTTAAAGTGTTGAATTGTTCAAATATTTTTAAGTTACTGATTCACCCCTCCCCTCTCAATAACCTATCATATCTTGAATATTTCCAACATGTCCATGTTCTCCTAACCCGCATGTCCTCTCGAGGGGGGCATACCATTCCACCCTCATCATCCTTCCTCATCCTCCTATGATTGGGGCATCATGATACTAGTCTTATCCTTCCATCCACTATATTTTATTCTTCTATGATATAACATTACTTAATACTATATCAAAGAGGGGAAAAATGTAGACACCTAAATTTGTCCAAATACCCTTAATTTGACCAATTAAATAAATACTTATTATTTATTTAATTATCTTACCATTTAGTTAAATAAATTTATATTTATTTAATTATGTTCACCTTTCTTTGAGTTAAATAAACTAAGGTTTATCTAAATCCTAGCCTTTCCTTGATTTAAATAAACTAAGGTTTATTTAAATCCTAACCCATTCACTTTAATTAAGTACTTCATTTACTTAACTAATCCTTTCCTAATACCACTTGGAATTAAATATTAAATTTAATCCTATTTGAGCACATGGATCCTACCTTTAACCCTCACTTAACCTCACTATCCTACCTAACCCATCATGTTAAACCTACCCATTTCCTAATCATGCTTTCTTTGCATAATCACCTAGCTAATTACCTTTTAATCCTAAGTGTGTGCTCACACATATGTGAGGAATCCTCACACATGTGTGAGAGATGTTCACACTTCCCACATCCCTCATGTCTTCCATGCCTCTTGTACACTTGTCCTCTTGCATGAGAATCAAGGTGTCTCACACATGTGAGAAGCCATGCTTCTCACACCTCTTCCACACTTGTCCTATTGCATCAGAATCAAGGTGTCTCACTCTTGCACACTTGTCCTCTTGCATGAGAGTCAAGTTGTCTCACACATGTGTGAGAAGACATGCTTCTCACACTTCTTGATCATGTCACCATCAAAGGTTGTTCACACATGTGTGAGAATATTTCCCCCTTTGAATGGTCAAAAACCCTAATCCACTTGGAGTCTACTTGGCCTCCACCTCATAGACACCTCATCGACCTTGAGGGATCCTAGCTCTTAATCTTGCATTCAATCTCAACCGTCGATTGCATCTCTTTTCCTATAAAAGAAGAGCTCTCTCCTCATTTTCATAATCTACCATCTACCTCATTGTTATGTTGCTGGATTTGTGAGCAACCACATCTCATAATGTGAAATCATCAATCACTTGGTGATTTCATGAGGTTTGCATTATTAGTTTGAGTCATTTTGATTTCATATTATGCTTATTTACATGTTTATCTTCCATATTTTGAGGTTTTCATGATTGTGTAGGAATAGATGTTAGTTGCTTAATGTTTATTCTCTTATTACATTTTTTATGCAATACAATACTATATGACCAATTCCTATAAGTTAAAGTTATTTCCATTTAAGAAGGCATCCTTTCGATGGTTTATGGGGTTGGGTGCCAATGATGTAGCTGATTGGGATGCAATGGAGATTTTTTTCTTACAAAGTATAAGGAGTATTGTGGAGGTTGTGATAGAAAAGTGGATGACATTTTTAAAAAGTCACAAAAAGAGGATGAGACATTAAAAGACTATGTCTCTAAGTTCACTTTCAATCTACAAAGGAATACTCAACATCAATTGAATGAGGAATCTCAAAAGAATCTTTTCTTAAAAGGTGTTAATGATGAAAGAATTGAAGCATTGGACCTTATTGCAGGAGGTGATATTATTCAAAGGAGTTGGAAAGACATAAAAAATTATGCATTAATTATTCAAAGGTAACTATGAAGAAAGGAAGAGGAGCTGGGATTGCACTAGTAAAATCAATGGTTCTAGAGTATCAAATGTGAAGCTTTCTAATTCGTTATATGATTTAAAGTAGGACATTCTAAATAATGTTGCTACACAAATGAACACCATGCATGCTAAAAGGAAGCATGAAGAAGTTGAAGGTATGCTTGCTGAATTTTTCCCACACTGTAGAGAAAAGAAAATGAATTGCAAATGCAAGATATTGACTGCTGAATTCAAAGCCATAGATGAGAATGGGAATGTGCTTTACATTCCTCAACACATGCCTTTGGGCCAAAAGACAAGGTATTTCTAAAGAAATTATATATATATATATATATATATATATATATATATATATATATATATATATATATTAATAATAATAGTAAATGGTAGAATCAATATTTCTAGAATCTTGGTCCTGAACATCTTAATTAGAGTAATATCTAGTCTAGTCAATCCCAAACTTCATGGAATAACCAATGACAATAACCCCCATTTAATAAATTGAAGAAACCAAACCAAAAATGGAATCAACCTTATCAAAATAACCAATGGCAACAACTTCAACAACCTTGGCAGTAATCTAATCAATGACAACCTTCACAAGGTAACTGGCAAAAATCACCTTAGTGGGGAACTAATCAACCTAACCAAAAAGCCATATTTTTGCCACCTCGACAGAAAGCTATACCACTTCCTCCTCCTACAACCAATGTAACTCAACCAAAGTAAACCCAACTTCCTACCCAACCCAATCCCAATCCTAACAACAAGCAACCTAACTAGCAATAAACTTATTCTATTACCCTTAATAGCATATACTTATAGTCAAAGATTTCTCTTCCTACACTCAAGGGTCTTGTCATTATGTAAGCATCTATTGATGATTCTCCTAGTAAAAATAAGGATGCACCCACTCCATCATTTACTCATCTAAAACAAACTTCATCATTTTCTCAAAGGCTTTCTAACCTTGCTACCTCTATTGAAAATCTAGCTATAGTAGAATTACTTAATCAATTAAGATAGATGAGTGTCAAAATATAATTGATGGATGATATTAAAGAGGTTCTAGAATACACTAAGTCCACTAGAGAAGCTTTTATTAAACAACCTAGTAGGACGAGAAAGGATCCTCAAATAGTTCATATTATGGGTCAATTATCAAACTTGATGTTGGATAAGTTGTCAATCTCCAAATACTTAGATCTTAGAATCCCTATTATTACTATTTTTATTAATGGGGTTTAGGTTCAAAATACTTTATTTGAATTGGGAGCATAAACTAATGTCATGAGAAGGAAGGTTTTTTCTTACCTAAATATTATTGGCCTAAGAAAAACATTTATAATCCTTTAGCTTGTTAGGTTCTTGGAAATATCTAGCAAATTTCTTTATTTTATCCCCCAAAGCTACCTTGTGTGGCTATCCTACAATTATAGGTAGACCATGGCTAGCCATTACTGATTATTTTATATCTTGTCATTCTAGAAAAAATGACAATCTCTAATAGAATTAAGATGAAGAAATTAAACTTTGTATTCCTCTACTCAACCACTTTTAGAAGATGACAAATCCATATGGCATGACTTACGTAGTAATGAACTAGAAGTGAACTTAGTTGACCAACTTATGGTAATTGATAAGAATCCATTTATGGTCTCATAGGAAGATGATGATATCATTACAACCATCTTATCCAATGAGTATGATGCCAACTTTACACTATGTCAAGAAAAATATTGTTCCTTAGAAAATATCCTTCCACTTCCAAATGCACCTTACTTTTTTGAAGTTTCTTAGTTTCTTCATGCATTGCTACCTCATGAGCTCCACTTACCTACTTTTTCTAAAGTAGCCATATTAGAAAGGTGTCCAAAATTAAAGTCATACCCAAGAAAGAATTAAATATTAAGAAAAGTATTTCTCCAATCCACAAAAAGAGTCTTCTTAAGTTGCTACAGGAAAATCAACAATCATTTGCATGGGATTGTACTGACATGAAAGAGCTTGATCCTAAAATTTGTATCCATAGGATCTAAATAAGTCTAGAGTGCAAACATGTTAGGCAACCACAAAAAAGAATTAATCCAATGTTAAGAGATATAGTGAAAACTAAATTGCAAAATTTGTTAAATAAATGTTTCATTTATCTAATATCTGATAGTCAATGGGTCTCTAATTTGGTGATAGTACCTAAAAAGTGTAGTAAATGGAGAGTTTTTGTGGATTATACAGAATTAAACTTATCAACTAAGAAGGATCAATTTCCCTTGCCTTCCACTAGTCAAGTTCTTGATACTTTGGTTGGTAAGAAGTATTTTTCTTTTTTAAATGGGTATAGTGGTTATAATTAGATAAAGATAACACATGAGGATCAAGACAATACCACCTTCACCTATCATTGGGGAAAATTTACCTATTTAGTACTACCTTTTAGTCTATGGAATGCACCTTCAACTTTTCAAAGAGCTATGATTAGTATAATTTCTAACATATCTGCTAATTGCATGGAAATTTATATGGATGAATTTACTACATATGGTTCCACATTTGAGGAGGGACAAGCTAACTTAGATAAGGTTCTAAAAATATGTCAAGAATATAATCTTTCTCTAAATAGTGAAAAGTGATATATGATGATGCAGGAAGGAGTTATTTTGGGGCACTGCATTTCCTCCTTGGTTAGTCAAGTTGATCTAGCCAAGATTCAAGTGACCAAATCATTTCCAACCACTATAAAGAAAAAAGATGTTACGAGCTTCCTTGGGCATGCTAGTTACTACAGGAGATTCACAAAAGAATTTAGTCAAATTACAGCTCCACTATATAATCTTCTAAAAAAGTACTCTAATTTTTCATGGAATTTAGAGTGTGACAACTCATTTCAATAGTTGAAGGAAGTATTAACTATAATACCTATGTTACAAGGTTCTAATTAGAGCCCACCATTCCATATCTATATTGAAGCTTCAGATCATTCCATAGGAGCTATCTTGGTATAGAAAGAAGGATGCATATAACATGCTATCTATTATATTAGTAAGAATTTTCAAGGGGCATAGTTCAATTACATTGTCATTGAGAAGGAGCTACTTGCAATGATATATGCACTTAATAAGTTCAGATACTACATAACAAGTTATGAAATATTTGTCCATATAGATCACTCTACTATACAATATTTGATGAATAAGCCTATTTTTTCCAAAATATTGGCTTGCTAGTTCTTACTCATGCAATGATTTTATTTGAACATAGTAGATAAGCCAAGAAAAGCTAATGTAGTTGCTGATTTTCTTTCTTGCATAAATGTTCTAGAGGATCCTACAAAAATTGATGATAGCTTTCCAGATGAATATATGTTCTATATATCAACTCAAAACCCATGGTGTACTGATATTGCAAATTATCTTACTACTACAAGAACACCAACACATTTCTCTTTGAAAGAGAGAAGATTGTTAGCAAAGAAAAGATTCAACTTTTCTTGGATCATTGGGTGTATGTTTTAAATATAGGACACGATCAAGTAATGCATATATGTGTAAGGGAAGATTAAACACATTACATTCTTTGTACATTTCATGATGAATCATGTGGAGGAAACTTTGCAGTAAAGAGGACAACATTCAAAAATATTAACCATAGGTTACTACTGGCCAAATCTCCATAAGGATGCAACAAGGTATACCCAAAAGTGTAGTGATGCCAAAGAATGGGAAGACCTGCCAAATCCAATGAAATGACCTCACAACCATGGGTAATTGTTATGCCCTTTGAAAAATGAGGAATTGATTTTACTGGACCCATAAAGCCTTCATCAAATGGTAAGTCATACATTTTAGTTTGCACTAATTACATTACCAAATGGGTACACTAGTACATTTGAGACCATTTTTTGACCATTATTGTTCAAAATTTTGACCCAATTTTCAACCAAACTTTGACCAAATTCTGTTAGAATCTGATAAGATTAATAACCCAGAACACTAGTGCAAAGAGTAAATATCTAAACTATGAATGCAGATGATACAAAATCAAAATAACATCATAGAGTTAGTCTCCAAGAGAGTAATGCAAATGCTGTAAGCAAAATAGCATTAAGAGGATGCAAAAACAAGAGATGCAAATACAAGCCAGGTAGCATGCTTATATAGGCTAGGAAGAGGGAGGAGGTGGCAATACCAACCAATGAAGAGCAACCATCTATCAGACTAAAGATAGTAAAGTATCTTCCCAAGATAGCTAATGGATGCTCACATCTAGGAAGGTGACACCTCACAACCATTCACCTAATAAGATATGCTTTATTAACCTAAGCAAGATTATTAAAGGTGTAGGAAAAACCTAGCAAAATAGGAAAAATAAAAAATTACACTAACACCCCCCCATAAGTGAAGCTTAGGTGGATGTAGAAATGGGTCCTGGCAAGTCAAGCCTGATGAGGTACCCATGTACATAAAATTCCCCCAAAAGAGAGAGAAAAGAGACTCCCCAAAGAAAATTAGGACTCCAAGTGAGAGGAAGCAGCCCCCCCAAAAGATGAAGCATCTTGCACCTCCAGCAAAGCTTGCAAATTTTGTCCGATAGATCCACTTACATCGAACAAGTTTTCTTCCCTTAGGAAAAGGGACAAGATCCCAAGTGCAATTCCTTATCAAGGAACTATACTCTTCCTGCATAGCTGTATCCCACTCAGAAATACCAGAAGCCTCATGAAAGGACTGCAGATTTGAGGTAGTAGCAATGAAGATATGTAGAGCATCCTAGAATTGTAAATGAGTTTGCTTGGTGTCTGATGGATCCCCAACCCAATCACCTGCAAACTACAAGGTTTGTCTAGCCCAAAGTGGACCAGAAGATGGAGAATCTAGAGGAGAATCATCAACCTATGAATGATGACTAGGAGAGGAAGGAGGTGAGTCCTCTGAATCACTCTCTACATCAAAAGTGGAGGTAGAAGACTGCTCAAGTGAATCTGACCCATCAGAAGATCTATCATGTATTCCAAGTGACTCCAATGTCAAAGTAGAAGGCAACCCTGTGACCATGCTCTGCTAGTTAAGCTAATGCAAGTAGTGAAAGTTAAGATGGCCAAACTGCTCATGCCATAATCTGCTCACATCATTAAAGTGAGTGAGCAAAATAGTCAAAGGAGGATCAAGAACAAAGTGAGAAAACATATAGAGTTGTGACTGATGATCTGCTCTCCCAACTGCAACTGTAGAATCATTGTGCAACTCATGTATCTCCACTGAATCAGGAGTGAACTCAACCCACTTGCCTAAACCTGTGTGAGTGATCTGGTGTACCGATAGGAGATTAGTTGACAATGAGGGTACATAAGGAGCATCATAGAATGTGTCATCCCCCACATCAACAGACCCTCTCCCACACACCTCAACAAGAGTGTTATCACCCATCAAAATAGAAGGCATAGTACATGGCTCCAAGGATGCAAGTTCTTCCTTAGATGAAGCCATTTGGTGTGAAGCACCCGAATCAAGAACCCAAGTGGATGGTGAGGAAGCAACTGCAAAAAGGGCCTTGCCCTTTCCTTTCCCCTTGCTATTTTCTTTTTCTTTGTTAGACCCTTCATTAGAACTTTGTTTGATAGACTCAAGAACACTGATATTATTCTTCTCAAGAATGTATGTCAAGTGATCAAGTTTTTTCTGCAAACATTTATGTTCATCATGACCAGGTCTTTTACAATAGGCACATTTGACCGTTTCTTTCTTAGACTTATCACCCTTGGAAGATGGTGTATCAATAGCTGCTTTTGAAGAAACTAACATCTGATCCTTCTTCTCCTCGCTATTCTTTTGATTCTTGTCCTTACTATTGTTTTTACTACTTTGTCCTTGTTGTTCTTTTGTGCCTTGGTTGGCAGCCAAGGCATGTGACTTAGAGAACTTAAGAATGCCCATCTGGATTAGCTTTTCCTATTCTCAAGTGAGATTGATAGAAAAATCATCTAACGATGGCATGGTGAATTGAGTACCAAGTGCACCCTTAGTAGCATAGAAGGTAGAGACAAATACATAATATTCTGAACTTAGCTTAGAGAGAATACTAAGAATCAGTTTTTCATCTTTCTTTTCAATTCCACATTGTTTTAACTGCAACCTTAGTGATTTCAATTTCGTGAAGAAATCTTGGATTGTGTTGAAATTGCCTGGACTCAAACTAATTAATTCATTTTCTAACATATGACCCCTCATTGAATCTTGTGTGCCAAATAGTGTTTCCAGCTTTGTCCATACTTCATTTGGTGTATCCAAAGACTCAATGTGAAATAGCAAGTCAGGAGAAATAGACAAACACAATGTTCCAAATGCCTCATCACATTTGTTAAACCACTTAGGCTTATCTTCATCTCTAGCAGGTTCAGTTTCAAGTCCCATAGTTATCCTATTTAACCCAGCTTTCCTTAAGTGAATTGTCATGCATGATTTCCACTAAAAGTAATTGTATGGAGTAAGGATGGACATATTTGTTTGATCCATGATGAATAAATGCAGAGAAGAAATGCTAGAAAGAAGAGAACCTAGCCACGACAATGCCCCCCACTTTTTACTCAATCAAGGAACCCCCCCAAAGAAATATGATTTGGCACTTTATTTTAGTGCGTTTACAATTACCACTAGAAAGAAATACTTAGTGGTCTTGATTTCAATGCATTACAAATCCTCATGAAGAGCATATGCTAAAAGTGAAACTTGGGCACAATAATCAAGGAAACAAATAGCACCACTGTGATCTACTCAAAAAATCATGCACTTTCAAAAAAAGAATCGCCTCGATACAAGGTCATATGAGAAAATTATGATCCTTCAAAGTTTCCAAAATGAGAACTGTGCACAGTCACGGCTGAGAATCTACAATTTTTGAAGAATTCATGCATGAAAATAAAAAAAAAACTCTACTAGTGGATAGAGCACAAAAAAATAGCCAAGTTCATAACAAAAATCATCAAAATCGGAGTCCGTATGAGCAAGAATGAGACATTTGAAAACTGCGTTCAAATCTGTGACTGTCAATGGAGAGGGGTATGGCTGTAGCTTTGCATGCTCAATTCTGAAAAATATACAGGTTGCATGCAAAATCTAAAAGATACCCAAATGGTTTTTTGTGGCTGCGAACAAAACCCAAAAAGCATTTTTCTTGCTGATGTATAGAAGATGTTGCTGTAGTGTAAATTAGACGCCTTTAACAGTAAAAAATGGCTCCAAAAATTAAAAAATGACCCTAGCAACTAGAATATGACATGTAAATGCTAGATCAGCTTCCTAAGTCCATCAATGACATGTTGGAACCTGCAAAACTGATTGAAAACTCCAAATATGCAAGTTGGTTGTCAGATTTGAGATTGAAACCCCAGAGAAAAACTGTTTTTATCAAAACTTTTCTGATTCTCAGGATCATCCAAAAATGCAAGAGAAGAGCATACTTCATTTTTCAAAAAACTACAATAAAGTTTATTTGCCCCCCCCCCCCCCCCCGCCCCCCCTCCCCCCCTCATCTCTCAAATAAGGAAACTAAAATCTACTCTTGCACATAGAAAAGCTCTAATACCATGTTAGAATCTGATAAGATTAATAACCCAGAACACTAGTGCAAAGAGTAAATATCTAAACTATGAATGCAGATGATACAAAATCAAAATAGCATCATAGAGTTAGTCTCCAAGAGAGTAATGCAAATGCTGTAAGCAAAATAGCATTAAGAGGATGCAAAAACAAGAGATGCAAATACAAGCAAGGTAGCATGCTTATATAGGCTAGGAAGAGGGAGGAGGTGGCAATACCAACCAATGAGGAGCAACCATCTATCGGACTAAAGATAGTAAAGTATCTTCCCAAGATAGCTAATGGATGCTCACATCTAGGAAGGTGACACCTCACAACCATTCACCTAATAAGACATGCTTTATTAACCTAAGCGAGATTATTAAAGGTGTAGGAAAAACCTAGCAAAATAGGAAAAATAAAAAATTACACTGACAAATTTGACCAACCCATTGGTCAGAAATTTTTTGGTCAAAATTTTGACCAACCTGCTGGTTGGTCAAAATTTTGACCAATACGTTGGTCAAAAAACTGCCATAGCCATGGTGCAAGTTCTGCTAGGAATTGGTCAAAATTTTGACCAATGAAGGTAGAAATTTTGACCAATGATGAGATAAATTTTTGACCAATAAAGGTAGAAATTTCGACCAATGAAGGTCAAAATTTTGACCAATGAAGGTAGAAATTTTGACCAATGAAGGTAGAAATTTCAACCAATGAAGGTAGAAATTTCTACCAATGAAGGTCAAAAATTTTGACCAATAAAGGTAGAAATTTCAACAAATGAAGGTAGAAATTTCTACCAATGCGTGGGTGTCAAATTTTTTTAGGCATTCTATAAAATAGTTCACATGCCTTACATATGATATGACATTTTGCATGCATGTTGCACTCTCTCATTCGGCTGATGATGGAGAGTGGTCTGAAACAATGATGCTAAAAAACACACACAATCAAATCCAAAACAAAATTGCATTACAAATGGATTGTGGAAATCTAATATTGTTAATTTTTCATGCATGTCTACCAGGACAATCACAAATTAAACATATATATATATGTTTAAGTTGTGATTGTCCTGGTAGACATGCATGCAAAATTAACAATATTAGATTTCCACAATCCATTTGTAATGCAATTTCATTTTGGATTTGATTGTGTGTGTTTTTTAGCATCATTGTTTCAGACCACTCTCTGTAATCCATCATCAGCCGGATGAGAGAGTGCAGGATGTATGCAAAATGTTAAATCATATGCAAGGCATGTGAACTATTTTATAGAATGCCTGAAAAACATCAACATTAATCATTCTTTCCTACTCTTATCAGAAATAGTTCCATCAAGATAGCTGAAGTCCATACTAAATGTCTTAATGATTGAGTTTCTATATATAGTTATCTTATTTTAGGGCACCAAAATGGGTTTTATCCCCTCAAACAAGTAAATAATCTATTAAAATATCCTAGATTTGTAATTATAAAGCTTTGCTTCAAACAAAATGCCACAATCAAATTGTGAACTAGAGAATAGTGCAAGGCCACACAGGCAATTACTTCCCACAAATACTATGATAAGAAAAGATAATGCTCACACAATACTTGAGACCTGAAACAGAACAAGCTTCAGCAATACATTGCAATATATATATATATATATATATATATATATATATATATATATATAAATATATATATATATATATATATATATATATATATATATATATATATATAAATATATATATATATATATATATATATATATATATATATATATATATGGATCTTTTGGTACTGTTACTAAAATCATTTACCTTGTAGGTAAGAACATAAGTTTGTTTCAATATACAAATCTTCAAAAGGAATTTCATATCAGAAAACAAAAGTAACAAAAAATAAATTAAATTGCAGTGCACTAGGAATAATATAGCACATAATGAGTACTAAACCTCAATTGAACAAAAGAGTATACAATGGCTTCAATAAAACTGATACTACACCTAAACCATCACTTGTAGCAAGCTACTTGAAGATATGTAGTACAAACCATCCCAGAGAAAAACCTCTAATTTTTAAAAACTTTTGCTTTTACTAGGTGAAGCTTTACTTTTTGCCTTGGCAAAGTCAACCAGGTCTTCAAACAACTTATCTTCAAGTTTAACTTGTTTGCTAGAAGTTAAAGATTGTTTTGGATATGCATCATTGTAAGTTCCATCATGAATGGAGATGTTTTGTGTCCTTGATATCAACTCATCATGTGTTGATTCACTGTAACCATGTGTAGACTGGCCAGAACCCAAAGCTTGTTGCTGCTAAAAAAACTGTTGTCTTTGATTGTACTTTGCTCGAGGAGGGGGAATAACTGATATAACATTGCTATCATATATCGGAGGTCCTTGCAAATTATCTACAACTTGTGATGTATTTTGTGATTGCTCCACTTCCCAAGGAGCGAGAGGAAGGCTTTCAGAAGTCTTTTGTGTTGATGCCTTTGAATTCTGTGATTGTGACCCATATAACAGAACTGATTTTTGTGGACAAAGAGACTGCCTTGCTGGATTTGACCATTGCAAACCCTGGCTAGATTTGTTAAAATATGACTCTGGGCCATGATGTGGAAACTTCTGGTATTCATTCTATTGTGTTGATGACATCCCTGAAGAGTAACCTCCATTTTGATATGGAGAATTTGATTGTGAATTCAAAGGATATGGCAAAGTTTGTTGAGAAAGAGATACTGGTGGTGAATGTGTGTATTTCTCATTGACTATGCTAGCTGTTGGTGGAGTTGCAGTAGTTGGTGACTCATAAGCATCACCACTAAGGAAATCCATTGTCTACTTAGTTTTCTGGCCATGAGTATCAATATTTTAAAGTCCTGGTGGTGGGGGTATCAATAGGAGTTGACCTATTCACTGATTCTTTTCAATGTTATCAACTCCCTGATGAGCTTGTGCACTGGATCTTGACCTACAATGCATAAAATACTCTTATTTCTCTTTTGATTTTTCTCTATAGAAGCCTATCAAATTATAGTACAAAAGAAAAGTTTGCCACACATTTGAACTATAAATACAAAAGAAAGATGCTGGAAATTATTGACTATGGGGGTGATAAATTTAGAATTTTAAATGCTAGAAGATATTCAGATACTTGTGTTGGTGATACTTCTCCTTAACTGTAGTCAATGCACACCCTTTGCTATTTAGTTGTAAATTATGCAATGCATGAATACAATCCTTCATCTCTGATACTTTATAGCCTGTGTAATGTTCTAGCGTAGGATTCTGAAGATCGAGGATAATTCCCATTTTAAGAATACTGTCCAAGAGAGATCTAACAAATCATCTTGTAATACAAAAGGAAAATTATACCTCCTCCCTTATGTAACTATTATCTATAATGTAACAAAATTCTTCCACATGTGGAGCAAAAATTTCTTCATACTTCCTGAAAGTGACATCAAAGCAGTAGTTAAAAATTGACCAAAGAAAAGAAAAGAAAAGAAAATGTTACAGTAGGCCAGAAGTACACACGAAGCAACAAGCATGCAAGTAAAGTGTATCTAGCACAAGCTTGTACTCCTCGACAACCTGTTACAAAAATCTAATTTTGAATTGATTATACAGATTAATTGCACAACTACAATAGGGCAAAATAAATATACAGATAGCATGAAGAAATGCAATAAGCAACAAACCTCAACAAGCCAATCAACAAGTATGCCCCTCATATTTGCATTGATCTCCTGTTGAATTGTTTCAATGTAACAAGGTAATGCTCACCATTTTAGCTGAAAAAGTAATTGATGATTGTAAGTATTAATCAAAAGAAGCTTCAAGAAAATGTCATAAATTCAGTCTAGCTTGAAACATGAAAACTGGTAACTTTTTTGCTTCAAGTACCTATATTACTTCGTTTAAGCTTAGAACATTAACAAAAATATGCAATTTTTAGTGAAGATATTTATCGACTAAATCTATATCTAGCACATATTTATCAACTAAATCTATATCTAGCACATATATCACTCCCTCATGCAAAACATTGCCATTCTTTTCTAGAATTAAAGTCAAATTCACTGGCTAATATTAAATATATGTAATCTACATTGTTCAATCTTTTGCAAATAAAATCCATTCAAATTACTTTGAACCAGCCCAGGCACCAATCAGCTAATCCATGTCACACTTTCATCATTGGTTTCAACATATGAATCCTTCAAGTATAGAACTGCCACAGAAAAAATCAGTGGACAAGCAAAACTTTGAATCATTTGCAGAGTTCATTTTTGTTTCTTTGATTAATCCTAGCATAAGTGAAAATGAGAATCAACTCATGCAAGATCTCCTCCAATAAGAAGCAAGTCTCCACATGGAAGTTCTTTAACAATATTGTTCTAGCTTACTTGAAGGGAAGGTTGAGCAAGCAATCGAGAAACACCGTATGTAGAATTGCCACCATCCCCAGTGTCTGCCATGAAGTCAAACCATAGTCCTTCTCTTGCACTTAGATGATTAAAAAGAAAACCTTCCTTTGGTCATTACTTTGTGCCTTAGTCATTGTTGCCTAATCAAATACAGCAACTATAAATTATCACATAAAGTAAGACCCGACAAATTTTAAAACATGGCAAGTAATATCACAATTACTTACTATAATGAAAGAAAATAACATAACAAGATTACATATTAAGAAACTTTGATATATTGAGTAGACATGCCTGCATCATTCACATATCAAAGCATCCAAGAAACAATGTTACAGATACCAAAAGATCAAATGCTATCTTGAACAAATCTGCGAATGTCCTGAAACGGTACACTCTTGTCATCTTGAATCACTAACACAAGCTTCCTCAGTGGCAAAAATACACCTTGGAATTAGTGGAATAGAGTACATACCCTGAGTACCAAGGAACCATGTCTAAGAAATCTGGAGCTGTAGATGCCTTATGAATATCAAAAACTGATGCTGATTGAGGATGTGTCAAAGCCCATCTAAAAATACAAATTGAAATAGAAATGATGAAATTTCACAAAAGTCAAGATAAAGTGACAAATGATAATTTCAAAACAATCAACCTTGTAAAGAAATTTTCAATGTGAAATACCCAGTTGACCTTTCAACTACATAATTTGCAATGTATAATCCTATAAATGTTGCCCACAAAGAAAACATAGGTGAGATTACGTCAGCTGATTGCAAATGAAACATATGGTTAGTAAAGATACTCCCATTGACCAAATTTTATTTAATGGTATCAAATTTCCCATAATCTATAAATTTAATCGTTGTCGTTTCTGGATTAGACTATCTATGAATTTTTGAATACAAAAACTCACACATGATCTAATCTAGAAACAACAACAATCCAAATTTATTTGTTTACTTCAGAACATACTTAAGTTGTAAAGATTAGTTGTTAATTTGGAACACAGTTTGTCCAATAAAAAGTATGATTGCAAATTGTGTATTCCTAGATTGGAGATAAGAAAGTCACTCTCAGATAGGTAGCCACTTACTTGACCATAAAAAACCCATTTGGAAAATACTGGGTAGTCACTTGCAGATTCAACAGATGCAAGCCAATTAGAGCAAAACTGCTCCTTCAATTCATGTACTTGTGGCCACCTTTTTATAAATGTATCCACAACAATACCAAAATCTTTGCTTCTAAATGATTTTGTTCTAGCTAGGGCTCTATTGCCACAATAGTTGTAAAAAAAACAATATCCTGTGCTTAAAACCTGTAGCAACAATAGACAAAATTAACTTAATCATAAGAAGAAAGGCTTGGGTTTCAATGCTAAACCTATCATATCAAAAAAAATTAACATATGATTAGTTTCAGACAAATAATAGCTCTTACAACACTATTTTGCAGAATGGCAAGAATCTCAGGCCGCTTTCCTGCAAAGTGTGCAATGAGACCCATATACCACAACCCAAGAAATGTAATATGGAAAACCAAAAGATCCAAGATAGACAATACAAATAATGTCAAAAATAGAGACACATTCATTTTGATGTTGATTCCCATTGACTGCATGCTTGGTAAATGATACACGCCAGCAATTAAAAGCCACATCACATACCTGCAATGTGTAAATCCATTCCTTGGTTCAGAACATTTTTAAGAAAGGAATATTTGGAAAAAAATGTCACTTATCCATATAAATATTATCCAATAAATTTTAAGGTTTAAAACACATAATTTATTTCATATTTGAAAATTTGTGCAGTACCATTGACTGAAGTTTGAGTAGCTTGGCTGAATGGTTCATCCCAGGAAAGGAGAGGAAAAGAAATAGAGAAAACCAAAGAAACATGCATATATAGACCACCACATTATATTGTTGTTATCCAACTTGCGAATAAGAGTTTGGAAGTTATCAACTGATATGAAGAAAAGAGAACCAACCACAACTGCAATCATAGCATGCTATGAATGTTCATGTGGATAAGGGTATCCGTGTATAAGAATCGTTGTCACCTTCTCCATTTTCATTTGCATTCTGTATTACAACACTAACAAATATGTTCATCTCTACTAGTTTGGTGTTCTACTTGGATACAAAGATCAATTTGGAGAATAATATATTACTCATAAGGTAACAATGAAAAGTAGTGACTCACAATCCTTATGGAAGGCAATGACCCTCCCACCAATAAAGGAGGGTTCCATCTAAAGTTTAAACATTGAAAGGGATACAAGTGATGTGAATCTAAGTGATAAATAATTAGTACTCAACTAGCAACCAGTACTCATTAAAGGACAATTTAGAGTTTAAGGCATGACCAGATCAAACAACAATTAACAGTAGTCCCCTGCATGAGCAAAATATAATCATCAACTATTATCTAAGCAATTAGGATGAAGAGTGCACAAAAGGACTAATACTGATTAGTAAAGATTGACCTGCATATACATCCAAGAAATTATCTTCACATAGGAAATTTATCAATATAGCTATTGAAAATGGAATTTCTTATGAACAAGTAATTTTTTCAAGGAAAGAAAACATTGGACTATGATCATAAGTAAATCCTGTTATAAACAAGAGTATCCTAAATGCATTGGATCTATTCATAACATATTTCTTACAGCCAACCATTTAGAAAAATTTGAGGGGAAAGCATGATAGGATGTACGGAGACTGTCACCCACAACTTAGCCCCAGAGTAGAACAACCATCCAAGTCTTCGACCCTGTGGCCCATAAGCAAACCAACTTGGTGTGGGCTACTTAATTGAGGGAACCATGACTCCTGTATCTTCCAGAGAATTTAAAAAAAAATTACAAATCCAAGATGAATTGGTAATCAATTCCTTGAATAATCTCTTTTTATGATTCTCAAGAAACTTGCTAAATTTATACATGTATATATGTATATTGTTGGTTACTTTTTAGAATTTCCTGATTCAATGGACAATCCTCTTGATTGATCCTTTATTAATGGTCTAAAGTGCTGATATTTTCTTATTCCCATTTGATGATTTGCATATTTAACTTCTTATTTGCTTTGATTTTGCTCAATTAATTGGTTCCTTGATGTTTTATGATTCCTCCCTTTTTTATTTTTAGACATTTTGTCATTAATGCCAAGTATACTGTTAGCAAAATAGAGGAATTGTAGAGGTTTGCAGATTGAAATGGACATATGATGAATTTTTTTATCAGGTAGCAACATCTAATCAACTTTGCAACACTCCTCACTTCCAATGTCCCCTCAAGAACTTTCCTCTAGGCTACCCAAGTGCACTTAATGCTTCCCAAACACCATAACTTCTTCCAAGGCCTCAACCTTCATTCTTCCTTGATGAAACATATTCTTATAGCTTAACAACCATGTTCCATCCATCCCTTCATTTTGGACCACTAATCTCTTACCCAACACTCACATCTAGCCCTTAAAGCTAGTAGCCCTCACCAGTCACTAATTTTCGTTTTCCTCCAACTTTTCCAAACCACCAAGGAAAATCAAATGTGTTTTGGATACCCTTTTTGGGATCTAAAAATCCTCCCTAAGTTTTAATACCAACTCCTTTGGACCATACCCAAGATCCAATACCCCTAGCCTATCTACACTGCTTAATTCCTCACGTTTACAAAAAAACCCACATCTTCATTCATCTGTGACTCCAAACGGTTTCAAAACCATATATTCTTAGGTTTTTGTGACTTTATCCCATACCCATCTGCCTAGCTACTAAACCTTTGATTTTAGGGACATACCATGAGGGTTTGATCAAAAAAACTATTCCAGACCACTCCAAGCCAAACTAATTGCATCAAAACTTCAATTTATGTCCCAATATGAAGGATTCACCCCCCAAACATCTTCAAACATGAAATGATCCACTGTTTATTAGACCAGTGTCTAATTCGAGCTAAACCTCCATCAGCAATTACCATCCAACATTGCACTTACACTAAGTTTTCCCACTCTCCTGCATTTCGTTAATATAGTACAAATAAATTATCACAACCTCATTCTCTCCCACCAATAACAGTGACTACAGGTGGTAGGAGAGAATCTACATTGGAAACTTTAGAATAAGTATAGTTGACTTTGCCTAACTAGTCACTGGTTTGAAAGCACCAGTCTATTATTCCTTACTCAACCCGCAATGAAATTTAAAAGAATGCGTGGACAAGATAAAAAAAATAATAAAATGTTCTCACATTAAATATTAATCAAAATGCATTTGATACATCATAGGAACTCACTGTTCCATGGGACAGAGACTGAATTGTAGAGAACATGATTATTTTATTGATTAAATTTTTTTCACAATGCCTTGTCTCTTAGTAAAGTGCAATTGGCTACACACACTCCTGGATCTGCTTAGTAAAGTGTAATTGGCTACACTAAAAAAAGGAAAAGGACTTGGTTTACGTGCATTCAAATCTACTGCTCCTTAAACAAAGTGGCTAAGAGGGGACATAAGGGACTGAGATAATAAGCCCATAACATATTGACTTGGATCTTCCACTTCTCACTTTGCTGCACTTGATGTTGATGATGACTATGGGCAAATTTGTGGGCATTGGAGTGCTAGTGCCAATGCCAATGCTTGTGGAGCCCTATTTGTGGTTCTTCTAATTTACAACTACCTATATCATCATATATAGATGGTGATGATATTTTGTAAGTCCCATACTTTAAAAAAAAAAATGATGACTCACTATTGACAATTGACATTATTATTATTTAATTTTAATATATATTATAACATTTGAGTTTCACTAATATATCATTAGTATTTTGAACTGAAATACTACTGCAAATATGCATATTTTTTATTTTATATGTTTTTGTATTGACGAACTCAAAAGCAGATTGTTTTTGATGAAGTCCTCAAACCAGACCTATGAACCTGAACCCAAACCACTACGAAGGCTAGTAACTTAGATTTTAAGTAAACAATCTTTGAGAAATTATTTCTTTATGTTATGGTCCCATCTTGAGCATTGTTTGCTCTTGTGGGTTTATGCATACATTGTAAGAGTATCTTGCCTTTGTTTGACTTGTTGTAGAAACTTATCTCCTACTCATCAATTGATGAGCTTAAGCAGCTTTCTAATGAATGGTTCATAAGGCACAATATTTGGTGAATATTTTGCAAATGGGGTTGCAAGAAAAGTGGGTTTAACTAGAGGAAACTCCGTAGTTAAGCACGCTCGAGCTGCAGTAGTACTAGGATAGGTGACCTCTCGAGAAGTCCCAGTGCTTCACCTTTGTGAGCATCACCTAGATTCAATGAGTGCTAAGTGTTCCATTTATTATCATGAGAGATGGGTTTGGTGAACCACTACTCATCAAATATGGGTCAATGAGTTTGACTCAAAACTCACACAATTAAATCCTGATAGTTATATCACAATTTGACTTGTTGTGGAAAAATGTCTCCTACTTATCAATTGATGAGCTTAAGGGGTTTTCTAATGAATAGTTCATAAGGCACAACACTTGGTGAAGGTTTTTCCAATGGGGTCACAAGTAGAGTGGGTTTAACCATGGAGGAAACTCCATAGCTAAGTGTGCTAGAGCTGGAGTAATACTAGGATGGGTGACCTCCTAGGAAGTCTTGGTGCTTCACCTTTGTGAGCATCACCTAGATCCATTGAGTGCTAAGTGTTCCATTCATTCTCATGAGAGATGGGTTTAGTGAACCACTACTCATGAAATATGGGCCAATGAGTTTGACTCAAAAACATAATTAAATCCTGATAGAAATATCATAATTTGACTTGTGGAAAAATATCTCCTACTTATCAATTGATGAGCTTAAGGGGATTTCTAATGAATGGTTCATAAGTCACGACACTTGGTGAAGGTTTTGCAAATAGGGTTCCAAGCAGAGTGGGTTTAACCATAGAGTAAACTCGATATTTAAGGTGCTCAAGCCGGAGTAGTATTGGGATGGGTGACTTTCGGGGAAGTCCCAGTGCTTCACCTCTATGAACATCACCTAGATCTAATGAGTGTTAAGTGTTCCATTCATTCTCATGAGAGATGGGTTCGATGAACCACTACTCATGAAATATGGGTCAATGAGTATGACTCAAAAATCACACAGTTAAATCCTAATAGCAATATCAAAATTTGACTTGTGCAAAAATAACTCTTACTTATCAATTGATACTCTTAAGGGGCTTTCTAACTAATGGTTTATAAGGCATAACACTTGGTGAAGGTTTTGCAAATGGGGTTGCAAGTAGAGTGGATTTAACTATGTATGAAACTCTGTAGTTAAGCACACTTGAGCTAGAGTAGTACTGGGATGGGTAACCTCCCAAGAAGTCCCAGTGCTTCACCTTTGTGAGCACCACCTAGATCCAATGAGTGTTAAGTGTTCCATTCATTCTCATGAGAGATGGTTTCGGTGAACCACTAGTCATGAAATATGGGTCAATGACTTTGACTCAAAAATCACACAATTAAACCTTGATAGCAATATCACAATTTGACTTGTTGTGGAAAAATACCTCCTACTTATGGATTGTATCTTATCAATCACTGTTTTGAACATATATTATACATTTTATTAATGCTACCTATTTATGCATAGGCAATTATGGATTCGAGTGGCAGTTGCAGGAAAGCAGTTTTGGTTCATTTCATTATAAAAATAGTTCTTCTTTGGTTGGGTCATAATATTCAACTAGCAACCTGTGATCATTTTTTCCCATCGACATTCTCAATAATACAAAATCATGCAGAATCTTTGTGTAAGTCATTTGACCTGATTTGAATGAAGTTCTTATGTAGTTGATTAGATTATTGTGTGTTGTTTTTCAATTGATTCTAAGTCTTTCTTATCTATTTTCAATAGTAGTAGTTACACAGAGGGGATGCAGGGATATGCTGATAAACTTATAAACATTTGGAAAATGCTTCTGTATAGTGAGTAGCTACCTCTACTCTTTGAAGAGCTATCCTTGAGTTTTGTTTTGTGTTGTTGATGTCATAGACACACCTACACAACCATTTGTGGAGTTTTTGCACAAGAAAAATTATCATATGCAAGGCTTCCTTAAATGCAACACAACACAAGATAGAATGCAAATATGAAAATGCTTCTTGTTCTAAAATGGCTGCACAGAGTGTTGGATCTGAGTAGCCCATCTACAATTTCATTTTTTTCACACGGGTTGTAGCAAATACAATTAAAAATTTGGGATAAAGTTCTGGATGTTTTCTAGGAGACATGGTTCGGTTTAGATAATATGAAAAGAAGATAACGAGTTCCAATCTTAAAGTCAATATATCAGATCAAAAGATCAAAGCTTGTTGTATAGAGAATGATTCTTTTCCTATGTCTATGTATATACATGAGAAAAGATGGGCAAAATTTATAGGAAAGTATCATCATTGGATCTTACGAGAGAAACAATCACAATGTTATTCTCTGAACCCCGAAACCCCAACAGTAAAACATCAAACAACCGCATTGACAATGAAACAGGGCATTGACCTTTTTCATTTTCAAAACAATATGAAGGCCGTGTTGGTCAAAATTTTGACCAACACGAGCATGGATTTTTTAAAAAAGATATTTTTTCTTGCATATTTTGACCAATCTAAAACATTTTAATAGATGGTCAAAAATTTTGGTCTAAAAATGGGGTCAAATGTACTAGTGTGGGAGTCCAAAACATACATCAAACCAAACAAAATGGAAAAATTGGATCAGGTTTGGGTGGGGATCTTTCACAATTACTTATTGATGCTTAATCTATCTTATGGTCTTGAATATTTGCAAAACCTCGTGGAAATCAAACTATCATGTTTGAATTAGAAAAGAATCAGTGTATAAAATAACAACAATAAAGAATATAATAGAAAGTAATTAGTATGCAAGTATTCTTCTATAATCTCCATATAAATTTGTTAAGAAGATGCAACAGTAATGGTCTTCCCTAGTCAAATATGCCAATCGTGAGATGTATGGACTAAGGGTTCTACTCAGAGGCTCATTCCATGCCCTTGGCCTTGGTTGAGGAAGAATATCTCTAATCCTCTTAGCAAGGAACATAAGATTAATAATTATTTATCTAATTTCCATCAGACATCATATTTGGGATCAATTTGAAAATGTTTGATAGAAAGATGCACTAGTATTGGTTTTGTCATTAAATACGACAACTACAAGATGATAGACATCCTGCCATTCTCATGGCCCAAGGGGCCATATGACTTGGACACTCATTATGTGCCCTTGAGTTTAGTTGAGGAGGATAGTCTCAACTCTCCCAGCATCCTATCAAGCTTTTCCACCAAATTCCTAATATGTTCAGCTATTAGAAGTATGCAATGAAATGGATACAAGTGAATTTAGGGTGTTCTATTTTCAATATCATTTGTATAATGATCATAAATCCTTGATACAATTTTCTCTAAATTGAATTGCAATTACGTATTTTATATATAGAATACTATTTATAAATAACTTGTGTTGTGGGACTTCTTATTTTTGGGCAAAATCTAATATATCCCATAAAGAGATCATTATGCTGCTTGTGCAGGAGCCCCATCATTCTGAAGAATCATACCATTTTTGGTAGACACCTAAAAGGCAATTTCCATAAGGAGTTGATGCCTTCCAAAAGGATTTGATGCCTTCCATTTGGGAAAGAGCTTTTAATTGAAAACTTGATGAAAATTGATTCATTTCTCTAGCCATTGAGAAGAGAATGATACAGATTGTCTTGACACAAACAGACTGGTAATTTCAAATAAACAAATAAATGAAAATTGCAAAAAATTGCCCAATCCACTACACTAACAAATTTGAACATGTTTTACACTCACAAGTAGACAAAAGTCACCATCCACACACAAATAGAAAGAATTCACACTAGAGAAAATTACAAGAAAATAAACACTACAGTATATAAAAGAACAACATAGTAGTCTAAATAAAAAGATGAGGAGCAGGACATTCCATTAGGAAGAGAGGCACAAATAAAAACAAACAAGAAGAATTGACAAAATGAGGTTGGAATGCACCACACAGGTTCAAGGTGAAAATAAGAACTATAGAAATTCTGAAATATAGAAATTGATCATTAAGGGATACAATAAATACTAGTTTGTAGTAAAAATATACAAACTTTGGTCACATGACAATGTAAATATGCATTAGGCTAAATATTTTAGGAATTAAATATAAAATAAAAGAGTTGTAGCCAAGGTATTAAGAATAGAGAAAGTCAACCAAAATCTATATAAAATAAAACCTCTACAAAAGATAGCGGTGTCCAATAAAAAAATATAACAGTATAATTCTATGCTTCAAACAACACAAGAAATTGCAAAAATGTGCAAAACCTATGTTGGTCAATGTGTGACAGACATAATGAAAAGAACAATTTTCTATACAATTTACATAAGAGCAGATGATCTCAACCAACTAATGAAAAGGTCCTAGATGGAGAGGAACATTTGGGGAATACACTTCAAATTATGATTATGCTAGATAACTACATGAATAAGAGTTCCTCTATGTTACATATAAGTCTAATCCTCAAAAACTGTGGGAATGGGGTACCTATTTTTATATTGGAGTTTCCTCATAACTAAGGGAAGGACCATAGACCAATGGATGAAATATACTAAGAGGTAGAATATATCAAGCAAAGGAGATGCTGAATCTAACTTGCTAGTCATTTATAACTAACTAAATTTTGTTCTCCCAACACACATGCACAACAGAACAAAAATGTTCCAAGAAAATGTGAAAAAGTTAATGAGAAATCAAAAACAACTTGACAACTTACAAGTTAGGCCTACTCAATGCATAAGTGAATCACAATGAGAATCATTCAAGAAAATATCACTATGTCAGAAGATTTTTGAAAACTTATAAACTTCACTAATGCTAGCCACCACAAAAACAACCAAGTCGATTATGTATGGCACAACTGCAGATTAACAGATACCAAAAATTAAAAGAGATATATGATGAAGGGTATAAATAAAAAGTTGACAGACCAATTTGACATACAATACATCATAGGCTATTGTGCAAATTAAAAAGACAACTTAAATAAAGACTAGAAATAGTTCATGTAGAGCCACTAAAGCTCAGACATGAATCAAAAGATCAAAGTTCTCAAGCAATGTTTAAAAGTTGATTGAAACTGAATTGATATAGCTTATAAGGGAACAATTATCTGGAAAACTAATATTGTACGAGTTGAAAAATGTGTAGAAATTACAAAGTTGTAGGTATCCCACACAATAGGTGTATCTAAATAAAAAAAGTAAAAGAAACAAAAGTTAATGAAGAGAGAATTAGCTCAGGAAAATGACAAAAATTACCTTAAGATAACATAAAGTTATGATTACAATTGAGTTACTATATCATGCAATGTTTTTATGAGGTAAGAGTAGTATCCAACATATACAACCTTGATGAGATATCTTATAATTGACTTATATTTTATTTTATTCTAAAAATACTGACTAGTCTTTGTATATTTTTCTCTTCTGAATTTGTTATAACTGTAACAAAATGGCCTCTTCCAATCATACCTTTTCTTTAGCAATTTCCGTGGCTTCCTATTTTTCCACTCGTTGAATTAATTGTTTGTGTACTTGATCTAGTCTCTACTTGTTGCTGAAGAGTAGAATATGTAGCCCTTACAGTATCAAGAAGGAACCTATCTCCACCATGCCTTGCTATGAATGACACAGCCACTAGACAATTATCATGCTGTCCTAAGGGTATGCTTGCCTGTCAATTTAGGTAAACACAAACACAATTTAGTAGCAAATATTTTCCTCATAACATAATACACAGTTTTCAATCATGGAAAGATAATGACCAACACCATCTGTGCTCATTACTTAAAACAAGGAAAGGATGAGAGTTTATTAGTGAATCTACTAAATATTTTTATTTGACTCTTAAATAAAGCCAAGCTGTCTCTTAGAATAATCATTACTGAACTATTTAATACAGTAAAGATTTGTATGAAAAAATGAACAGCCAGAATATTTTTAATATTTTTATGATACCTGACAACATCCAGCCATGCCAGCAATACATAACAGAGTGAAAGCTCTCATTTGGAAGTCCTCCAAGAAGTTGACTTTCATATTGAGCTTAGGAGGAGGATCTGCGGTTGTAGGAACAACTAATATTCCATCATCCTGTGAATGTGATACACAATAGAAAAGAGAACTATTTTCATAAAGTTGCAACTAGAAGCCAATCAATTTAAAGTTGTTCCACAAATAAAATAAAGAACAATGTTATCATGATATGCCCTGAAATGCCTAGATTCATCTCTTGTAAAAATGGTCAGCCTATTGAACTGTATTGCTAAAGATGGTAATTCATCCATGCAGTAAACTAGTAAAGGATATCACTTGCTATCTGCTACTAGATAACACATGGACAACAAGAAAAAATCACAAAAAAATACATGCATAGGATATCTGATTGGAAATTTATACCATCAAGAATTGCATATAATATGCATAAATGTGATGTGTGAAGGTTGACTGAAATCAGAAGAGCTAAATATCCAGTCACTATCAGTGAGCAGACACTCACTTTTATGCTACAGATAATTAAGCATGTTCCCCATACATTCAAACTTCAAACCAATAGAAGTAAAATTCACTCGCTTAATGAGCTAATCAAATTTCCATAGCACAAAAGTGCACTCTTATAGATTCTAGCAAGCACGAGTAATCATATTTTGTAGCTATGAAAAAATCACAAAAATACATGCATGGGATATTTGACTGGATATCTATGCTAGCAAAAAGTGCATATAGATAGGCATATACGTGATATGTTGACTGAAATTAGTAGAGCTGAAACTCAAGTCACTATCTCTAAGCAAAGAGTCACATTTATGTTGCACACAATTAATCATGCTCCTTATATATTAGAACCAACAGTAATAAAATTTGCATACCTAATGACCTAATTAAACTTTCATAAACACAAAAGTGCACTCTGATAAGATGGTAGCAAGCATGATTAATCAAATTTGTAGCTATGAAACATAAATACCTTTAAAAGAGAATTTAGAGCTAAATGTGCTTCTTCCCTAACCCTCATGGAATGGTCAATATTTTCATCATCTGTGCATATATCTAGAGTGACACATATATGACTAGATATACCAGGTCGTATTTTTACAATATCTCCCAGTCCACAATCTGGGTTGTGGCTAAAATTTTAACAGGAGTTAGATTACATAAAATCGAAAAAACCCAATAAATTTCAAGCAAATCACGGTAGTATTTCTCAAGATACAACATTTTCTATGCAAAATTTATTATTAAGTGTGTTTGAATCAATTTTTTAAAGAATCTCACAGCAAAATACAAAGGAAAATTTTAGAATTCATCTTACAATTTTAATAGAGCAAGCATCCATAGCAGAATCTATATAGCTAGCAGCCTCTATAAAGTATGGATAAAATGCTCTCGGTGTTTAATTCATTTTCTCAAAATAAGGATCCCATGACAAGGAGACTAACCTGAATTTAAAATGTCAATAACGATAGCAAGAATGAAAAGAAAAATGAATCCAAAATGTCAATAACAACAAGAAGAATGAAAAGAACATGACATTAGACAAAGCTAGATATACCTAGGTTACAATCGATTAAATGCTTCCATGAAGAATTTCAAACAATAAAAAAGCAATGCATATGTTACCAGAGGTAATGACATGGACTTACCTCACCCCAAAGAGCTCCTGCGGCACACACACAGACAAAACCTCCTTCTGTTGGTGACAAAATAACGACCTCCTAGGGAATCCATTCGCAAATTAAAAATAACTCTTAACCATCCTCCCACTCCTTCGCACACTCAGTCAAATTATTTTTCATTTTAAAGTTAAAGTTCGTGTTGGTCGAAATTTTGACCAACACGGGTTAGATTTTTAAGAAAGAGAAAATTTTCCTTCTAAAATCCGACCAAACTAAACCTTTTTAATTGATGGTCAAAAATTTTGGTCAAAAATTGGAGTCAAATGTAGTAGTGGTAGAGGCTAACCCTATGAAACATGCTAGGGATAACAATGTTGCATAATTTTTGAATGAAACAATATTCACTATATTTGGAGTCCCTAGGGATATAGTAATTGATCAATGTGCACTATTACTTCCAATCTGATAACTTCCATCATGAATTAATATACCATTAGGCATGGAAAATATCCCCTTATTATCCTTAGGCCAATGACCAAGAAAAAATACCAATAGGGAAACTGAAGAAATTTTGACCAAGATAATAGCTATCCATAAAAAAGTAAACATTTTGTCTACCTAAAGCAATTTGATCCCATAGGAGAACATAGAAAACTATAATTGGTTTCACACCTTTTGAATTGGTCTAGGGTAAGTCAATTATCATGCATATACAATTTGAGTATAAGGCACTCATAATAGCCCTAAACTAAACATTGATCTTACAAAGGCACAAAGAGAATGAGTCCTATAGCTGAATGGCCTAGATGAATACCAAAGATTTGCATTGCATAATACTAATATCATCCAGTTGTAATGGGAGAAATGACATGATAAATTTATTAAGGATTGACAATTTTTTGTTGGTGATTGGGATCTCTAGTATAATTCTCACTAGTAGCACACATCAAGAAAGTTTCAAACAAGATGATTGGGTCCATATAAAATTCTATTAATGTTTGATAATGGTCTTGTATAATTATCAATAGTTGATCCTGTACACTTCAAATTATTGGTAAATGGTCATTATCTTAAACTTTATCATAAGCTACAAAGTAAGAGGGAGTTCTTGCATCAATTTTATTTTGAAAAAGTCCTCAATCCTTTTGCAACTGAAGCATCTGGGTCTTCTACCTAGATTGCACCCACTTTTTGACTCTATTGAAAGACCCATAATAAAAATTCACTTTCTTTGCAAATAATTCCAACTCATCATCTACCAATTCCACATGCCACTTCATCCTCACTTAAACATTTTAGTATATGGCAAAGCTTTTTCATCAACACAATTGCCAAGTTAGTAACATGCCTTCATACATATATTATTTCTTTTAATTTCATGGCTTACTATTACTTTGTAGATAACTATTTTTTATTACATTAGCATTGTGAAACCCATGCTCTATTTTAATTGGGGGGGAGGGGGGAATGTGTGATAGTTTTATTTATTATGCATGTACTATGATTATTTTTTATGCAACAAGTCCAATCTTTGTGTTATCACTACGACATGCCATATTTTTGAAAGGTTTAAATCATGAATTGATTTGATAACTTACTCACACAAACTCATTCAAATAGAATCTAATTTATTAAAATAAAGGACATTCTTTATTTAAAGGTCAATTATGACATGTTATTCTCTAATTACACATTTTTAAGAAACTCTTTTCTTTGTTTGCACTATTCACTTTCAAGAAAATTCAAAGGCTATGTTCTGCAAATTTTCAAATCTTGTTTCTGTGCAAATTTGTGCTAATTTTTGTCTTGGCTTTTAAGTTGAATTGGAATAGAATAATTCAAGAATAGTGGTAGTGGGGGAAAATTTGATTCATCATGAACTAGTAATTAATGACATTATTCTACAATATAATGGTCATCATCCTAAGTTTGAGGATAGATGATCATTGCAATATTTCCTAAAGCTTATAACATGGGATGATGATATATTATTTCAATTCTTAGATTCTCTGCACAATGGTTTTATTGTAGTGAAGGGACTTAGGGTGGAGCGAAGTGAAGTTATAATTGCATAAATTTATAGTCTCCCATAGGAAGGAGAGATGTTTGAGGAAGATCCAAGCCCAATATCAACTAGGGTCCAATTTACCTTGCATACATATAGGTGGATGTAAATTGATAAAAAGAAAGACACAAGAAGATTATCTCTCCAAGAACCCTAAAACTAGTTTACCATTTATATTATACAATATATCACTTGCGAAGGTTGGAATCAATGGTTGCATTGTATACATTTCAAGCTTCTCAGTTGTCTTCATCATGAAAATAGGCTAGTTGATCCCATATTTCCTATTCAACTTGTTGAAAAAATAGAGTACATGTTGTACAAAAAGGTAAGCTCAATTATGTATCTAATCATTGTTTAATTAAGTTTCTAGTAGAAAGGGATTTAAGGAAAAATTCCACTATTTCTTGGGATGATTTCTTGTTGATGGATAAATATACACTTGGGTTAGTAGGGCCTACTGAAATTCATGAAAGATCAACCCAATCTCCTAAGAATCATCTATATGCAAACACCTATCACAAAAAGAGAGAAGAAAATCCTATGGAGGCTAGAATTCCTAGATCCAAAAATGAGACATTCTTGATGACCAAAAAGAGAGATTGCTATTATAAAAAGTGAATTAATTAATTACAAAAATATCAATCCTTATAAAAGGAGATCAAAACCCTAACAAGTAACAAACCTAGGTTGCATGATAATAAGTAATAAAAAAATTAATTATATATGCCCAAAATTTAGCTCAAGTAATCTAGAAATAATAAGTGACTTAATAATTAAATCAATATGATTTAATTAACAAAAAAATATTTTATCACTCTAACACTGCCCCTTAAGATAAACTTGTGAAATAGCTAAAAACCTAGAAACTACTACTAAAAGTAAATAAGGGTCTTGACAACAAGTCTTGATGAAGTACCGAAGCACAAACAAATCTCTTAAAAGAGGAGAAATAGAGAAAATCACATGGGAAAAATCCTACTCCAAAAAGAGATAGAAATAATGTTGAAAAGAACTAGTTAAGGACTAAAGAAGCCTCCAAACTAGGAAATATCTCATAAGATAGGGACAAAACATGATCATGAAGAACACCACTAAAGCATGAAGTTGCAAATACTGCCAAACTTTTGATATGAAGAACCTCCACTATGTAGAACATGATTAGGTAGAGAAGACTAATTTTGAAGAGCTTATTAATTGAAGATAGAAGGTATCTTGATGGCCTCCAAAAATAGGAATGAAAGAATGTCTATATGGTAAATGATCCATCTCACTGAAATGCATAGGTATGCAACCAATGCAATTGCCTCGTACATAGGATCAAATTATGAATACATAGCTCAGTTCATTGAACCAAGAAAGAATTAGAATGAACATAACACCCCTATAATGTTAAAAGGTGAGACATAAACACTAAAATTGAATGTTATATCTCCTGTAAAAAGAAGAACGAGGAACATCAAGAGTGCAAAAGAAGTACAAACACCTATAATGGCATGTGTCATCAACACATCATAAGGCTAATGTCATGGAAGGAACACTCACTTGATGAAGGAAGATGGTGAATATAACCATCATGAAACCCCCCAAGGAACTTTATAATGTAGTGTAAGTACAACAAAACACAAAGATGTACACAATCCTGAAATGTAGTGACACTTTATCTCTATGCATTTGCAAAAATGCATACAAATGATGTCTAAATAGACCAAAGAGACATAACTATGGTATAATAGATAGTACAACCCATGGAAAATCATCTAAAGAAACAAAATTGATTCATGGACCTGAAACAACCAAGATATCCATTAGAATGTAAAAATGAAAAAGAATGTTCCTAGAGCAAAATTTGGAAAAACAACAAACATTACTAGAAAGGTCTCCAAACTAACTTTCCAAAGATATAAATAATTCCCAAATTGAAGATTAGATGCTCAATATATGTCTCCCAGAGTGCAAAGTAGAAGTCTTAACATTGACAACAAAAATAAACATGAAAAAAGCACCAAAGCTAAAAAATGACCAGCACCACTGGAACAAGCTTGAAACCAACTTTTTTACAATTTCTCATTTGCAAACAAAGGAGTCTAGGTGAGAAAGTTATGGCCAAAAAAATACATGTAGGTCAAAAAAGCACTGGAAGGGCAAAAATAAAAAAAAATTACCACCTTGGGGTCCATGCCAAAATACCTTAGAAAGCATGCTCACCAGTACCAAAATTACCGCAGGAAGCATGCCAGTTTCATACCAAAGTGGTTTTAATTTGCATTCCAAAATTTTTTGATTTTCGTGTAAAAATTTTTGATGTTCATTCAAAAAATCTTGATTTTTGTGTAAAAATAGCTCATTTTTCATGTCAAAAAGCTCAATTTTTTGAGGAAAAATCTTAATTTTCATGGCCAAAATCACAAAATCATCTCCTTGGGAAACATGCTAAACCTTAGAGTGATATATTTTCACCTTAGATTCTAATTGTGTCAAAATTGGACAAATTTTAAATAATAATAAGGGGTTTTGGGCACTCTAAGCTCAATAGTGATGTCTATTTAGGCTCAAAGTGAACCAAAAATCAATGACCCTCTAGATCCAATATAAAAATTCTTTGAAAAATGAAACCCTTTGAAAAAAAAGGAACAAATTTCAAAGCCAAGCAAAAAATTCTCATTATTAGAACAAGGGCATGAAGATTTGGAGCTTTGATACCATGTTGAAGTTGATGAAAGATCAACCCCAAATTCCCAATAATCACTTGTATGCACACCTATCATTGAAAGAGCGAAGTAAAAGCTATGGAGTTGGAATTCCCAAATCCGTAGATGAGACATTATTGATGAGAAAAAAGAGATATTTCTATTATCAAAAGTGAATTAATTAATTATAAAAAGATCAATCCTTATAAAAGAAGATCAAAACCCTATTGGTAACAAACCTAGGTTGCACGATAATAATTAATAAAATAATTAATTATTATATGTTCAAAGTTTAGCTTAAGTAATCTAGAAACAATAATTCACTTAATAATTAAATCAATATGATTTAATTAATAATAAAATACTTTATTACTCCAATAGGGCCTAGAGGCCAAGGGGTAGGGAGAAGAATTACTATAATAACTCAAACTATAACAATTGTAGAATGGTTTGAACCCTCACCCTCTAGTTCTATTGTAGGCAACCTAAAAAGAAAAAGTTTTAGAAATCCCTGTTAGTTTCTACTTTTAAAAAGGGAAAGGAGAAATTTGGTTCTAATGAAAACCTTGTTACCCCTCAGACAGGTGTTAGAACTAGGTCTTCTGCAAAGAAAAATGGGAAAGAGGTAGCCTAAGATCTTGTAGAACAAAACATCAAACAACGAGGAACTTAGAAGATGTAGAATATATTTATGTCTCTTTCTCAACTCCTACTAAGAGGAAACAAGTGCAAAACAAAACTCCTATAGAATCTATCAATGGAGAATCATCAAGAAAGAAATGGAAGAAAGTGTCAAAAACTTTGTTTGAGACACCTGTTAGGATGAGTAAGAAAACTATGGTTAGTAGTTTGATTAACACTCCTATAAATATTGTTTCTAAGACTAAAAAAGAAATTCCTAATTTAGATAAAGATTAGAAAGAAAATATGTTAGGGGAAATTATTGATAATGTTGAAATTGAGTTAGATATAGCTTGACAAACACACAACATTGCTATAACTTGGTAAATACTAAAAATACTTGGTAATTACTTAACATGAAAACTTTAGATGTTATCTATGATTACCATTACTTTAACTTAGTTGCAAACATAGAAAATAGCATGAACACATTTGACACCAATATGTTAACATGGAAATCCAATTTGGGAAAAACCAGCAATTGTAACTAGTTATTGTTTTTCACTCTTCTAATGTGAGCCCTGTTACGAGCCAACCCTATTAAAGGTTAAAAACCATATTGTTAGGTGTGACCTTGTTAGAGGATTTAATCACCATATTAGGAGCAGCCTTGTTAAAGGTCTTTAGAAAATTCAACAGAATTGCCACCTTGTTAGAGGATTTACAAATAATTGTTAAGCCAACTCTATTAAGAGATTTAGATCACTGCTCCAATGGTTAGAGAGTAACAATGATAGGACCTAATTTGGATACAACTGAATTGCTGATTATAGATCTCAGTTCTAGCTTATATTTGATCCTTCCTAATCAAATATATCTTTTTAGCTTCTCAAGGATATTCTGCTTATCCTTCTGATTCACTTCCTCTTAGCATCATCAAATCTTCCATTATCTTCCATGCATTCATTTCCATTATCTTCCATGCATTCATACTTCTCACCCTCAACTTGACCTTTTATTTATATCTTTCATATTATTAATTTGGTTCAAATACAACTTAGAATAATTAATATTCATCTTCTTAGTTAGCTAGAACGAATACATAAATCAATTAAACTCAATATGCCAAAACAAGAAAATCCTTCATTGGCCGACCCTACTCGATAGACACTAACTTAGAAATGATATTCTTGTTCTAACCAAGTGAACTCGATTAACACTGCATATGCACAAAGTTTCATTGGTAACTGAGTGAGTTTGGTTAATATTGGTTCCATCCAACATTTCCTTCATTAACTGAGTGAGCTTGGTTAACACTCAACTTTTGCAATATTTCCTTTGACGTCTAAGTAAACTCGATAGAAACTACCTTCTAAAATAAAAAAACTCTGGAATGCTTGGTAGGTATAGAAAATTTTCTTCAATGCCCAAGTGAGCTCAACATACACTGACTGGTAATGATATGACATTTTGTGTAACATAAAAGATAATAAACAATTATTAAATTATTTCAACAATATCTCTCTTTGGCATTGATGGAAACAAAACATTCATAGTACAATAAAATTTTGGAGCAAGAATAAAGTAAGGAACATATCCTTAGTTTTATTTTGATTTTCATCTATGAGAGCTCCCTCTATCAATGTGAACTCTTCTGCCTTTAGTTACTCCCTCTGTCAGAAAACTTCTATTTGCAACAAATTCTTTTGATAGCAAACTCTACCTTTGATATTAGACCAAGTTCAATATTCCTGTTTAACATCTCTTTATAAAATTTCTATGATAGAAAACTTCTCCCTCTTTTCAAAAAAAAATTCTACGAGATATGACAGTATACTTCTCCCTCATTGACATCTAATGCCAAAGACAATATTAAGTGAATATCAATGTACCTCAAGTACTAATTCATTTTCAATATGCCCTTGTCAATATTGCACCAACTAATTAATTTTCAATAATTCTCTAGTTGATGCATCACTAAACTTCATTTAGTGAGTTTTAGATAGGGGAATGACCCCTAGCTTACCTTTTAGATACAAAAATACATCCTTAGATAATAACTTGGTGAATATGTCTATAATTTGTTCTTTTGTATTTACATATTCCAATCTGACTTCTTTATCTTGCACCAACTCTCTTAAGAAATAATATTTTATAGCAATGTGCTTTGTTTTGGTTTGCATCATTGGATTCTTTGATATATTGATTGCACTGGTGTTATCACAGTATATAACTACTGAATCCTTGATCTTTATCTTCGTACCTATCATCAGTTGTTTGAACCAAACAATATTAGAACAATTGACTATTGCTGCCATATATTCTACCTTTATTGTGGACTGAGAGATACAATTTATTTCTTGCTTGTCCAAGACACTAGTCTTTTACCAAGAAAAAATGCTCCACCACTAGTACTCTTTCTATCATCAATACTTCCTACCTAGTTAGCATTTTTGAATACTTTTAAGTCCAAATTGCCCCCTTTTTTGTACCATAAACCATAGCCTTTAGTACCTTTAAGATATCTCATGATTCTTTTAACTGGCATAATGTGATTTTCTTTGGGATTTGCTAAGAGTCTTGCCACCATGCTGACTGCTAATGCAATATTAGGCCTTGTGTGTACTACATACTACAATTTTCCAATCATTGATCTATATGTGCTCTAATCTATCTCTTTGGAATCATCATTTTTGGAAAGCTTATGCCCAATAGACATAGGGGTTCCAACTAGTCTTGAATCTTCCATTCCAAATTTCTTTAGTATCTCCTTGATATATTTAGATGGAGTAATGTAGATACCATCTTTCTTCTACTAAATTTGCAATCCAACAAAGGATTTTCTCTCAGCAAACATAGACATCTTAAATTCCTTACTTATTTCTTCTAAAAATACCTTGCACGAGTCAACATTTCCTATGAATAAAGTATCATCTACAAATATTTTTGCCAACACAATCTTCTTGTCTGGTCCTTCTTTGATGTAAAAACTACTATTATCATTTGTTCTTTGAAAACCAATCTATATTAAGTAGTTATGAACTCTTTCATATCAAGCTCTGGGAGCTTTCTTGAGTCCATATAATTCTTTGTGTAATTTTTAGACCATGTCCTTTTCGCTAGGATCTACAAAACCTTCATGTTGTTCAATGTAGACTTCTTGATTAAGAATTCCATTCAAGAATGTAGATTTTACATCTATTTGATAAACTTTAAATCCTATGTGAGCTGCATAAGCTAGTAAAGTTAAGGAGAAAAAATTTCATCATAATCAATACCTTCTTCTTGAGGATAACCTTTACATACCAACCTTTCTTTGTATTTGGAAACTTTTCCATCTTCATTCAACTTGTTTCTGAACACCCACTTTGTGCCAATTAAATTTTTATCCTTGGGTCTAGGAACAAGAGTCCAAGTTTTTTTTTTCTTCTATTTGTTCTATTTCTTCATTCATTTATTCAATCCAACTTTAATTATCCAAAGCATCTTTAACATTTCTAGTTTAAAATTTTTACCTTTCAATTTGCTTCTTGTCATTATTCCATTTGATTTGTCTCCAATGATTTGATCAGGTGCATGATGACTTCTAACATATTTTGCTAACACAGGTTCTTTGTATTTGGAATGAGTTTCACTAATTTCATCATGAATTTTAGTATCAAGCTCGAGTCCCATTGTTTGCACTTAGGTCCATCAAACTTAATTTTCTCTAGCTCGGTAGCCTTTGACTTGGGTCCTTTAGATTGTGACTTGAGTTGCACTATCTACAACTCAGTAGCTATTGGAGATTTTGAGGACTAGGGAGGTGAAGCCTCTTTTCTCTTAGATAGATTTGGCAGGGTATCACATTCATAGTTAATAAATATTCTATAATCATCTAGCCCTTTTTTGCTTTCTTCTTCACTCTTTTCTACAAACTCATCAATTCTCACATGTGCACTTTCTATGATTGTATGAGTAGACAAATTCAAACATTTGTATGCTTTACATCTGCATGAGTATCCTAGGATTATTCCTTCATTGTTAGGAATAAGGTTTCTCAACCTTGGATAATTCCTATTCTTATTATTTGTTTTGAAAATGTATTTTTTGAAAATAATGTAATTAAGTGTGAGTGTACATGTCTAGTTGGCATGTTGATGTGTCACTCCACTTGTATATGTCAAAATCTTGAATTGTGTGTAAGGAGATCATGATTCGAACAATTATGATGGATTCATATGACACATAAGAGCTATCTTTAGAAGATTTGATGATGGGTGAAGATGGTAAGACATGTTGCAATTGACCATCAAGTACTGTACACTTGAGTCTCCATCTAGCGCAAGGGATTCGGGGCATGAACCCAATTTTTTTTGGGTTTATACTTCTTTGAAGAATGGTAAAACCCTAATATAGTTGTTCTTTGGAAGTTATCCTCAAAATGGAAAGTGCATTATATAAGCATTTTTAGGGTTGTAGATAAGAGGGTGTGAAAAGTATATTGTTGGTTGCTACTGAATAAGTCTTTCGTGTCCTAAAAGAACTTGCACTACAAGTGTGTTGTAACCTTTTTGTTGAATATAATACATTGTGTATGTTTTGGAGGGGTGGGATTGTTTGTGAGGCCCCTTCCCTAGTACCATATTATAAACCCTAAATAACACAAATATGGTTAGAACTAGGAAGCGTAAGGAGGTGAGATGTCATGTCTTTGTCTCTCATGAAAGATATGTGAATTATCTACTATTACCATACACCTTATGATAGAATGATGATAAGTAGGTTTCAGGATTTAGGTATGTCATGTTTGGCATCCTTATTAATATTGGACCTAAGATCTTATTGAGATTGATATACATTGTAGTCATTATTGTCATAAATATTGTATTCAAAATTTTATCAGGTTGATAAGCTAAGACCCTATAGAATAAAGTCTCGAGATGTTATAACTTAGAAAACTATGTTGATGGGTTCATAGTATGTTATGATCTATTAGGATAGTTGTTTTAGGAGGCCATTATGAAAAGATGAATTAACACCTATCCTTATGAGTACTAATAATAATTATAAAAATAGAAATTGTGATCAATTTAGATAAAGGCTTACTCGATAGAGCTCAACATGATGTAAATATAATAAGTCAATTGTTGTACAAGAAGTATTAGGTGGATAGGCTATAGTGAATGATGATTAACATGAAAATATAATATATTTCCTAAGAAATATAATGTATTTACTTAATGACTAATTTTGAACCTATGCAAACATGATTATGAAAATATCTCGATTTCCTGACATTAGTGATTTTAGCGACATATGGCTTATCATGTAATATCTCATAATGATAATGAGATAGTGTTAGTAATCAAAATATATTTAATTGAATCAAGTATACTAGTCATGATTATTAAATTTTGGTGCTTTTGATCTAAGGTATGTAATTGAAACTAATTTTCATGTTGGCTGATTTAGCAATATAGATTCAACATTTCATCATTATGATAGGAAATGGATTATGATGTGATGCAAAATGTTAAATTGATTATGATGATTTATGAATAAATTTGATGTGTATATTTTTATATATAACATTTAAATGATTAAGTAAAGGAATTCCATTGAATTATCTTAATATGGATTACGTAACATTTAAATTCATATGCATTTATGATATATATTTTATATGACCTTCTTGGACTACTGATTAATAATATTTAAATTAATAACATTTAATGTCTTATTTGAAATGATTAAGTAAGGAATTCCATTGAATTATCTTAATATGGATTACGTAACATTTAAATTCATATGCATTTATGATATATATTTTATATGACCTCCTTGGACTATTGATGCTCAAGTTAGTGTGCAAGAAGTGGAACCATGGAAATTCTTGGGGGAAACAAGGTTCAAACCTATGAAGAACATGGTTTAGCCAAGGAGAATCTTTGTAAGATTCAAAAGCCTCATTGTGATGTATTTTATTTCATAAATGTAAGATTGGTTGTGTATCAAAATTTTAATCTCCAAGATGAATTAGGGGCATGTCATGATGATATGGAATGTGCTTTTATGTGTCACTTGACACTTGTGAATTTTGTATGTTGATGACATACCATCTAGGATATGGTCATGATAGCATGTTACCTTAAAACTTATTACCTAGTTAGTGATTAAATAAACCCAACTTGACAAGGGGTAGGATGGGTCACTATCACAAGGAAATTCGAATTTAGACTTGACTAGGGTTTTGGAAGTTCATTAGGTGGTCCCAAAGTGTCTTTTATATGAAAATAAGCTATCCATATGATAGTATAAAATATTAGGGACCTAATTTTGATCATGATAGTGCCTAGATAGCCTAGGGGGCCCTTTACCAATGCCTTCTTCCATCAATTCGAAAAAGGAGTTGTCACATGAATTCTTTCCCATGTTTCCACTAAGTCAAAAATATAAAACTTAGGGGAGAAAATTTTGTAAGAGGGAGTGGCTTGGTGTTTTTGCTAAAATAGTTAGTGGGAAAGCCTTTTAAGAGATTCTTGGACAAACTAGTGGGGTGTTCACCCATTGTCTAAGTTTAGAGATGGTTAGGGTTTTGGAGGAAGACTAAGGGAGCTCTACAAAAAATATCATTGCCTTAGCTTGGACCAAGGTTGGTGTTCATACCATGACCATTTTCTTTTTTTTAGCATTGCATAATGAATCTTCAAGCATGGAGTATTTGTTATGGGATCATGCATTGTATTGTAGATTCTAGTATTGTGTTGTGATGGTGTGAATGTGTATTGTGTTCATGTAATTTTCTTGGCTTTCTTTCTTGATCTTCTTGTTTTGATTTGAATGTCAAGTGTTGATGGGTGTGATGGCTTCACTCACCCTTGGGAGGAGAGAAAATTATTGGGTGAAGGGGTTAGTTGGGCTCAACATTGTAGTTGAGAAAAGTTACCTCATGATGAGGATTTGTTCTTTCTTTCATGGAGTATGGGCTCCATTGAAGCCATATACCTTTATTGTTTTGGGAGATACAAGGGGTTTTTTGTGTAAGGAGGAAATTTTTATGATAGCCTTGAGAGGAAAAATACAATTGCAATATGATGTTTTTTATTATGGATATGGCATATCCTCTTTGAAGAATCCACTTTCACCCAATGTTTTATGATTCCAATGGTGAATCAATGTGCAAGTCATGGAAGGGATTGTTTTGTGTTATGTGGTCTATTTCATGAATTAGAAGATGATGAGTTTGTGTATCCCATTTGGACATTGTATCCCCTACTTGGTGGGTCAATTTATAGAAGCCTAGGATGCGAGGTGAGCCTCCATGGTTCCTAGTTTATTTTTGTGTTATTTTTTGTAGATTTTGTGAAGATGGATTCCTTTGAAGGTATTAAGGTTTAACCCTCGGGCAATGTTGAAGAACTAGGTGTTGTCAAGAGATTAATTTGTTTTCATGCCATCTCATAATGTGTTGTGATTTTATGTTTTCTTTTGTTTTTTCCATGGAAATATGAAAGGGATTTACTTTCTATTTTACATTGCTACAAATAGGTAAAGTGAAGTTTGGAAACTTGTATATAGTTGCTTTGCAAGAGAGATATTGTAGCATCACCATAGTTGAGTAGGAAAGGGGAGATAAAATCACATAAAAGGATATCAAATGTTATGGGGGAACATATTGAAGTTATGTAGATTAACTCATTGTCCTTGATTAGATTTTTGTTTTCCACAATAAGCATATGGAATTCTCATGTGAGAGGAAAATTGTTATGAACATTCATTGTAAATTTGAGTGTCTTTATTTTAAGGTTCTTTGACTTTACTTGCTATTAGGAAAGTAAGAGTTCATGATTTTGAAATAGGTCCTATGAAATGATTCAATTTGTTGCTATAACAAATAATACCATTTATAATCCAAGCCATACCAGCTAACATTATAATTAACCTTGTACATGAAAGTGTTTAAAAGTGATTGCTTAAAAATAATAAGTCCCTAGATTTGATAACATCATCACATCATTATCAACTCTATTATCTAAAATTTCATGGTAGAAATAGAAGAGAATTAACCTTAGCATAATACATAGCCTAAAATCTATGAGAAAGAAAATAAACACAAGTTGTAGGTGCACATTATTCTTTGGAAATTGTATGGGAAGTGGGAAATATTCTACTCCCCATTATAGACCAATAAATTAATCTTAGAGAATATTTCCTAGTATCTTGAAACCTAGATAAAACTATTAAACATAGTGGTGGTAACTTACAGAAGAAAATAATATCAATGCAAGAGTGCAAGATGGTCATGTGACCCTAGAGGGGACCTAAGTGTACTTGTTCTCCTTAAAGAAAATAAATAAATAATATATCTATATAAAAAAAGACCACCCTTGAAATGACTACCCACCCACTTAGGACTTTGTATATTATTAAAAAACCCAACAAAATAAAGTAACAACCATAAAATCTCTACCTAGCTGACCACCCTTTTCTACTCATCACCAAAAAAACATAAAATAGAATATAATGTAATCAAGGAAAAAGGACCTAAACCTAGAAAAAACAAAGTCAATGCTCTCAAACTTGGGCCCCACCCTCCCTAGGCATTTCATGCCATTAGGAAACACATTGGTTCTAATATAAGTCAAAAACCCCTTTCCCTTTTCTTAGGTGCATCATTCCATGATATAAGGTAAGGGAGAAGTATATTTTCAAAAGCATGGAAAGTTGCCCCTTCCAATCACATTGAGGAGTGTCGATAGGTGCCTAGGAGAGGGCCATGTTAGCTTAGTCACCTCCATGCATTTAAAAAAGAGTGAATTGCTAGCCTAGGTACTTAGGCACCTTGGGAATAGGGGTTAAGTTATAAAGTAATAGATAGAGCTAAGGGGGTAAGGTTGGTTGTTAAATAAGATAGTTAGTAAAGTATGTTTAGGGGGGTAGTTAGTAGGTGGGCATGGGGTTAGAAAAAAATCTTGTTAAGAGTAAATATAGGGAGTTAAGTGGTTTAAGAAAAACAATTGATTATGCTTTTCTTATTGTCATTTTATTTTACTATTGAAAGAGGTAAGGTAGGAAGAATGGAAGTTAATTAGAAGATGTAATTAATCAAATTAGTAGCTATATTTAGTAATAATAAATTTGCAGATAAATTTAATAATAATTAAAATGGTAGTTAAAATTGTAATTAAATTAGTAAAGCATAATGATATTGGTAAGTTGAGTGAGAAAATTGGTTAACGGGAAAAGTGTAGGGTAGGTAATAGTTAAGTTGATCATGACCCTTAGCTAATATATGAACTTACTAAATTTACCTTTGTATTGAAAATAATCCTATCAATGCTATATAATCAATAACTAATAATAAGGTTCTAGAGAAATTTAAAATTTAAATAAATGGTGTGTGTGTGTATATATATATATATATATATATATATCTCCAATAGACTAAAAGATGTTAGAACTTTAATGGGATGACCCTGCGCAAGAACTCATTAAAATAGTTGTACCTATATAATAGTGTATTGGAATAGAAGTGGATATAGAATGTAACAAACTTAAGATATTTATATGTATGGTAAGATGACTTGAAAATTAAAACATCTAGAGCAATTATAAACGTAACCACATCTATGAACTATTGAGTTATTGCAGCCTCATTGATACAAAATTTGTACTTCATATTCATATACATAATGTTTGATTTTGAGGTTAGGACATAGAATCAAAATGATAACCTACCCTACCTCTTATGTTATAATTTAAATTTTAAATGAGTGTTAGGAAAGCAAATTTTTCACCTTGGAAACTCAAAGTCCAAGGTTTCAAATGAAAAACCAATTCTTCCACAACAATTAGAATTAATTAGCACCAACATTGAATAAAGTAATAGTCTAACATTCTCAAGGGACATGAGTTATTTTTCAAATACCCCATAGTTCGATAGAACATTCATAAAAAGTATAGGTTTGTTTATGTGCCATTCTTTAGTCCACCTTTCAAAATAAAAATAAAAATTTGTCGGTTGTGTTTTGCCTTGTAAAATTTGGGCATGACATTTTTTTACCAAAAGGTTTATCCCCACCAGCATATCTTTGTGTTTATGTATTTTCTTTCTCTATTTTTTTTCTATATTCATGGTTGATTGCAATATTATTGTTTATATAATATCAAATCTGAAATTGTAAGGATTTAAAAAGAATTTGCACAATACTTTCCTTAAGGGATTAGTGTAGGAAGTTGTTTTTGCACCTAAGTTTCCTTACAGTCATCACCTTTGACATCAAATTTTCCTTTTCTAGAATCTTTCAAGATATAACATTTGCTACCAAATACTTTCAAGTAACTTACATTAGGTTTGTAGCCATACCATAGTTCATCAGGAGTTTGATTTGAGTCTTTCTTCAGTTATACTCTATTCAAGATATGAATTGCAGTATTGATTGCTTCCTTCCAAAATTTGATTGCAACATTCATTTCTATCATTCATGTTCTTGCACAATCCATGATGGATCTATCCCTTCTTTAAGCTATACCATTCTATTGAGGTGTACTAGGAGTTGATACTTGTCATTTTTAGTTCTTTTTTCTATGTGGAATTCATTGAATTCATTGGAGATGAATTCACCACCTCTATTTGATCTCAAGCATTTTAACTTTACAATTTCTCTTTCTACTCTTGCCAAATACCAATTGAATTTTTTAAAAGCTTCTGATTTTTCATTTAGATACATTATAGTCATCATTCTAGAATTGTCATCAACAAAAATAATAAAAAACTTATCTCCATTATAACTCTCTATTCCACTAGGTCCACATAAGTCTGTGTGCACAAGCTCTAATACTTCTTTTGAATGATGGTTCTTTCTTTTGAAACTAGTCTCTCCCATCTTACCAATTTGAATTTTTTTGCATAGACCCATATCAAGTTTCCTTAAACTAGGAATACCTCTTACTCTTTTGTGTTTTCTTATCTTAAATATATTTCCTTTTCCATCTAGTAGTTTGGCCTTTCCTTCCATGAATTCTACTTTGAATCCAATGTTATTCAACTGTGCCACACTTAGTAGATTATGCTTTAGTCCTTCAACCCAATAGGCATTATCACATATAAGTTCATTGGTCAAAGATATGAATCCTCTTCCTTTTATGAAACAAGGTTCATTATTTCCAAATCTCACACTGCCACCATCATAATATTCCATGTGCTCAAGTTTTGTTTTATCTCCAGTCATATGATGTGAGAAATCATTGTTGATAATCCTAGTATCATTTTTGCTAACATGATAGATAAGTGACATATTATCTCCTTCATCATCATATTCATTTTTTAGCATAATATATACCATTTCATCTTCATTGCTATCATAATCTTTAGGCATAAAACAAGATTTCTTACCTGTGTCCTTGTAGTTCTTGAATTCCTTCTTGCCTTTGTACTTATTATTTTTCTTCTCATTCTTGTTTTCTCTATTTGGACACCTAGTAGCAATGTGACCAATTTCTTCACAAGAAAAATAGATTAGAGGAATCTTTCCTTTGTACTTTCCTTTGCCTTTGGAGTATTTCTTTGCAAGTAGGGCTTCAACAACTTCAAGATCACTGCCAGAACTTTCTTCTATTTCTTCTTCACTTCTTGATTGATTGGAATTTTATTTCTTACTCTTTTTATTAAGTGAGAGTTTGGCTTCAAATGCAAACTCAATACCTTTGGAACAAGAAACAAAGTTATCATAGTTATCTAACTCAAAAGTTGTCAGTCTTCCAACTAGAGCATCCAAAGTTATTTTGTTATTTGGATCACATCAAATCTCTTGAATAGAAAACACTCTAATTGCATAAATAGGAAAAAATGTTCTAAGTAGTTTTCTTACAACTATTTTGTCATCAATTTCTCCTCTAGATGTTTTGATTGTGCTCACACTTGCTTTGATTCTTTCCACATATTTTGCAATGTTTTTATTGTCTCTCATTTTCATCTAATCAAATTGACCTCTGAGACTTTCTACTTTATCTCTTTGTACATTGTCATCTCCTCCATAAATGTATTTTAGTTTGATGAGCTATTTTTCAATCTTTTACTTCATCAAATTTAGCATAACTAAGAGTAGATGCAATATCAATCATCATGATGTTATGATTCTTCTTTTCAACAATGTCTTCAACTGATAATGTTCTAGAAGGAGTCTTGTATTAAGTATCAAGATACTTGCAACCTAAATCACTCATAGTTCCTAGATGTAATCTCATAAGTCTTTTACATGCTAAAAAGTTGTCTTGGTTCAAATTGGGAATCTCTCTTCTATAAGACATCCTAATCTTTAGCTTAGGTCCTTGAAACCTTCTCTACAAGCACCAAAAGTTATGATACCAATTGTTGGAAATATAAGAGGAGTAACTAAGAGGGGAGGGGTAAATTAGTTACTAAAAAATAAATCCAAGATCCTTATATGCTAGTACAAAAATATCTCTGAGAAAACTTAACTTTGCTGAAGCTTGACAAACACACAAAAATGTTGTACCTTGATAACTATTGAAAATGCTTGGCAATTACTTAACATGAAAAATTTAGATGTTATCTGTGATTACCATTTCTTTAAATAATTGCAAAAACATAAAATAAAATATCATAAACACATTTGACACAAAGATTTTAATGTGGAAACCCAATTTGGGAAAAATCAAGAATTGTAACTAGTTACTATTTTTTACTCTTTTGAAGTGAGTCCTATTAGGAGCTAACCCTATTAAAGGTTAAAAAACACATTGTTAGGTGTGAACCTATTAGAGGATTTAATCATCCTGTTAGGAGTGGCCTTGTTATAGGTCTTTGGACAATTCAATAGAATTGACACCTTGTTAAGGGATTTAAAAAATAGCTGTTAAGACAACTCTGTTAAGAGATTTAGATCAATGCTACAATGGTTAGAGAGTAACAATGACATAACTTGATTTGGATGCAACTAAATCTCTAATTACATATCTCAATTTTGGCTTATACTTGATCATTCTTGATTGAATATATCTTTTTAGCTTCTCTAGAATATTCTTCTTATCCTTTTGATTCACTTCCTCTTAGCATCATCAAATTTTCCATTATCTTCCATGCATTCATACTTCTCACCCTTAACTTGACCTTTTATTTATATGTTTCATAATTTCAAGTCAGCTCAAATAAAAATTATAATAATTAATATTCATCTTCTCAATCAGCTAGAACCAACAAATAAATAAATAAAACTCAATGTGTGAAAACAAGAAAATTCTTCATTGGCCAACCTTGCTTTGTAAAAACTAACTCAGAAATATTTTTTGTGTGTTAACCAAGTGAACTCAATTAACACTACATATCTATAGAGTTCCTTTGGTAACTGAGTAAGCTTGGTTAACAACCAAAATTTCCTTTATTAATTGAGTAATCTCAGTTAACAATCAACTTTTGCTAATTTTCCTTTGATGCCTAAGTGAACTTGGTAGACACTGCCTTCTAAACTAAACAAACTCTAGAATGCTCTGTAGCCATAGGAAAATATCTTCAATGCTTGAGTGAGCTTGGAATACACTAACTAGTAATGATATGAAATTTTATGTAACATCAAAGATAATACAAAATTATTTAATTGTTTCAACACTACAATGGTTAGAGAGCAACAATGAGATGAACCTATTTCTGTGCAATTGAATTGCTAATTAAAGATCTCAATTTTGGCTCAAATACTTGATCCTTCCTGATTGAATCTATCTTTGTGATGGTGATCTTCTTCAACTAAGATATTTTTAGCTCTTCCTAGGATACTCTTATCCCACTATATCATCTTCTCTCCTAACCCTAACCTCGTTGATCCTTCTACAATCCCCTCTCTCCAAAAAACTCTCCCATTAATTCAAGTTTCAATGTCATTGTCCCAATTTACCTAATATGCATTATTTGGCCTAGATTGCCAAAAATTCTTAAAATTTACCAAGTTACTCCTTCCTATTGAGGTTATTGACTCATTTCCTATCATTCTGCACCATTCTTTCAAGTTTCCCACACTCAAATCACCAATTTTCCTAGTTAGCCCTTCTAGCCCTAAGAGCCCCTATTAACCCTCTTAGAAACAAGGATAGTGCTATAAATCAAATTTTTTTTATTAATTCCCCTTGCTATATACTATAATTTTTTCCCCAGTGTCCCAAGCTTGAATACTTTCTAGGTCTTGGGCTTCAATATTGTTCGTACAGTATGGATTAAAAAAATCCTTTTAAGGATTTTAAAGGAAATGTTAGTGTTTTCTCCACTATAGGAATCATAATCCATTCCCAACCTTTTTATTTTATTTTTCTCCCTTCATACACTACTTCTACATTTCCAGCTCAAGATTGGCCCATGCTAGTCTTCTGTTCCTCGTCAAACTTCTTTACAAGCATCTCTTTGCACCTTGCCAAGCTTGCTTGCCTAGGGCTTGCTTGTAAAAATAGAATTTGGCCTTCCAAAACCTCTACAAAACATATTTACACTATGTATAGAGGCTTTTTCTTGGTCTCCAAGAGCCATGGTGTTTAGACCAAGGACACTCAAGCCATAACCCATTTCATACTTGCAACACAAAATTGGACAACATAATTACTAGAAACAAATAATTTTCTAAATCCTATTAAATGCTTATTTGAAAAATAATAATACACATAGATTCAAGGCATAAACACAAGATACTAATCCATCAAAAATGGTTCCTTATTTAATCCAAAAACTCCAAACAAACTCCAAAGCTATGCTTCAAATGCACAAAATTGTCCTACTACAGGTGTTGTTCATACGCCCAACTGTCCAACCCTTAGAAATGAGTTGGAAAAGTATAAAATAGAATTCATGCTCCATTTTAGCCTTCTATTCAAACCATAGCTTCCCAATTCATTTTTTTTGCAAAAAATACCTAAAAGTTGTCAAGCAATTTTGTAAAAATTACAAAGTTGTCAATGCAACTTTTTGACAACTTTTGCAATTTTTCTCCTAGACTCCTCAAATTTGGATAGAATGTTAAAAAAAATTCTAGGATTACCTTAGAAAATATGAGGACCATATTTAAACACTCTTTTACCCCTTTTATGGAATTTTACCTTATTTTTCCACCTAGAGAAACTTTTGCAATTTTCCCCCTTATCAAGACCTAACTGACAAAATTAGACTCCTAATCCATAACCTATCAAATTAGACCACCTAAGCACACCTTGGGACTTTATCACTAGTAATTATTACCCCTATGGTTGGATAAACCATCTACAAACCAAAATTAAGCTCAGGGCTTTACTTTAGCCTAGGTGCTCTTGCACTGCTTTGTAGCTCCACAAGGATATTCTACTTATCCTTCTAATTTGCTTCCTCTTAGCATCTTCTATTATTCTATTCACTTGCACACATTCAATTGTCAACTTGAAATTATATTTATATCTTATTCATTGTTAATTTGACTTGAATATAACTTAGAATAATTAATATTCATCTCCTTAGTTGTCTAGAACCAACAAACAAATCCATTAAACTCAATATGCAAAAATAAGAAAATCCTTTATTAGTTGACCTTGCTTGGTAGACACTAACTTAAAAATAATTTTCTTGTGTTAACCAAGTGAACTCAGTCAACACTAATCCTCAAAAAGTTCCTTTGGTAACCAAGTGAGCTCGGTTAACACTTGTTCCATCCAACTTCCCTTAGTTACACAAGTGAGCTTGGTTAACACTCAACTTCTACAAACTTCTCTTTGACACGCAAGTGAACTCGGTAGTCACTGCCTTCTGATCTTGGAAAATAGTAGAATGCTTGCTAGACACATGAAACTATCTTCATCACCTAATTGAACTCAACATACATTGATTGGTAAAGATATGACATTTTTTATAAAATTGAAGACAATACACAATTAATTATTTTCAAAATCTCCCTCTTTGGCATTGATGGAAACAACATGTCATAATACAATAAAATTTTAGAGAAAAATAATGGTAAGGATAATATCCTTAGATTCATTTTTATTTTCATATATGAGAAATCCCTTTATCAATGTGAACTCCCTCTGCCTTCAATTTCTTCCTCTATCAATAAAACTTTGTCTTCAACATCTTCTTCTAATAGGAAACTCTCCCTCTTTGATATCAGACCTATTGGATACAAATGATCAATTGTGTGTTGTCTTTCATGTTACACAAATTTCAAAATCATTATCAGTTAGTATACACCAAGCTCACTTAGGTAGTGAAGATAGTTCTCAGTGTCTACTGAGCATTCATATGTTTACCTAGTTTAGAAGGCAATGTCTACTAAGTTCACTTAGGCATTGAAGGAAAAGTTGTAGAAAGTGAGTGTTAACCAAGCTCACTTAGGTAACGAAGGAAAGTTGGATGGAACAAGTGCTAATTGAGCTCACTTGGTTGCCAACAGGATTTTTGTAAGTTTGCAGTGTTAATTGAACTTCTATTGGTTAATGAAGGAAATCATTTCAAAGTTAGTTTCTATCAAGTAGGGTTGGCTAATGAAGGATTTTCTTATTTTTTTGTATTAAGCTTAATTGACTTATCTATTGATTCTAGCCGACTAAGGTGATGAATATTGATTATTATAAGTTGTATTTGAGCCAACTTGACAAAGTGGAAGGTATAAGTATAAGGTCAAGTTGTGATTTCAATGAGTGTAAAAAAGTGCAAGAGAACGTGCAAATTATGATGATGTGATTGAAGATCAATTGATGAGCAGAGGAAGTGAATCTGAAGGATAAGCAAAATATCCTTGTGGTGCAACAAAGCCATATTTGATAAAAAAGGATTAAGTAAAAGCTATAACAAAGATCTAAAATTAGCAAATTAGTTATAATCAAATTAGGTCATCTCATTGGTACTCTCTAACCATTGTAGTAATGATCTAAATCTTCTAACAGAGTTGGCTTAACAACTATTTGCAAATCCTTTAACAAGGTGGCAATTCCATTGAATTTCTCTCAAGACCTCTAACTAGGCCACTCCTAATAGCATGATTAAATACTTTAATAGGGTCATACCTAATAGTGTGTTTTGTAACTTTTAACAGGGTTGGTTCCTAATAGGGCTCACTTCAAAAGAGTGAAAATCAGTATCTAGTTGCTATTGGTGGTTTTTCCCAAATTGGGTTTCCACGTTAAATCCTAGTGTCAAATGTGTTCATGCTATTTAATTTTATGTGTTTGAAACTAAGTTAAAGTAATGGTAATCACAAATAACATCTAAAGTTTATATGTTAAGCATTTACCGAGCTCATTCAGTTATTACCGAGTTACAACTTTCTGTATGTGTTTACCGAGCTTCAATAGTATTCAGTTATTTATTTATATTTTGTATTGACATCTAAGGGATATAGAATTTATTTTAGTAGTAACTAATTCACTCCTCCCCTCTTATTTAATCCTCTTATATTTCCAACAATTGGTATAAGAGCTTTTGGTGCTTACAGAGAAGGTTTCAAGGACCTAAGCTAAAGATCAAGATGTCTTACAAAAGAGAAATTCCCAAGTTGAATAGAGACAACTTTGTAGCATGGCAAGGACTTATGAGATTACATCTAGCTACCATCAGTGATTTAGGTTGCAAGTATCTTGATGCTGAATATAAGACTCCCACTGGAACATTATTAGATGAAGACATTGTTGAAAAGAAGAATCATAATATCATGATGATTGATATTGCATCTGCTCTTAGTTATGCTAAATTTGATGAGGTAAAAGATTGCAAACTGATTTTGAAATGTGGAACAAAATGAAAGATATCTATGGAGGAAATGAAAATGTAAGAAGAGCCAAAGAAAAAATCCTTAAATGAAAATGAGAGAAGATAAAAACATTGAAAAATATGTGGAAAGGATCAAGGCCAGTGTAAGTGAAATCAAAGCATCTGGAGGAGACATCAAGGAGGAAACTGTTGTAAGTAAAGTACTCAAAACTCTTCTTCCCATTTATGCAATTAGAGTATCCACTATTCAATAAATGAGATGTGATCCAAATAATAAGATAGGTTTAGATGCTCTAGTTGGAAGATTAACAACTTTTGAGTTAGACAATTATGATAACTATGTTCCTGCTTCAAAGAATATTGAATCTACATTTAAAGCTAAGCTTTCCCTTAAAGAAAAAGGTAAAAAGTCAAAATCCAGTTAGTCAAGAAGTGAAGAAGAGGAAAGTACAAAGGTAAAGTTCCTCTGATCTATTTTTCTTATGAAGAAATTGGTCACATTCCTAATATGTGTCCAAACAAGGAAATTAAGGATGAGAAGAAAAGCAATAAGCATAAAGGCAAGAAGGACTCCAAGAACTACAAGAGTTTCAAGGATAAAGGAAAGAAATCTTGTTTCATAGCTAAAGATTTTGATAACAGCGAAGATGAAATGGTATATATTGCTATGAAAGATGAATTTGATGATGAAGGAGATAAGATGGCACTTATCTCTCATGTCAGAAAAAATGATATATGGATTATTAATGGTGGTTTCTCACATCATATTACTGGTAAAAAAACAAAATTTAAGCATATAAAATATTATGATGGAGGTAGTGTAATATTTGGAAACAATGAACCTTGTTACATAAAAGGAAAAGGATGTATCTTGTTGACTAAAGAACTTGTATGTGACAATGCCTATTGGGTAGAATGATTAAAGCATAATCTACTAAGTGTGACACAATTAAATAACATTGGATCCAAGGTAGAATTCATGAATGGACAGGCCAAATTGCTAGATGGAAAAGGAAATTTAGTTGGTTCTAGCAAGAAAACAAAAGGTAATCTATTTTATCTTGATCTCAGTGATTGTTCATGTTTTATTTTTCAAGTAGAGGAAAGCTAGTTATGGCACAAAAGGATATGTCATGTGAACTTTCATAACCTAGTTAAGATAAGAAAACATAGAAGAGTAGAGGTATTCCTACTTTGAAGAAGCCTAACATGGGTCTATGCAAGAATTGCAAAAATTGGTAAGATGGGAAAGACAAGCTTCAAAAGCAAAGACTATTAGTCAAAAGAAGTCTTGGAAATTGTTCATATAGACTTATGTGGACCTATTGGAATTAAGAGTTATAGTGGAATTTTTTTTTATTCTCTTTGTGGATGACAACTCTATAATGGTGACAGTAATGTATCTAAAAGAAATTCACAAGCCTTTCAAAAATCCAAGTGGTATTTGGAAAGAGTAGAAAAGGAAATTGGAAAAAGGTTAAAATTCTTAAGATTAGACAAAGGTGGTGAATTCATCTCCCATGAATTCAACAATTTCTACATTGAAAGAGGAATCAAAAGACACGTATTAGCCCCTGGTACACCACAATAGAATGGTATAGCAGAAAGAAGAAATAGATCAATCATGGACTATGCAAGAACCCTAATGATTGAAAAAAATGTTGCTCTCAAATATTGGAAGGAAGCTATCAGCATTGTAGTTCATACCTTGAATAGAGTTCAGTTGAAGAAAGATTCAAACAAGACACCTTATCAGTTATGGTATGGCTACAAACCTAATGTAAGTTACTTGAAAGTATTTGGCAGCAAATGTTACATATTGAAAGAATCTAGAAAAGGAAAATTTGATGTAAAGGTGATGAAGATATATTTCTAGGTTATTCCTATAGAAGTAAAGCATATAGATGTTTGAACTTATCTAGTCACAAAATTACAAAAAGTGCACATGTCAAAATTGATGAATTTGTAGAAAAGAGGGAAGAAGAAAGCAACAAGGAACTTGAAGACAATAGAATATTTTTTATTATGAACTTGATAATTTTTCAAATCTATCTAAAAGAAAATAAGCTTCAACTCTTGAGTCCCTAGAAACTCTAATAGTTACCAAGTTACAGGTAGTGCAATCTGAGCTGCAAGGACCTGAGTCACAATTAGAAGCTATTGTGCTGATTCTAGCTGAGCCTAATGGACCTAAGTCATAGACCAAAGGACTTGAGCTTGAAATTGACATTCAAGAAGTAGATGGAGGAACTCATTCAAAGACCAAGGAGCCTATGTTAGCAAGATATGTCAAAAGACATCATGCACCTAATCAGATCATTGGAGACAAATCAGATGGAATAATGACAAGAAGAAAATTAAAAGGTACATGTTTACTTGTTTAATTTGAACCTAAAATTATTGAATATTCTCTAGAAAATGAAATTTGGATTGAAGTAATGAATGAAGAGATAGAACAGATAAAAAAGAACAAAACTCAAACTCTTGTTTCTAGACCCAAGGATAAAAATGTAATTGGTACAAAATGGGTATTTAGAAATAAGCTAAATGAAAATGGAAAAGTATTAAGGAACAAAGAAAAATTGGTGTGCAAAGGTTATTCTCAAGGAGAAGGTGTTGACTATGGTAACACTTTTGCTCCTATAGCAAGACTTGAAGGTGTTAGAAATTTACTAGCAAATGTAGCACATAAAGGATTTAAAGTATATAAAATGGATGTTAAATCTGCATTCTTGAATAGAATTCTTGATGAGGAATTCTACATTGAACAAATATAAGGTTTTGTAGATCCTAGCAAAGGAGACATGGTTTGAAAACTACTCAAAGCATTATACAGTCTTGAACAAGCTCCTAGAGCTTGGTATGAAAGACTCCATAATTACTTGGTACAAATTGGTTTTCAAAGGACTAATGATAATAGTAGTTTGTATATCAAGGAAGGACTAGATAAGAAGATTGTGTTAGCAAAAATATTTTTTGATGATACCCTATTTATAAGAAATGATGATTTATGCAAAGCATTCTTAGAAGAAATGAGTAAAGAATTTGTGATGTCCATGTTTGGTGAAATAAAATTCTTTATTGGATTGCAAATACAAAAAAACAAGAATAGTATTTATATCACTCAATCTAAGTATATCAAGGAGATACTGAAGAAATTTGGAATGGAAGATTCAAGACTAGTTGGAACAACTATGTCTACTGGACATAAGCTTTCCAAAAATGATGATTTCAAAGAAGTAGATAAGACCACTTATAGATCAATGCTTGGAAAATTATAGTATGTAGTTCACACAAGGCTTGATATCACTCTAGCAGTTGGAATAGTGGCAAGATTCTTAGCAAACCCCAATGAAAATCACATGATGGAAATCAAAATAATCATGAGGTATCTAAAATGTACTGAAGAATATGGTTTATGGTACAAACTTGGAGGCAATCTGGACTTGAAAGTATTTATTGATGTTTATTGGGCAGGAAGTCTTGATGATAGAAAAAGCATTAGTGGTGGAGCATTCTTTCTTGGTAAAAGACTAGTATCTTGGACAAGCAAGAAGAGAAATTGTACATCTAAATCCACAACAAAGGCAAAATATATAGTAGCAACAGTCAATTGTTCCAACATTGTTTGGTTCAAACAACTATTGGAAGGAATGAAGGTAGAAATCAAAGATCTAGTTATCATATATTGTAATAACACCAGTGCAATCAACATATCAAAGAATCCAGTAATGTATTCCAGAACAAAGTATATTGCTATAAAGTATCACTTCTTAAGAGAGTTGGTGCAAGATAAAGAATTTATATTGGAATATGTGAATACAAAGGAATATATTATAGACATATTCACCAAGCCATTACCTAAGGATGCATTTCTGTATCTAAGAGGTAAGCTAGAGGTCATTCCCCTATTTGAAATTCACTAAATAAAGTTTAGTGAATGCATCAACTAGAAGCTATTAAAGATCAATTAGTTGATGCAGAATTGGTAAGGGCATATTGTAGATGAATCAATACTTAAGGTACATTGGTATTTACAAAGATATTGTCTTTGGCATGTGTTGTCAAAGAGAGAGAAGTTTACTATCATATCTTTGAAATTTTTTTGGAACTAGAATAAAGTTAGAATCCAGAGAGGGAGAAGTCTTCTAAAGAAGAAGTATGCTGAAAGAAGGAGGATGTTCTAAATGAACTTGGTATCAACCATTGCAAATAGAATTTAGTGAAAGGAAGAGCTTATACTAATAGAGGGAGTTATCAAATCTAAAATCTAAAATTTTATTGTGCTATGACATGTTGTGTTATATCAAGGAATTTTGTGCATCCTTATGACAAACCTTTCAAATTAATTTTGGAAAGAGGGGTTTCTATTGATATCAAAGATGGAATACTTTGACCTAGGGTTTTATAAGGGTTGATTGAAATTTAGGAACCCTAATCATGTTAATTTGCAAATTCTTTCATGATTTTCACTTATAACTTTCAAAATATTTGGCAAGTGGAAAATTAGACCAACATACTAAACATAAATAGGCCTTTTAAAGGATTTTTTCAAGTTATTGTAGGTTCCTTGTTTCTTGGAGGGTTAATAAGGGCTCTTAGGGCTACAAGGAAAAATAGGGTAATTTGGAGTTATGGATATGTTAGACGTACCTAAAAGATGTAGAATAATGTGAAAAGTGTCAAGAACCATAGGAAGAAGGTATCGACTTTAATTTGATCCTCTGATGGCATTTGGTGGAGTTTTGTCTTATTAAGCCAAAAGGTGCACAATTAGGGTGTTGGAGTGAGAAGAAGTAAAAGCTAAGTTGATTTTTGAGTTTCTTGGAGAAAGGGGATTGGAAGAGAATCCTCCAGGTTGGGGTTAGAGTAGTGACCCTAAGTAGGCTAATAAGTAGCCTTGATAGAGAAATAAAATCTCTAAGTGAAGAAGCTCCCCATCGAAGTGGTATCAGAGCCATAAGATTGTGGCTTGTGGTGGTATGTTGTATTCTTCTAAATCAAGTGGATCTTCAAAGATGGTTACCAATGCAAAATTGGCTAATGAGGTAGATGAGTAGTAGAAGCTCATGGAGGAGAAAAACATGCTTCTTTATGAGGCCATAGAAGAGATGAAAGACAAGTTGAAATAAATGAAAGATGCAACCCTAGTAAGGGAAGATGAAGACACTAGTAAAGGCAAAGAGAAGGTGGACTTGGAGGATGAAATACCTAAAATTGATCCTCCACTTGGTTATAAAGAAGCATTCCTCAAAGCCCTCAAGGCATTTAGAAAAAAGAATCTTGAGAATGTTTCACTGTTCCATGGGAAGATGGATGTAGAGGTGGTCCTAGAGTGGATTGAGAGTATTGACAATTAATTTGAATGTGAAGGGACAATAGGGGCTTAGAAAGTAAGTTTTTCAAAGTCAAGATTGAAAGGAAAGGCATTCAATTAGTGGAAGTTTGTGCAAGAGGAAAGAGAAACTGAAGGGAAGAAACCAATAACTAGTTAGAAGTCTATGGTAGCAAAGATAAATTAGACCTATCTACCAAAAGATTATGAGATTCAGATTCACAAGTAGAGATATAATCTCAAGTAGAAAGATCTTGATGTAGCTACCTACACTAAAAAATTCCAAAAACTTTCCCTAAGGTCAAGAGTGAAAGAGACAGAGAGCATCAAGGTAAAAAGGTACTTAAATGGCCTTAATTGGTCTATCCAGGATGAATTGCACTTATTTAGTCTCACCACATTATAGAGTTGTTTCCAAATGGCTAAGACAAGTTGAGGAAGAAGGGTGACTCAAGCTCCAAAGGCAAAGGTAGAGGTAAAGATTTTAGAGGTAACTCAAGAGGAGGTTCTTGTGGTAGAACCAATGATCAAAGAGGCTATGGAGACTCCAAGTGGATTGAAAAACCCAGTGAGACTAGTCAAAGGGGAGGCTCTAGCAGAGGAAGAGAATTCAATAATGGGGGTAGAGGTAGATATGGGAATAGAAATGTCAGAGGTTCATACTTTAGTAACATGAAATCTTATCACTATGGTAAGTTGTGGCATGCTTCTTATAGATTTCTAGAGAAGGCATCAACATCTTATGGAGAGAAGAAGATAATTTATGTCCAAGTAGAAGATAATCATGAAATAGGGGAAGTGGACCTTGAAATAGAGAAGGGTGAGAAAATCATGTTGAGGAGAGTCTTGGTCAAAGAGCCAATGAAGGAGGAACCCAAATAGAGGAGAGCACTTTTTAGAACCACATGAAACATACTTGAAAAAGTATGCAAGGTGATCAAAAACTCAGGTCTACTAATGATGTGATGTCAAAGGAGGCAGTAAAAAATCTTGGCCTAGAAATTTTTTTGCATGTGTGTCCTTATGGGGTGACTTGGGTGAACAAGGGGTAGAATATATTAGTAAATGAACAAGTATGGGCAGACATCACTATCGGTAAGTATCAAGATAAGATTCTATATGATGTACTACCTATGGATGCTTGCCATCTTCCATTTGGGAGGCCTTAGCAGTATGATAGAGAGGTAGTGCATTATGGTAGGAAAACAAGTACTCATTCAAAAAGGATGGGGTCACCTATTTGATAAAATCATTAGTGGAAGAAGATAAGGTATAGAAGGCTATTGCTAAGACATTTTTGATGAGTAGAAAAGCATTCCTCAAAGACTTGAAGGAAGGTGAAGGAATAGGGTATTCCATCACGGTGAAGCCAAAGGAGGAAAAGTCATCAACACAAGCACTTACACCTATAAAGGTACAAGAACTATTAGATTAGTTCAAGGACATTATTGGTGATAGAGCACCACAATAGTCATCAAATTGACTTCATCTTAGGTACATCACTACCTAACAAGGTTGCATACAAGATAATTCTAGAGAAGAACAAGGAGATAGCTAGACAAGTCCAAGTGTTACTTGATTAGGGGTTGATTAGGAAGAGCATTAGTACATGTGTAGTACCAGTTGTCCTAGCACCTAAAATGGGAGGTAAGTGGAGAATGTATACTAATTATATGACAACTAATAGAATCATAATTAGATATAGATTTCCTATTCCTAGGATAGAGGACTTAATGTATTGTCTTGGTGGAGCTAGATAATTTTCTGAAATTGATCTTAGGAGTCGCTATTAACAGATTAAAATGAAAGAGGCTGATGAATGGAAGTTTTCATTTAAGACTATTGAGGTTCTCTACGAGTGGAACACAATGACATTTGGACATACCAATGCACCAAGTACCTTCATGAGAGTCATGAATGAAGTCTTGAAGGACTATATAGGCATTTTTGTTGTTGTGTATCTAGATGGCATCCTCATCTTCAACAAGACAAAAGAGGAACAAATGAAGCACCTAGAAATGGTGTTGAGGAATCATCAAGAGGAGAAGTTGACAGTGAACTTTTGAGAAGAGTGAGTTCATGAAAGAAGATCTAGTGTACTTGGGGTTTTTTTGTGTCCCAAGGAAATATAAAATGGACAAGGATAAGGTAGAGGCAATCTGAAGTTGGCCTACCCTTAGATCTGCTACTAAGGACAAAAGTTTTCAAGGCCTAGCACAATTTTATTGGAAGTCTGTGAGAAAGTTTAGTGAGATTTGTGCACCCATGAATGACACCATTAAGAGAGGCATGAAGACCAAGTTCATATAGGCCAAGGCTGCATATGAAATTTTTTAAAGGTTGAAAAAGGATGTGGAAACCCAACTAGTATTGGTTTTGCCTAGTTTTGAGAAGCCCTTTGTGGTAGAGTGTGATGCTAGAAAGATAGAAATTGGGGAAGTCCTAAGCTAAGAGGGTAGGCCTATATAATTTTTTAGTGAGAAGCTTAATGGAGCAAAAACTATGTAGTTAACATATGACTTGGAGCTCTATGCACTTGTTCAAGCCCTTAAGAATTGGAGGCATTACCTATTGCCTAAGGAGTTTATTTTCTTTACTGACAACCAAGTAATAAGTTTCATCAATTCCTAGGAGAAGCTTAGTTTGAGGCACATCAAATGGATGGAGTTCTTGTAGTCCTACACTTTCACTATCAAATTTAAGAAGGGCACAAATAACAAGGTGGCATATGCTTTGACCAGGAGGTTGTTGATAGTTCAAGAAGTCAAGTTGCAGAGTATAGGACTAGAAGGATTCAAGGACATGTATGGAAAGGATAAAATTTTTTTAGAGGCCTACAAGGTATGTATTAACTTTGAAAATAATTTTCATAGTCAATTTTTTGAGTACACATTGCAAAATGGGTTATTGTTTAAGGATCAATAGTTGTGCAATTGAAGGGGATCTATGAGAGAAAATATCATATAAGAGAAGCACAATGGAAGCATAAGTGGGAATTTTGGTCTTAACAAGACCGTAGACCTAGTGGAAAGGTTTTACTACTAGCACAAGATGTAAATGGATGTAAGGAGGTATGTGGAATAGTGTGGTATATGTTAGAAGGCAAAGGGAACTTCATCTAATGTAGGACTTTACCAACCTCTACCCATTCCTAATAGACCTCAGGAATGCATTAGCATGGATTTCATAGTAGGCTTACCAAGGACAAAGATAGGGTTAGATAGTGTGTTTTTGGTGGTAGATAAATTCAAAAAGATGAGCCATTTCATCCCATGCAAGAAAACTCATGATGCTAGCCATATCTCTAATCTATTCTTCAAAGAGGTGGTACCAATGAGCATTGTGGCTGATAAAGATGTCAAGTTTCTCAGTCACTTTTGGAATACCCTATGGAGGAGATTGGGTACAAATCTAGTTCATAGCTTTTCCTACCATTCCCAAATAGATGGATAGATAGAGGTCATCAATAGGGTCCTAGGAAACCACTTAAGGTGTCTCACCAAGGAGTATGGGTAGAGTTGGGAGCAAGTGATACCTTAGGAAGAATTTTCCTACAATGATAGCAAGAACATGACAATATGATTAAGTAATTTTAAAGTAGTGTATAACACACACCCAAGGGGCATAATGGAGTTAAGGGAACTACCCACACATGGCACCATGAGTGGATATGCTGATGAATTTTCTCAATATATGAAAAAGGTACATGATCAAGTTAAGTAGACCTTGATGGAGGCAAATCAAGAGTTAAAGGAAAAGAAGGATGAAGGGAGGAAAGAACTATAATTCCAAGTGGGAGATTTGGTCATGGTGTACTTGAATAAAGCTAGGATATGGTAGGGCATCCCTAGTAAGTTATAGATGAAGAGGAATGGGCCACACAATGTAATAGAGAAGTATGGACCTAATGCCTACAAAGTAGACTTACCCAAAGAGATGGATATCTCTCCCATCTTAAATGTCAAATACTTGATATCTTACAAGAGTATAGATGTGGATGAAGAGGATTATTATTTAGAACTAAATAAGGATATATTAGACCTATATGTAACTAAAAGGAGGCAACCACAAGTGGAGAAGATATTGGATTCTAGAGTGAAAAAGAGCACAAGGAACAAGGTGTATAAAGAACATTTGGTGAAATGGAAGGATACTCCTAAAGTTGAATCAACTTGGGTTTCTGAGAGTGATTTCAATAAGCATGGAATTAGAAAGGAGTTCCTCTCTCCACAGATACCTTAGACTTCTTCTTGAAAGGGGAGCATGGTGAGGAACACCTAGGGGTAAGGTAAAACCCTAACTAGAATTTTGATTTGTAAATGCTCTAACTAATAATTGAGTGAATAAGGACTAAATATAAAGTCCCAAGATAGGTTTAGGAGGTGTGCTTAGGTAAGAGTTGAGTGTGAGTCAAGTTTTTTCAAATTAGGTCTTAATAAGCATAATATTGCTCAAAGTTTCTCTATAAGACAAAACATGGTAAAATGTTTCAAATAGGGAAAATAGTGTAAAAGGAAAGTCATTAGGTTTTTTAGGTTCATTTTATGAGAGTTAAAACCAAAATAGACAATTTTAGAGGCATAGATTGAAAAATTACAAAAGTTATCAAAATTGCTCTTTGAAAACTTTGCAATTTTTTTTGCAAAAATGCAATAGCAATTTTTGAACATTTTGAGGAAAGGGAAAAAAAAGTATGTATTTCTCAAACCAAGGGCCAAGGTGGATAGGAGAACCTATCTAAACACCCTTCAACTCATTTCTAAGGGTTGGTTGAATCACTTGTATGGACAATTAGTGAAATAAGAAGGATTTTTGATAGAAAACATACTTTAAGAGGATTGATTGAATAGTTGGATTGGTGTGCTTTCTATTTGTGATAAACATATATACTTGAATTCATTTTTTGAATCTATTCTAGGTTTTTTTGATTAGAAGTAGTCATTTTGTTATGTTTTCAAAATTACTTAGTTTTTGCTTACGTAATGTTCAATTTTGAGTAATTAACAAGCAAGCTCTAGGCAAGTAGATGAAGGCTTGGGAAGACACAATGAATATTGTAGTTGAGTTTTAGGATGAATAGAGGATTTAAATGTGCCAATATTTATTGGTAAGTTCTTGAGTAGGGTATTAGATGTCCAAAAAAAGAGGAGGAGGACTGATGCAGAGTCTAGAGCATTTGGTGAGTGTTTTGTCATCATTGCCCATGAAACCCTCAAAATAGGGGTTTTCTGGAATTGTATAGTATAGACACCATGGAGGCTTGAAACCATGAAAATATTCAAGCCCTAGATGATGTGTAAAAATGTCTATTAAACATCAATAGGCCTTGTTAAGGAGTTTTTCAAGTTATTGTAGGTTCCTTGTTTCTAGGAGGGCTAATAGGGGCTCTTGGGCTATAAGGAAAAACAAGGTAATTTGGAGTTGTGGGGATGTTAAACCTACCCAAAAGATGAAAAATGATGTGAAAAGTATCAATAACCATAGGAAGAAGTTATAGACCTAATTTTAACCTTGTGATAGAATTTTGTGGATTTTTGGCTTACTAAGACAAAAGATGCACAGTTAGGGTGTTGGAGTAAGGAGTAAAAAGTAAGTTGATTGGTGAATTTATTGGAGAAAGGGGATTGAAAGAGAGTCATATAGGTTGGGGTTAGATTAGTGATTCTAGGTAGCTTTTATAGAGAAAGAAAATCTCTAAGTGAAGGAGCTCCCCATCACACTTTCTTTCTCTCTAAGTAGGTCTTTAGATCCAATAAAGGAAGTCAATTGATATCTTAGAGAGAAAAGAGTGTGTGTAGAATTAGAATAAGAGGAGTAATATGATCTTGAATAATATGAATTATGTACATATTGAGAGGTTAAGAGAAGCTCATGTGATGAGTCCATTCTTTCCTCTAACCTTTTCTCATGAGATTTAGACTCCATTTCTATCATGTGCCTAGTGAGATGAAGGTAAGTAAGATCATTTGTTTCTTCTAATTATTTGTATCGAATATATAGATCTTGAAATTCTTTAATGAAATAGAAGAACTCATGATCATTTAGACATGGTTGAGGTTTGGTATTAAAAGGATTGAATCCCATAGAGGTAGATAGAAAATGAAGCATGAAGGAGACTAAAGCAAGCTAATAAGGTGACAGAAGATAACTTGTTTTCCAAACTATAGAGGTAGAGTGTTCACTTTTCAAAGAGAGGTAGCAATGATCAAGTGAATTGTGAAGCAAAGTGTCCAAGATAATTATGATACCAGTGACCCAAGTCAAGCTAGGAAAGAATCCAAAATATAAAAGTAGATAAAAAAAGAGAGATGACAAGTGAACAAATTTCCCAATCAAGTAGAGTAATCAAGAGATCAAGGTAACAATTTCAACAAAATAAAATCTAATTATGCTAGCATAGAACATGAAGATGGAAAAGATCAAGATAGCTAAGATCAAAGAGCTACTCAAAGCATGTTCAATAAATAGAGACATAGAAAATCAAAGTTAAATGATGAAACTCCCCATAGAAAGAAACACAAGAAAATGTTTGCACTTGATGTTTTGACTTGTTTGAAAAAGTTTGACAATACTTGATAAAATGGAAAGTTTGATGTTCAAATTTTTTTTTAAGAAAGATTGTGATGCATGGATTAATCTTAAAAAAAAAAGCAAGGGACAAAGAAACTTTGCATGATATAAGCATATGTGAGGTCTAAAAAATAAATCCCTAGAACTATCATCATGCGTATGTTCAAAAAATTTCCATAGGTCTAGCACATTCAAGAATACATCAAGCAATATCTACCTAAAGGACATATTTTTTTACTTAATACCTTGACCTAGAATTTGATCCCCCCTTATCTCACACAAAGTGGTTTCCCATGGTAGATATTGTCTTTGTTATAGATGTGTTACCCACATCTAAAGGAATACATATGGTGAGTCAAATTTTGGGGTGATTTGGGTAGTCAACTAGGATCGATCCTTGCGCCAAGATATTGAGCAAAAAAATAGGGTGGCCTGTAATCCTAGAGTGTCTTGTAAGGGTCCCATTTATAACATCACCCTTACACTTGGTAATAGGACACCCTATCATATGATAAATAATGGACCTTGTGGCCATAAGAGTACCTTAAGAATTCTCACCTAGTGATTTCCTCATGGTCACAATCCCAAGAGTAATATCCTTAGATGAAGATAAGTTCTACACCCCCAAGGCTTTGGCCTTTATCAAGTGGTTTTTGATTATAGTGGGTCAAGTTAGCTAGGTTTTTCTTGTTCCCACTCTAGGTTGATCCTACTGGTATGTTTCCGCCCATAGCAAGCCCTCTAAATGTAAAATCTCACTAAGAGATGAACAAAATGGATCTACAAAAAAGAGGTCAAGATTTATGATTCACCTTAGAAGGTGAAGAACATACTCTCCTATTCCTATGTGCTTCCCCCAAACACATCAAAAAGATCAATTAAAACCACTAAAAAGTGGAGTATCCCACTCACTTTCTCTGATCGACTTAAGGATCAAGATTTTTGATTCACCAAAAGGGTGAAGCACATACTCTCCTACCAAAAAAGGACCCCTACTCATGATTTTTATATGCCTAATTAAAATAAATAACTAATCTAATGTCACACTTAAAAATGAAAGAAGACACATAAAAACTTGTTTGTTTTGTTTAGGCAACCTTGCAAACACATTAGTACCCCTTCTATCTTTGACAAGCATTCTTTTTCTTTTTTTTGGCAAGAAAGTGTGCAACCTATATAGAACAATAGTTAGGTCATTAAAACTAAGGCCTATGATACAAAGTGGTTAGTTGCTTCAAAAATCCAAGTTTTCTAACCAAGTGTATGCAAATAAAGTGCAGCTAATCACAAATGCTCTCTTTTAATTTTTTATTTTGACCTAGTCAACAAGAGATGGTATTTATGCTATAATTTTGGATCCAAAAATATAAATGCAAAGAATAGGCCCGCACTAAAAACCAAAGATTTTTCCAAAAATGCAAGAAATTTAGAAAGATCTCCTATTTTTTCCCTAGGGACCCATTTTCCCAAGATAAATCACTTCTTTCAATTCTAGTTATTGGGCCCTAATATGAACTCTAAATTCAAAACACAAAGAATTAATCCCCTATAGAATTTAGTGACCTTTCCAAAAATCTAGAATTTTCCAAGAAACTCCTTAATTTACATCTAGAAGTGATTTTTTAATGAAAAATAAAGAAAAAATTCTAAATGATGAAAATTGGCTCAAAAAAATCTAACATTTGGATTGACACATCATGCACCTCCAACTTGCAAAAAAAATTTCAAGTGCAAAATCCAAGTGGTTTAGGAGATATGGTCAAATCTTTAAAAATATAGGGTTTTGTCCTTCAAACCAATTTCCATAAAGTTTAGCCTTAAAAGAAAATTGAGAACCCTATAAAACCACTTGATTAGATCCAATAAGTCTCCATAAAAAACTATGAATGAGAATACAACTAAAATTCAAGCAATAAAATGGACCTAAAAACTTGGTTCTAACCCCACCGTGGGTGCAAAAAATGTGTTTACAAAAATTTGTCACACTTCGATAAACCATTACTCTTGAGAATACCCATGAAAGAGAGCATCTCAAGAGGAGACTTTTATCTCTCTATCTATGATGTGAATAGGTGCAACAAGTGAAATGGTGGGTCTCAAATAAACCAAGCTATGAAACCCTTATTAGAAATATAACTAAGACGTGAGGCGCGAGGGGGGGGGGGTGGGGGGGGGGGGTGTTGGGTGGGGGGGGGGGGGGAGGGGTGGGTGAATCAGTTATACATTTACACAATCATTGACTTTAAAAAATCTTAACCATATGCATAATGTTAACTAAAACCACAACAAGATACTTGTACACAATTAACACCATATATGTTAACTAAGAAAACCTTTGATCAAAAGGAAAACCTCGATGGGGATGATACTTGCAAGATGATGTACTAATATAAATATTCCTTGTTAGAGGATAGACCCTATTAGGAGTTTGTTACAATATTTAGTACATATGAGTCCCTGTTAGGAGACTTTGAATCCCTATTAGGAGATTCCAACACTGTTAGGAGTTGTGGAAGATAGCTAGATCCACTGCCCTAATAGCTTCAATGTTAAGATCAAAGAACTCACTATCCAAATGATCTCTATATTAGTCCTTGTAGAATAATAAAACTAAAATTTACTTCCTTCCTCTATCTTTTTCCTATCAACCAAACTTTTGCTTCTTTAGATATTGTAACTAGATCTCAAACTACACATCCAACGATCCCTTGGATCACTTACACACATTTAGTAAGCATTCTTCACCTTCTTGCACTGTTCACTAATACTTCACATCTCACTTGGTCCTCTAAACCAAGGTTGGTGTAGAGTACCTAATATTTTGTTTTCTTTTCTTCATGTAATAAGGTCTAGGGATAGATCTAATGGTCTCCCTATGACCATCCACATTTGTAATGGACACAAGACCCCATGGTGCAACTATAAGCCTTGGGCATTAATTAGTCCAATAAAGTGGATTTTTGGTAAACTCCATGTTTTCTAGGAAAGCCTAGGTGTTTAGGGCATTAGTAGGGTCACTAGGAGTTTTTGTAATCCATTTACAAACAAATTTGCAATAAAAGTTGTCTTAGCGCAAAAATCACAAAAATTGCACAAAGTTGCTTAGCAAATTTTGCAATTTTCTTGACAACTTTTCAAATTGTATGGATAGAACTACCATAGGATGGTTTAATTAGTTGCAAATATCCTATAAAGGCTCTGAAAATTCAAAGAAGAAGGCATATTGAAGAAACACATTGTATTTGCTTTCAATTCAATAAAAAAAATGTTGTTCTAGTGCATTTTTTCTAATTTCCCATGTGCAGTACAGAATCAAATGATGGAAGGGTGAAATTTTTGCCTTGGGAAGTTGGCATTGTTCATTTACAAGATTTTGGTTTTGGTGTTAAGTTCCTATCAATTATTTTGTAAAATATATTCTATTTTCTTGGTTGCTAGTTTGAGAAACCCTTAAAATCAGGGTTTGGTCACAAAAAATGACCCTAACTTGATGCTCCATCGGTGGAATTCTTTCCATTTTGGCATGGAGCAAGTTAGGGACTTAATTTATCATATTCTAGAAGTTTTAGAGCAGGAAGCTGCTGTGGTGATTTTTGAGAGCAAGCCCTAGGTCAAATATTTTTATGTATTTGACCTTGTTTTGGAGGAATTTGAATGGATAGGATGGTGGAAAGAGTTTGAGGACTTGGTGTAAAAAAAAAGTACCCTTATTTGAGTCTAAAGAATATCTTGGTGGTGGATATTTGAGGTCATGAATCCATTCTTGACCATTTTCCTTGAAAACCAAGCCTAAAGTGGCTAATTAGGCCTATGTACTTGGTGCTGGTTGAGACATGCTAGAGTAGAGATTCTCTTTGAAAATTTGGAGTTTATTAGTATTTTGAAAAGGGTACTTGAATCTACATTCAATCTCCTAGGTCCTTTGGTAAGTTTTGGAGTTATTGGTCAAAAACTATTTTAGGAGACCTAATATGCTACTAGGTCTGATTGAGAAACTTGAGTTGTGGGTTGTTGGGAGTGCAAATAGTGGTTGGTTTTCCTTGTTTATGTTAAGAATAAGTTGTTCCAAGCCTATGATGGTGGTGGAAAGGCCAAGAACAACAAAATCTCATTTTTCCCATTTTGAGGAAGGTTGTCATATTTGCACTAAGTTGGGTGCATATGGTTTTGGGTCTTACTTGTGGAAGGTGGGTCTAGAAACCTTTTTTTGAGTTTTTTAGGAGGAGTATCCACTTAAGGAAGTAGACCAATTCTTTTTTTCAATCCTTGTGAGAACCTTAAAGGTTGTGTAGGAGTTGGGCTGGATTCTTGCTTCCATTGTGCTACCTCTACATCAAAGTTAGATCACAAACAAAAAATCAACTTTCCTTCATACCAAATCTTCATAATAATTCCTTGAGTCATCCTTAAGGCTTTCCCAATTAATTAAAATAAGATAAGTACTTAAATGATAATTACAATAGCATTGTTGACTTGCAGTCTATACAAAAATTCACATGTGTGACTCTAGGTCTTGCACACTTGCTAATGTTATTACCTGATTATCTTTTTTCTCTGGTTGAATGTGCATCACCTAATTATATCTTGGCTAAAAGATATAATGCAAACATCAAAAAATACAAAATAGATGCTTTGTTTTTTTCTTGCTCTCAATAAACCAACTGTAACTTTTGTACAACTTTGATTCATACTTAGTCCTCTTAACCACATCATCAAGACAACCTTAGGAATATGTCCTCCACTATGCATCATCCAAAACTTCCTTAGTTTTTGCACATCATAAGATCTTTGACTACTATACTTCTATTCTTTATAGAATTATTGCTATGTTGTCATCAATCACAAATATAGTCATTAATGCAACATATCAACACTCATCAATGCTTAGGATACTCCCCAAATGTAGTATCATCTGAAATTCATCCTAACAATATCCCCCTTTTGTATTGATGGAAACATAGATGAAAAAAATTTAAGTTCCAAGAATACTAAACTATACTCTATTGTTGCTACTATTTTCATCTTCTCAAATCCTCTTCATCAATCTGAAATCTTCTAGCTACTGGTCATGAGTTGTTCATGGTGAACAACTTACAACACTTTTATAGCTACATATCTTCATCATAGAGATATCCTTCTGCAGATCAAGATATTCTTCTGCATACTAGCATATTTTGTTGCCTACTAACATATTCTTCTATGAACTTATATGAATCTTTCTACATCTTCTTAAAGAGATAATAGTCCCCCATTGACAACTCAATAGGTGCCTCTTTCATATTTTCTCTCTCCATTGCCTAGGAGATTTTTTTCATGAACATGACTAGATTCAACTATTGGTGCCCCTAAATAGAATAATAAACATAATAAATAGCATTGCCTATCTCCCTATCTATTGGCAAGGTTCCTTGGAGAAACAACTATAGTGAGAGGGAAACTAGAATTAAATGTGGGGGGAGCCCCTCATCACTTTCCTCTCACTTGAACTCCAATCAACAAGGGCCCATAAAATTATAAGGGCCCATACCTAGCCTAACCAGGGCTAGGGGCTGCCTTGCTAGTGGGGTCGAGTCCTTTCGGGCAAGCCCCTGACCCTTTGGAACTAGAGTGGCTCAATCTGAGAAAGATCTTTTTTACCATACCATGAATCTATGGGTAAGGTAGATAGGGAACTGATAGTAGAAATTGAGCAATGAGGACCTATTGGGTATAAATAGTAGAGGTTCCTCTAGACACACTGCCATTGGTTGATCCAATGCCAAAATCTCTCCCCCATTGACATTAATGTCAAAGGTATCAATAAAAGTACACAAAACCAATTGCTATAATATACTTCTTCCAACTCTTTCAATCAACTCAAGTGTCCAAAGACACTATTTAATACAAAGTACTAAAATACCAAGAGCCCTCAATGACTGAGTACATACCAAATACTCCCCCATACAGGAAGCATCATCATTCAGTCCAATCTAACCATAGTGCTCTATACCATTGGATTGATGCACTCCTTGCATCATCTACTCTAAATTAGGTAGGGGCATAACCCCTAGCATACCTCTTAGGTACTCAACAATATCTTTAAGAAAAGGTTTTGTAAAGATATCTATAATTTGATCTTTTGTACTTACATACTCCAACTTTATCTCTTTTTTAGCTTCCTTTTCTCTTAAAACATGATACTTAATGGATATGTTCTTTGTCTTAGAATGCAATATTGGATTCTTAGACATACTTATTGTACTTGTGTTATCACAGCAAATGATAATAGGTTTTGTGAACTCAGTCCAATATCCTTCAACATTTTTTTCACCTACATAACTTGATTACAGTTATTTGATGATGTAATATACTTTGCCTTAGTTATATTCTAAGATATAAAATCATGCTTCTTGCTTAACCACGAAACCAATCTTCCTCCAAGAAAGAATGCTCCACCACTAGTGCTATTTTTTTCATCCATACTACCTACCCAATCAAAATCAATATATGTGCACAAGATGAAATAATTTGATATATCATACCAAATTCCATAATCAAATGTAACCTTCAAATATCTAAATATCCATTTTACTACTACATAATGATACTCTTTAGGATCAGGTTCAATTCTTTCTATGATTGCAATTTCATTTGCTATATCTAGTTTGGTGTGAGTTAGATATTACAATCCTCCAATCATAGATCTATACTTCTTCTACTCAATTGTAGGTGTTTCATCTTTACTAGATAACTTGTGACCAATTATCATAGGTGTGCCAATAAGTTTTCAACTTTCTAAACCAAATCTTTTCAACAAGTCTTTTAGATACTTGGTTTGTGAAATAATTATCCCATCTCTTCTTTGTGCAATATGTAATCCTAGGAAAAACTTCATTTCTCCTATCATTCTCATCTAAAATTCATTTTTCATCTCTTCAAAAAAATTATCACTTTCTTTATCATTTTTTGCAAATATAATTTCATCCACAAATATTACAATGGTAAAAAAACCATCATCAATTTTCCTAAAGTAAAAATTACCATTTGTTGTACCTTTAATAAATCTGAGCTTAGACAAATACCTATCCAACCTTGCATACCAGGTTCTATGTGCTTGCTTCAAACCATATAGTGCTTTCTTTAATCTGCATACAAAATATTTATCTTTTGTAAGAGGGAATCCATCAGGTAGCTTAATGTAGAATTCTTCTTCAAGTTCTCCATTCAAAAAAGATGACTTCACATCCATTTGATAAACCTTTAAATTATTTCTTGTTGCATAAGCCAAGAACATCCAAACTACTTCCATTCTTTCCATAGGTGCATATGTTTCCTTCCTCATAATCTATGCCTTCTTTCTTTAAGTAATCTTTGAAAACAAGTCTGGACTTAATTCTCACAACTTCTCCTTACTCATTCATCTTATTTCTAAATGCCCACTTGGTTCCTATCACATTCTTGTCTTTATGTCTAGGAACTAATTCCCATGTTTCATTCTTTACAATATAATCTAATTCTTCTTTCATTACTTCCATCCAATTATCATCCTTGCATGCCTCTTCTATGCTCTTAGGTTCCTGTTGTCACTTAGGTTTGCACCCTTGTCCAAGGCCTATGCGTGAGGACAACCTAGTGAAACATGGAAAAAACCTCCAAGCTATGGGACTTGAACTGCGAGGTTGAGTCTTCAGAGAAGTCTGGCTTCCTCTTACTATCAGGGTGCACCTAACTACTCTCGAAAGGAAAAGGGGAAGAAGGAGATGCAAAAAAAAACTCTACCCTACCTAAACTACAGAGATGATGCACCAAAATAGAGTGTTCAGACCATTTCTGCCCATATATGCACTATTGAACCAGAATGAAACTAAGGATATATACATACAGGCTTGTTTTGATCTAATAACCTCATGCAGATCAAGAAGCACAACTAAATAACACAAGGAAATAGGAATCTCACTTATATATTATCCAGTAGGCAAGAAATAGATATAGTATGCAGGTTATAGATCTCAACAATACACCAATGAGAGGCAAAAGGGATGCACAAACACATCAACGACTGAAAGGGATAAAACAGAGAATCATTCGGTTCAAAGGCACAGGGAATGTTACACTGAGAGTTGCAGAGCAATATTAGAGAAATAAAAAAGAGTCGACCCTTGGAAAAGATTAAAAAAATTGCGTTTATAGTTCAGGCATAACTGAGGGAAATGATTCTGCATTAACTACTCAACTAATGCCATTGAACCCCAAAATATACGATCAAAGATCACACTTGAGCATGGTTCTAAAGTACAAAATTAGATATTTGACTAAAAGAATGCCTCGAGTAGACAGAAGCGGCACCAATGAATGATCCTAACATAGTAGATGGATTGACTGAGATGGTGGAGTGTTTCCCTATGCCTTGCATTCATTTCAGGTAGGTCAAAATTGATCGCGAAGATTAGATCACAAGATAACCTTGATCATTTTTGCTTCCTAGTTCGTGAATCAACAGGGTTGAAGCAAGTCAAACAGGCTATATGAGCCAGCTAGGTCATGCGGGCCAATCACCTTTCTTTGCTCCGCCACCTGGGGAAGTCTTTCATGGTTGACCTTCCATCATCGAACTAACTGTGCCACCCTTGTAGATATTCATATTAACTATGATGATTACATTGACCGCTAGCCACTGATCGTCCTTTTTGACTGGGCCAGCAAGACATGCATCAACAAGGTGCTGTGTCACCAACATAAACCTCGAGAAACTTACCCATAGCGAGGTGGCGACGACCATTGATCGGCCTAGATCCAACGATCGTGAAGACTCATCATACTCCACACTATCCCTACCTTGGGCCCATCATATTTGGCACCACCTCTGCAACTTCTGTCATATCCAATCGACACCTGGCAACACCTCAGTGACCGCACCCTGGTGAGACCTAGCCCCACTGACATGTGGTGACCTGTCACTATGTCGCTATGGTAAAGATCACACATCTTTGCCATGGCGATATGGTGACATTCGTTGATCTTCTCTAATCTAATGGCCATGAAGACCCACCTTCCTGTGACCTTCCCTCCATGTAATTCGCTGGGCTCGTGATACATGTGGCACTTCCTTGTTGGTCAGTCAGTCATTTGATCCCTATTGCATTGGCAGGATGAAATATGGTCCCACCAGGACACGTGGCCCCCTGTCGCTACGTCGCTATAGTAACCCTTGCACAACTTCATCATAACGAGATGGCGATGACCATTGATCAGCCCTGATCTAATGGCGGAGAACTTGCGAGGCATAAAAATATCATAAGGTTCAGAACTTAGGTAATTTTGATATCTTCGTGGGTATTAAAATATTAGTAATTGGGGAGGTGACCATTGGGCGGGGTAACATTCAAATTTTGAAACTTGGCGGGGCAAACAAAATGTGGTAATATTCCGGTGACTCACAGGGGGCATGAGCCTGCTCGATGCATAAGACCAGTGCCTGTAAACAATCCATTGGGCTATGGAGTCAAAAATGGGTCTGAAAGGTACAAATCTGAGAACTGCAAAACCCTAACCCTTTTTTGCAAGGAAATCAAAACATTAAAAACCCCTAGATCTACCCTTGTAAGTGAAGCAAAACAAAACTTCCTCTGCAACCTAAGACTATCAAAACTTTGAAAGCTGGCAACTCAAAAGGAGAACCCTGTGCATGTGCACTTCTTGAAAGGTAGGAAATAACAGAAAAGGAACTAGACTAACTATGTACATGGATTCACAATTTTCATCAGAAGCAAGCTTTAAGATAAATCCCATTAACTGGGATGGACAGAACTTCACCATTGGGTCTGCTTAGTTAGAATGCATTAGCCTGTTTGCAATTGGCAATTATGTAAGGGCCAATCCATAATGCATCAAACTTAGAATGTCTTCCTAGTTTTTCCCTATCGGCATCCTATTTCAGAACTAGATCCCCCTCTTTGAAAGTCCTGTCCCTGTCCCTCCTGTCAAAATTCCTTTTCACCTGTTGCTGATGCAACTCCAGGGTCTTCATAGCTTTATCCCTTTTTTCTTCTAGCTCCATCAGCTTTGCCATTCTTACTCACATGGCACTATCTTCAATCAATTCCAGCTGATGAGCCAACTCCAAGGAAGGGAATTCCAGTGAAATTGGGAGTCTAGCGTCCCTACCATATACCAGCACAAAAGGTGAATTGCCAATAGATCTCTTGGGTGTTATTCTATCAACCCACAGAGTAGTCTTTAATTTTTTATACCAGACCCTTTGATTGTCTTCTATTGTCCTCTTCATGATTCTGATCAAATTCTTGTTGGAAGACTCAGCCAAACCATTTCCCTGGGGATAATAATTTGATGATGTGCTCAGGTAGATATTGTGATTCATTGCCGATGCACAAATCTGGGTTCCAAAAAATGATTTAGCATTATCCGAGATGATAGTAGAAGGAGCACCAAACCTAGATACAATCCCATCGAGGAACTCAACCACTAATGGTTCTGTGGCATCCTTCAAGGCAACTACCTCTATCCATCTAGTGAAATAATTAGTAGCAACCAAAATCCATTTATGACCTGCACTAGATGGAGGGTTAATAGGGCCTATAAAATCCAACCCCCACTGGGTAAAGGGTTGATCCACCTGAATAGGATGAAGGGGGAGAGCTACAAGCCTTTATTTGCCTGAAAAGAAAGCACATTTCTCACATTTTCTCACATACCTATAACAATCATCAAACAGAGATGGCCAATAATAACCAGCCCTCATGATCTTCATAGCAGTTGTTCTCGCAAAGAAATGGCAGCCATCAGGGCCATCATGAAGTTCTTTAATCATCCTTTTAGCCTGGTCCTCTTCAATGCATCTCAACAGGGTCCCATTAAAATCCCTCCTGAATAGGATACCATCAACTACAACATAGGGAATGGACTGCAATCTATATTGTCTTCTTTTAGCTCTGTTCAATCCCTGAGGGTATCCATCCCCTGATAAGAAGCTCTTCATATTATTTATCCAGCTCTTTGGGCCATTAACATTGCCTTCCTCTTGCTGCTCTGTTAATACCATAGCAGCCTCTTCATCAGAATCCTGACCTGATAACATTTCTTTGCACAATCCTCTCCCTCTTACCAGCTTGGTAATCTGAATATCAACATCATATTCCATTACCCTAGTGATCCATCCAGCTCTCTTTTCACTGATATCCTTGCTTAACAGAAAATCCTTTACACTGGCGTGGGGCACCATCAAATGGATCCTATTTTGGGATAAGAGGTGCTTGAATTTATTCAAGGCTCTGATGACTACAAGGGCTTGCTTCTCAACAAAGCTATACTTATCTTCATATTGTTTGAGCCCTTCACTAAAGAAAGCTATGGGCTACTCCTCATCCTTTCCATTTGTTTGAGTCAAGATAGCAGAGATACTTGACTCACCACCTAAAGTGTAGAGGATGAAATCTTTCTCAAAATTTGGGTTCATGAGAGTAGGGGCTGAGGCTATGGCTATCTTGATCTCTTCAAAACTCTCCTTCCCCTCCTTGGTCCATAAGAAAACCATGTCTTTCTTAAGCATTGATGTAAGAGGTTTCACCATGGTAGCGAGATTAGGGATAAACCTCCTCACAAAGTTTATTCTACCAAGGAAACTTTGCAGCCCCTTCTTGTGTTTAGGAAGAGGAAGGGAAAGTATTTCCTTTGTTCTTTTTGGATCAATGGTCAGACCATCCTCAGATACAATGTGTCCCAATAATTTTCCTTGGCTTGTAGCAAAGACACACTTGGTTGGGTTGAGGGAAACCCCAAACTCTCTACATCTTAGGAATACCTGCCTCAGATGATCAAAATGATCTTCTACATCTTTTGAATATACCGCTATATCATCAAGGTATACTAAGACAAACTTATCAATTAATTTTTTGAAGGCCATCTCCATTGCCTTTTGAAATGTGGCACCTGCATTTGTTACTCCAAATGGCATCTTGTAGTAAGAATAGGTGCCCCATTTAGTAGTAAATGTTGTCTTATGTCTATCAAATTCTTTAACCAACACTTGGTTGTAACCAGAGAATCCATCAAGAAAAGAGAATCTCCTTGACCCACTGACCTTGGATAGAATTTGCTCCATGGAAGGGAGAGGATGGTGATCTTTAAGAGAAGCCTGATTAAGATCCCTAAAGTCCACACACAATCTGATTTCCCCATTCTTCTTCCTTATAGGGACAAGGTTAGCTACCCATGATGAGTGTTTGACAAGAAATATTTAACTGGCCTCTATCAACTTGGATAATTCTTTTCTCATTAGGGGCTCAATCTTAGGATTCACTGGTCTCTATTTTTGCCTCACTAGTTTGGCCTTATCAACTAGATCTATAGTATGCTGAAACAAACTAGGGTCAAACCCTTTTAAGTCATCATATGTCCAAGAAAATACATCATTAAATTCTTGACATAATTGAATGAAGTTTTCTTGCTCAGTTTCAGAACATACCTTCCCCATATTTAGAGATTTTCCATCAACAATTGTAACTGGGGCATAATCATCCTTTTCTGCAGCTAGATTTATTCCTTTGCCTCTTGTTTGATCATCAAGATTAAAAACACTCTCCAAAGTAATGAGACCCTTGGGCAACTTTTTAGAACTAAGGTGAATGATCTGATCACCATACTGATCTTACAACCTTGACTAGTTTCTACCTGAGAATTCTGCCTCATTCTGCAAGAAACTCACAATTTGCTCATCGGATTCAAACACTTGCTAATGAGTGTTGTTGTTAGGGATGGCAGGCCTCACTACCACCCTAATTTGTTTCTTCTTCTCCTCCTCAAGATTCCCTGGTACATCATAAGCTGCACCCACCACTGCAAGTCTATCAACATGTTTATTTTCTTTCCTAGGAATGCTCTGAATATTAAATGCATTGAAACCCTCAAGCAAATCCCAGACTCTCTGTTTGTAAGACTTGAGTAGGCCATTTTTGGTGATATTTTGGCCTCTCACCTGATTCACTACCAAGTCACTATCTCCATATACTTTCAAGGCCTGGATTCCCCTCTTTTAGGCAAGTAAGAGACCTTGAATCAAGGATTCATACTCGGCCACATTATTGGTGCAATTGAATTGGAGCCTGAAGGAGAAGTAGTATCTTATTTGTGTAGGAGAGACAAACATAACACTGGCCCCTAATCCATTTCTATTCCTTGAGCCATCAAAGTACATACTCCATATTCCATGTATATCATCATTAGTCCCAACAAGATCAGGGACTTGAGCCTCTTTCTCTATTATACAATATGTACTAAGGCCTGTCTCAAGAATTTCTGACATAGGCTCAAACTGATATGCATTTGCCCACTCATCCAAGACAAAATCAAGAATCTCTGCTATGGAAGTGACAGGCTCATTTACTATGTCATTTTCATCCATCTCTAGAATAGGGCAATTCATATTGATGAAATTGGGGGCGTAAGATTCAGTGTGATGAAGGGCTTGAGGTTCTGCTCTAATTGAGGCATTGGCTCCATATCTGGTCTTAAACAACATATATGACCAATCAGCAGATATGAATCCACCAATCTGAGCAGTGAAGTCTCTTGAAAGATAGATGGAAAAATAGGGCTTGACTTCAGCAACAGATATATCTTGAATCACAGTGCAACCGGGGCATGCATGTAGGGCCATCTCTACATTCCTAAGGATACCTATGGTTTTGACAGTACTACCATCTAGTTGTAACACATCCCTAACAATGGGCTCATATTTCATCCCTAAAACATCAGCAACACACCTAGGCATTACTGAGCTACTAGCCCCTGAATCTATCATGCAATTGTGGACTAATTTGCCTCCTATAATTAGGGAAACATAGAATGGGGGAGGTCTAACCCTTTTATTTGTCTCCACATCCCCAATTGGTTGTACTAGACTTGTGGCATTCTCCATGATAGATGGCTGATCCTTGAGTTCAATCTTCTCTAATTCTTGTTGCAGGATCCTCTTCTGCATTGTAATGGTAGCAACAACATCCCACATAGAGATATTCACATTGGTTTTCTTCATTTGCTCTACCACACTGAAAGGTGCATTAGAAACTTTGGTAGAAACTTTGGGAGCTACACTTATAAGAGGTTGAGGTGGGGCAACATAAGGACCACCTACATCTTACTTTCTTGGATCTTGCTCTTTCTATTGTGAAGTACTTGCTTGTTCATTTGCTACTTGTATATGAGGTGTAGCACTTGAAGTTGAGGCCTACTTAGGATAAAGAGGGGCAGGATGTTCCATAGCTCTCTTCCTGCTCCTTGTGTTATGAGCAACAGAATCCTAGTTTATATTACAATGCTCCCCATCCTGATGATTCATGAAAGAGAAATCATCACGTCCTTGAATATATGATTCCTCCTTGGGATGATCCTCCTCGCATGATTTCTTTGCTGCAGGTTCTTGGACAGTTAGGGCCATATAAGATTCTGCCTTCTGGCACATGCAATAGGTATAAGAATAGTTGCAAGAAGGGCAGAAATCTTGATCTTGGGCCAAGTTATTTTGAGGGACTATGGCTCTGTTCTAATTTGAGCTTGAAGCAGAAGCACGACTATTTTTCCTACCCTGATCAAAGGAGCTATTCCACTGATTAGGAAGCCTACCACCACTTGGAGCTTGATCTTGCAGTTGGGGAGGCTTGCCACTTTGAGCTTGCTGCCTTTCTAGGGCCACCACCTTGTTACTCATCTTTTGTATCATAGAGAGACTATCCTCTAATCTCTTCCCCTGGTCCTTCAACTCCCTCCCCTGCTCTTGCAATTTTTTATCCAGGGTCTTCTCTCTTTTATCTGTATTCAGCACTAGACCTTGGAGCATTTCTTTGAGCTCATCTATCCCATTTGAGGATGTAGAAGCTCGAGGGACTGGAGTAAGGGTTTGTGATGTAGAAGTTGTAGGAAGAGGGGCCATTGCTAGTTGGTGATTAGGAACATTAGGAAAGAAAGGCATAGGGGGCCTTGGAGCCAATTTTCCTCCTTGTATTAGGATGTTCTCAGCTTTTATGGCTATCTCATAAGCATTAGGCAAGGTATCCCCTCCCATAGTTTGGATTGTAGTGGCAATATCACTGTCAAAAGCTCTAAGGTAATGCAAGAAGGCATTACCAGGGGTAGGTTTCACTGTAGTAGGTATTCTATCCCATGTCTTTTAGAATCTATAATTAAAATTAGTCATACACTCATGGGGGGCTCTTTTTATTGTAGTCAGCTGCTCTAATAGTGACAAATGGTCACTCTTATCCTCAAAATGTTTGCATAATCCTGCTCCTAGTTCATCCCAATTAGTTATAGAACCATGAGCTAAGCCTCTATACCACTGTAATGCTTTTCCTTTTAAAGATGAGGCTAGAAGTCTGATAACAACATCATCCTCTGTAATACCATGAATATTATAGACATTTGCTACTTCTTGGATATGCTCTAAAGGGGAGATAGAAGTCTCACTAGTAAAATCAGGTATGCTTTTTAGTGCAGATATTGGTATATCATGTCTTTGGGCTAAAAACAGAGGACTTCCACCATTAAAGGTGGCAAAAGCATGAACTCTTGGTTGTGCCATATAAACAAGTATTCTATTAATGAGCGTTGATGGCAATCTAGGCTGAGTTCGAGAAGTAGGAGGAGTAGAGGTGGACCTTATAGGTATATTAACTATTTCTTCACCCCTAACTGGTGATAATGAAATTCTAGTCCTCCTTCTTCTAGGATTTGAAAGGGAAAGCTCTCGATATTGAAATTTACCTCTAGAAGATGCCCTTGTTTCAGCTCTGGGCATGAATCACTGCAACTTTGGCCTGGAACTAGGTTTGTTGATGTTCAAAGTCGCCAAGTACTTTGAAGGACCAACCTCTCAAAGGCTTGAATACTGAAGCCAACACTACCTCTTCAGTATTAATCTCTAAAATTCTTCCTTCTTTAACACTAGTAGACTTTAAATCTTCAATAGGATTGTCCCATCGGGCGTGCTGAAAACTGTTGTCACTTAGGTTTGCACCCTTGTCCAAGGCCTATGCGCGAGGACAACCTAGTGAAACATGGAAACAACCTCCAAGCTGTGGGACTTGAACTGCGAGGTTGAGTCTCCAGAGAAGGCCAGATTCCTCTTACTATCAGGGCGCACCTAACTACTCTTAGAAGGAAAAGGGGAAGAAGGAGATGCAGAAAACAACTCTACCCTACCTAAACTACATAGGTGATGCACCAAAATAGAGTGTTCAGACCATTTCTGCCCATATATACACTATTGAACCAGAATGAAACTAAGGATATATACATATAGGCTTGTTTTGATCTAATAACCTCATGCAGATCAAGAAGCACAACTGAATAACACAAGGAAAGAGGAATCTCACTTATATATTATCTAGTAGGAAAGAAACAAATATAGTATGCAGGTTATAGATCTCGACAATACACCAATGAGAGGCAAAAGGGATGCACAAACACATCAATGGCTGAAAGGGATAAAATAGAGAATCATTCGGTTCAAAGGCACAAGGAATGTTACACTGAGAGTTGCAGAGCAATATTAGAGAAATCAAAAAGAGTCGACCCTTGGAAAAGATTACAAAATTTCCTTTATAGTTCAGGCATAACTGAGGGAAATGATTCTGCATTAACTGCTCAACTACTACCATTGAACCCCAAAATATCTGATCAAAGATCACACTCGAGCATGGTTCTGAAGTACAAAATTAGATATTCGACTGAAAGAACACCTTGACTAGACAAAAGCATCGCCAATGAATGATCCTAACACAATAGATGGATCGACTAAGATGGTGGAGTGTTTCCCTATGCCTTGCATTCATTTCAGGTAGGTTAGAATTGATCACAAAGATCAGATTGCAAGATAACCTTGATCATTTTTGCTTCCTGGTTCGTGAATCAACAGGGTTGAAGCAAGTCAAACAGGCTATACGAGCCAGCTGGGTCATGCGAGCCAATCACCTTTCTTTGCTCTGCCACCTGGGGAAGTCTTTCATGGTTGACCTTCCATCATCGAACTAATCGCGCCACCCTTGCAGATATTCATATTAACTGTGATGATTACATTAACCACCAGCCACCAACCGTCCTTTCTGAACGGGCCAGCGAGACACGCGTCAATAAGGCACTATGTCGCCAACATAAACCTCGAGAAACTTACCCATAGCGAGGTGGCGACGACCATTGATCAGCCCTGATCTGACGGCGGAGAATTTGCGAGGCATAAAAATATCATAAGGTTTGGAACTTAGGTAATTTTGATATCTTCGTGGGTATTAAAATATTAGTAATTGGGGAGGTGACCGTTGGGCGGGGTAACATTCAAATTTTGAAACTTGGCGGGGCAAAAAAAATGTGGTAACAGTTCCACTTGAGAAATTAGACATAATTCCTCATTCACTTTGTTTTTTGTCATCACTTATTTATCCTTTCTCCTAATTATCTACCCTATAGGGTGATTCTTTGTCATACTTCTGCTGGAGTTAGGAGTTGACATCTAAACTCTTATCTCTTCTCTAGGTTCAAGTCTTTGTTCTTCTCTATGCTCAACATAGACATCATTCTACAAGTCATTGTTAGTCTCAAAAAGAACTTTTAACATTTTTCCAAAAATTCTAGAATTATCCTCTTCTTCATCATAATAATAACCTACCATCTTCTCTTTATACCAAACTTTCCATCAATCCTTACATTTACACACTCAACTATTGTCTTAGTTATATAGTTGAAACATCTATATGCTTTACTTTTCAAAGAGTAACCAAATAAACATGCCTTCATCACTTCTATGATCAAACTTAACAATATCATCTCTGTTTATGTAACATGTACTTCCAACTATTCTAAAATACTTGACTAATGGTGAGTGACCAAACCATAATTCATAGGATGTCTTGCTCGTACCTTTTCTATCATGTACTCTATTCAAAGTATGTACTATAGTGTTAATTGCTTCTCTCCAAAATTTCTTTGAGACATCATTCTCAAATAACATCACTCTTGCTTCTTCTACTACTGACTTATTCCTTCTTTCAATAATCTCTTTTTGTCTAGGTGTTCTAGGTGAAGATAACTATCTTTTAATTCCATTCTCTTTACAGAACATGTTGAACTCTCTAGAGGTGAACTCTCCTCATCTATATGATCTCAAACATTTAATCTTGACACCATATTAATTTTCAACTCTATTCTTAAATATCTTAGATTTCTCAAAAGCTTTAGACTTCTCTTTAAGAAATGCTACCCACATCATCCCAGTGAGATCATCAACAAAAATCATAAAGTACCTTTCACCATAGACTCTTCTATTTCTTGAAAGACCACTTAGATATGTGTGAACAATCTCTAATTTCTCTATAGTAGAGAACTTCTTGCTAGGAAAAGACACACTTTCCTCTACTTAGCCAAAATACATTCCTTGCAAATAAAATTAGTATGCTTAATAATCTTAGGTAGATCTTTTACTGCAAATGCACTGCTAACCTTCACAATATTATCAAAGTTTATATGATAGAACCTTCTATTCCATAACCAACTAATTTCAACCTTTGCAACCAAACATGTTATTTCAATAGGATCACTTGAAATACATTACCTCTAGATCTAGTTCTAATACCACTCAACTTAACATCTCTGTCTTTGATAATGTAAGTCTTATCTTTGAATTGCAATAGATATCTCTTGTCTACCAACTATCCAACACTTAACAAATTATGTTTCAAACCATCAACAAAATAAACATCATTAGCGTTCATTTTACCATCAAGAGTAGTAGATCTAATCCTTATGACATGACAGGCTACATTGTTACCAACTCTAACAATATCTCCATCATGATTTCTAAACTTAACAAATTTGTTCATATCACGAGTCATGTGATGTGAACATCTACTATCAATTATCCAATCTAATTTCTTCTCAACTTAGGTAACTAGAGATATCTCTTCTCTAATTTCTCTTTCAAGATCATCTTCCTTGACAACCACAAATCCTAAATCATCATCACTTTCACTCTGATCTCTTTCATTAGATTCTTCATCCTCGTTAGCATATAAGAAATTTCTATCCTTATCTCTACTAGGCTTAAATTTTTCTCTAAATTTTTTCTCTCTTTTAGGACATTTAGATTCATAATGACCATATTCATCACAAGTACTACACTTAAATATTTTCTTACCATCTTTCTCTCTTCTTACCAAAAGGGCTATTCCTTCTTCAATATTTTTATCTTCTTAAAATCTGCTACTAAAAAATTCTCCTCTTGCACTCGTACTTCTTGAAAGATTAGGTCAAATGTTCAGAGCACTGAAAGATGTCTCAACTTGGGCTAGTTCTCCATATTGTCTCATTTTTTCTTCTATTGATTCTAATCTTCCAAGCAATGTTTCCTTTGTGAAGTCTTTGGTGCAGTGCATTACTAGCTGAATCATTTGGTTGTTTGCTCAAATGGTGGTGTTAAAATTTTCAAGATCTTCCATATAACCTCATTATCTTCTTTAGTTCCACTAAGAGCCTAGGTTCCTATAACAATTTTTGATATTCTTCCTACATAACTTCTCAAAAATTCATCTTAGCATCTTGGAATGCACAAATCCAATTTTGCAATCTCATTTTATTTGCATGATCATCTTCTTCAAAAGTAAATTCTAATGCTTTCCAAATTTCATTACAAGTTTGATATGTCTTTACCTAATTGTATTCATTCTCTAGAAGAGTTGGTAGTAGGGCTTCTCTGGCTCTCATGTTGCACATGAACAAATCTCTTTCTTCCTCATTGCATTCCTTTAGCTTTGATTCTTTAATAATTGTGTTCTTAGCTTTTGCCAAAAGCTAATATCCTAGACCCATGCATAGTAGATGAGTTTTGTCTTTTCCTTCCAACTATCATAGTTGGCCCCATCAAATCTTAGACTATCCTTCTTGAACATATTCATCATTGATCTCCTAAAGCTATTAAGCCTTATCTTCAAGGACCTGATGCTCTGATACCAATTGTTAAAATATATAGTTAGCTAACATAACGAAAGGGGGGGGGGGGGGGGAGGGTGAATGAGTTAGATAACTATTTTCACAATCATTAAATTTAAACAATCTTAACCATATGAGTAATGCTAATTAAAACCACAACAATATACTCATACAAAATTAAAACCAGATTTGTTAACTAGGGAAACCCTTGATCAAAGGGAAAACCTTAGTGGGGATGGTACGTACAAGATGATGTACTAATATAAATATTCTTTGTTAGAGGATAGACCCTATTAGGACTTCCGCTTCTTTAAATTTTACAACTAGATCTCGTATTGCACATCCAATGATCCCTTAGATCACTTACATGCATTCAATAAGAATTATTCTCATTCTTGCACTATGCACTACTACTTCACATCCCACTTGGTCCTCTAATCCAAGTTATTTCACAAAAAAGGAAAAAAAATTTCCTTTATACCAAAGCTTCATAATAATTCCTTGATTTGGCCTTAACGCTTTCCCAATTAATTAAAATAAGTAATTAAATCACAATTACAAGAGCATTGTTGGCTCATACTCTATACAAAACTTCACATGTGCGACTCTAGGTCTTGTGCACTTGTTGACATCATCACCTAACTATCTTCTATCTTTGGCTAACTACACATCACTTCATTATATATTGGCTAAAAGATATAATGCAAACATCAAAAATTGCCAAACAGATGCTTTATTTCTATGTTTCTCTTAATAAATCAACTATAACTTCTGTACAACTTTGATTCAAACTTCATCCTTGAACCGCCTCACAATAGGTGTTCCATAGTCATGCGCTAGGCTTGGCTTAGGAATAATCTATTCAAGCTAAGGACTACTTTTCCCCTACCATGAGGTGCATTTATATTTCCAACCCAAGGATGTATACTTGAAATGGTCAGCATAGTATGTGCACTAGGTACCTTGATGAGTCATTATGCTTGTGCTGTAGGAAAGTAAAAATGCAAAGGAAGGGAACTACACTACTGCTGTGGAAAGGAAAATACTAAATCTATGAATGTTGGAAACACAATGACAAGATAACAGAGATTCCATCTTGACTTATCCATTAGACTATTCTTACAGATGGTGCAAGAACGTTCATGAAGTGTGATGCTACAGGAAGGAATTAACTAGCTACGTCTAACTTAAAATACTGCTAATGCTAGTAAAATGAATCTATTCTATCCTAATCTAATCCACCTTCCAAGTGGGCCCCCTTGGTTGGATTCTCTAATCTACCAACGTAGGATAGAAGCTAAAGAGAACTAATTCATTTCATTAATCAGTTATTACATGATTCATAATTGTAAAACACAACTGCAACAAACTGTGAATCAGTATTCTCTCTTACTCGATAAAATTTATCAAAAACCAAAAACTAAAAACTTCACACATAGGAGTCAATCTTGACATATATAGGGAATCTACTCTTTATTACATAACAGAAAAGTAACTATCCTAAGTTAAGTCCGCAGGAGAGAATATAGGAGAACAACTGAAAGCGGAAAGGAAGGATAACAGAATTGAGGAGGGAGCAATGAAGTCACGGCATCCACTTGTTACAATGTAAATGTAGAGAAGGTAATGGCTCGTAAAAAATCCTCCTTATTCGCTACCATGTTTACTGGAGTGGTTATAACTTCCTTTTCATGGTTGTTCCTTGATGCTCGTTTCTCCTTGAATGCTGTCGAAAACCAACTTCTAGATTCTTTCGCTCATCCTTTAATCCTCATCATCAGGTTAGTTATGATATAAGACATATTTGCAAATAAGCATCCATCAAACTAAATTCAATCATAATAATGCACATTTGGATATTTATATGAAATACTGCATATTAGATATAATTTAGGCAAAAGATGACATAAATTTTCTACCCCATAAATCATCAAAGGTTTATCAAACATAGGCTTATAAGTGTTAAAAAAAGGATAAACAAAGTATCACAAAGTATCTTAAACACAACAAAATAAAGGTATTTTTTAGACTCATCATCTGCTCCCTACTAAACTAATGCTTTTCCTCAAGCATTACACTTCTTTGTCAAAGATTTGAGCTCCCCAACTTCTGTCATTTCCTTTCTGTTGCTCTTGAAGGTGTAATAGAATCCTCTAGTCCTTTCCCATACTTGTTGCCTGTGGTCTTCCTGCAACTTATCAAGTTTCTCAACATCAATATCATATAGGGGCCATAAAAGCATTGGAGGTTGCATGGTTAAAGGACACCATAGCTCTGGCCTTATTTTCTTTCCCAATTCTAAATATTTTGGAACTCTATATAGTGCTGCTTCCAAATTAATAGGACTATGCGGCTCTGATTTCTTGAGAGAATCAAGTAACCATGCCCATCTACCTCTTACTCTGGTCATAGCTCTCTAGAATGAAAAATAGGGCAAGTTTTCATATTCAACATACACTTTGGCTCTAGCAGCAAATACCTTCTTTCTAATTTCTAAATTACTCTTCCCATAGGTTAATGTAAACCAGTCTCGAAGCATTTTTTCTGGTTGTTTACTTTCTACCCTCAAGGGTAAAGGTTTTGTTCTCTCCTCATCTCTATAATTAACCAATTGTTTGTCATAATTTTCCTCATTAGACATCCATGACATTAAAGCTTTCAAATGCACATCTCCTATATAGAGAAAAGGATTCCACTTAGTTTCTGCAAGAATGACAAAATTATGAATATACAACTCACACAATAAATTTTGCTGCCATGGTGGTAAGGTTTGATACAGCCCATAAAACTCTTATGCGGTTTTGAATTCTGCATTTACATTTTTGAGGGTTAACATCAACTGAAACAAAAGATATTGTTCTTCCAAACAAAAAGCATATACTCGAGGAGGTGGTTTGCAAGCAAGAGCTTGATTAGCTAATTTAAGTGCATGTTCCATGCACTGTTTCTGTCTTTCTAGCTATTCTTTCAGTTCTTCAATCTCCTCATTTTGTGATGTTATGATCTTTCTCATTGTTTTCTTCTCCTCTTTCCATAGTGCTTCAGAAAATAAATGTTGTCCATATAATTGGAAAAGGAGTTTTTGCAAGGTGACAGCACTGTTATCCTCTTCATAATCCTTTTTCTTTTTCTGTTCCCGCCATAGATGTTCTGCCAAACTATTGATCCATGTTGACTTATATGGGACTAAGGCAGTATTCGAATCATGACATTCAGGAACTACTTCATTCTCATGGCTTGAAACACCTGGTAAATCCATCAAAATTTTGTTAATTTCTTGCTCACATGCTGTAGGAGGATTACTAGAAGCTTCTGTCATCTCAATGTGAAGGGGAGAATGGTCAAAAATTATCTACATAGGAGACTCTAGAGTAGGTGCTTTAGACAATATAGGATTTTTAAAAATTTTCCCTCTCATTCTAGGGCTTCTTTGCAAAGGAGTCTCTTCTTGTACTACTATCTTTTGCCTACTTTTCTATTTTGGTATCACTGCTACAGGATTAGTTTCTGCAGGAACATTCTTTGTTTTCTTTTGTTGCTTAATTGTAGGACTAGGTTTTTGTTGAGTAGAGATTTCTTCTAGTGACTTTCATTTCCTTTTAGCTTGACTAGCAGTGGGTTTAGGGATGTCCTATTTAGGGGAGGCACATTCTCTTGAGTGGAAGCAAATTCCAATTCAATCCCTTGGGCATTTTCTATTTTAGCTCCCTCAATATTTTGTTCTACAGGCTCACTACTGGGAACTACGTTTTCCTCACCTTGCCGTTCACTAGGGTCAACTTGGGGTTGTAGGGTTTTAAATTTCACAAAGTCATCCCATGTCAAAGGGGATACATCCCTAAGAGACCTTTCTATTAACAACTTAATCAAGGCATGGTGAGTGACAAAATTATCTTTCCCTTTTTGAGTCTCTTCCACACTAATACAGAGCATATTATACAAAAAAATTGGAAGATTCGCGGCAATATTGTGCCTTATACAACTAAGCAACTTAAAATGGTGCGCATGTAAGTGAGAAAATCTGCCTTCACAAGTAAAATACCTGATGACATGCATTGCTAGGTCAGGGTATGGAGGCAGCAAAGACAATCTCTTGCACCCCTTCTTTGTAACATCCAACGGAGGGTCATGTGGGGTAGTGAACTGGGCCCTTGCTGACCTAGCATCATGCGAGCTCAGATAATGCTCTCCGACAGAAGGTAACCCTATTATTTCTGCAATTCATTCTTCTATTGTAATTACTGTCAAACCCCACACAGAAACTTCACCTTCATCAAATGTCCTGGTGAATTCTATAGCTGCTTCTTCATCATATGCTATTAAATTTAAACAATAACCTAACCACCCGCATGCATTGAATCTTCTTACTGCTTCTACATCAGAGAGCAAAAAAATGTGCTCAACCAGCTCTTTTCTCTGTAAACCTCCTCCCATTTCTTGATACTTCTTCTGCTACTCCATTTCTCTCTCCCTTTCTGAATGCAAACTTCAAAACTCTGCGTTATTTCTCAGACGCTTCACAGCTTCTTTTTGGGAACATTAATTGCCATAACCAATTGTTATGTGCCATAATTAAACTTTAGTTAAAAGTAAATCATGAATTTGCATGAAAATCATCCAAAAACATGGTTCAAATGCCAAAATTTTAAAAATAGGTCATATCATGGCTTAGCATGAAAAATTCGGCATGAACAAGGAAAAATTCATGCAGAAAGTGGGAGTACAACACTTGACATGGCATACTTATGGTAGAAAATTCTCATTAATTAAAGAGTAATGCCAAGATTTTAGAAAATCATCATAGTTAATCAGGCATATCATTGGATAGTATGACACTCCCCTACCCCCTACTAATTTTACAACAAGTGTCCTCACTTGTCAGACTAGTATGGGTGAGGGACTGGAATATGCCATAATTATAGAGACTATGCAGTATTATATATAATTAACAAAGTTTGCAAACTTATAAATGAATAATAGTTTGAAAATGTTTATACCTGCCAAGTGGATTGTCACATGCTCCAAAAAAAAGGTGGCAAAAATAATGTAAATGGAAGAATTCATTAGCATGTGTAGATTTGATTGAAAATACAAAAACTTAATTATGTAGAAAGTGATTGGATGGAAGATTAAGAAATGGAGTGGGGTGGGTTGATGGAAGATTAAGATATGAATGGAAAGAAATATCATGAAAATAAAATGGACTTTATGCGAACATAAAGTTATTATTATGGTCATGCAAATTAGAACTAATGTTGAAGAGGAGTAGGCAGAAGGTTTTCACCTTTTGCTGCAGGAAGAGATACTTGAGTTGTTGTTGGATCCGGTTGTTCGAACTGTTGCATGAATTCAGCTTTTGTTTGAGGCTATTTGTTAAGCTTAAGTCGATGATCATTGATCAGCATTTTGAAAGGCACATCATCAATTGTGGTTAGTTGAACTGTTCCATTATCAAAGACATGGATGATTTGATATGGTCCTAACCATTGCGTCTGCAGCTTCCCTAGCATATCCTTAAAGCGAGAATCATACAATAATGCCTAGTCACCAACTTTAAACTATTTGTTGAGGATATGAGAATCATGCCAGTGTTTTCTCTATTTTTGTACCAGTTCAGTGTTTTCTAAAGAGGTCTTGCGCATGTCATCCAAAGAATTAAGATGTAGGAGGCATTCTCTTTGTGCTGCAGGAAGATCAATATCTAAGGTCAAGGCTGTTCTTAAAGTCTTGTGTTCAAATTCAATTGGAAGCATTGCCACTTTCCCATACAAAAGCTCAAATGGTATGAATCTGGTAGTGGTTTTCCAAGTTGTTCTATAAGCCCAAATAGCTTCTTGTAACCGGCTGGTCCAATCCCGACGATGCAAATGGACTGTTTTAGTTAGAATATTTTCTAGCTCACGGTTGGTAACTTCTACTTGTCCATTGGCTTGTGGATGATAAGGACTAGATTTGCAATGCTTGATGTTATACTGTTTCATCAATTTTGAAATTAGGTTGGAAGTAAACTGTGTGCCTTGATCAGTAACCAATTCTTTAGGAACTCCATAGCATGTAAAAATCTCTTCATACATGAATTCATAAACTTTTTCATCACGGGCATGCTTCATAGCCTTAACCTCAACCCATTTGGTTAGGTAGTCAGTACAAACTAGAATATAAGACTTCCCATTGGATGGAGGATCAATAGGACCAATGAAGTCCATTCCCCATTTGTCAAATGGTGTTAACACCACTTGAGGATTCAGAGGAATTTCATCTATTTTGGTTGGGCTACCCATTCTTTGGCATTGGTCACACTTTCTTGTATAAATAATTGCATCTTTATGAAGGGTAGGCCAATAGTAACTAGTGGCTAAGATTCTGAAAGCTATTCTTTTGGCTACAAAATGTCCTCTGCAAGGCTCATTATGACATGCATGCAAAATATCATATGTCTCATCTTCTCTTACACATCTGCGCATAACTTGATCAGGTCGAGTATAGAACATAAAATTGTCTATCCATGAGAAATGGAAGCTTTTTTGGATGAGCAGCTTTCTCTCCTTATAAGAAAAATGTGCTGGTGTCTTATTAGCTGCAATGTAGTTAGCAATATCCGCATACCATAGAATTTTAACAGCAATATGAAACAAATGTTCATCTGGAAATGCATCATTTACTAGAGTAGTGTCAGTATCACGATGATTGATTCTTGACAAATAATCAGCTATGAAATTTGTTTTTCTAGGCTTATCCACTATGGTTATGTCAAATTCTTGTAACAATAGTAACCATCTTGCTAACCTACTAGTTATAGCAGGTTTGTTCATGAGATATTTGATAGCTGCATGATCAGTATGAACATAGATAGGATAACCTATGATGTAATGCCAAAATTTATTTAGAGCATAGAATACTACTAACAATTGTTTTTCAATCACTGTGTAATTCAGTTCTGGACCATGAAGACTCTTACTGATATAATAAATGGCATTCTCAAGATTTGAGTGTTTCTGTGCTAAAATTGCACCTATGGCATAATCAGAAGCATCTGTATATATGTGAAAAGGTAGGTTCCAATCAAGGCCTTGTAAAATTGGGGCTGTGGTTAAAAGTTTCTTAGGCTGCAGGAAAGCTTTATCACACTCAGGTGTCCAATTGAATTCAACTTCTTTTGTGAGCAACTTGTACAAGGGACTAGCTATTTTACTGAAGTCTTTTATAAAACACCTGTAATATCCAGCATGTCCCATAAAAGATCTGATATCTTTTAATTTAGTGGGTATGGGTAATGTTTGAATTACCTCAATTTTAGCTGGGTCTACTTGTATACCTGCAGTAGATATGAAATGGTCGAGTACCACACCCTCTTGCATGAGCATGAAACACTTTTCACTATTTAGTGCCAAATTATTTTCTTGACATCTTACCAAAACTTTTTCAAGATTTATCATTGCTTCTTCAAAAGTAACTCTAAATGTTGTAAAGTCATCCATATAGATTTCCATACAATCATGTGATATATCAGCAAAAATACTAATGACAGCCCGTTGAAACATTGCAGAAGCATTACAAAGACCAAATGGTAAAACAGAGTATGCAAAAGTACCCCATGGATAGGTAAATGTAGTTTTGTCTTGGTCTTCAGGAGCAATATTGATTTGATTATAGCCACTGTATCCATCTAAAAAGGAGAAGTACTTCTTTCCAACTAGTGTATCCAAAACTTGATCTATAAAGGGTAAAGGAAAATGATCCTTTTTAGTAGCCTTATTCAACTCCCTATAATCTACACAAATTCTCCATTTTCCTCCTTTCTTAGGTACTATAACCAACAGTGATACCCATTTACTATCAGATATAGGATAGATAAGCCAACATCAAGCAGTTTCTGCAATTCTGTTTTGACTATTTCTCTGAGGCTTGGATTTATCCTCCTCTGAGGTTGATGAAGTGGTAGACAACCTTCATTAATTTATATCCTATGGGTACACAGTGTAGGGCTTAATCCTTTCATATCACCATAATCCCAAGAAAAAGTCTTCTCATGCTTCTGAAGTAATTCTTTTAATTGTTCCATCTATACAGATGTCAATTTGGGGTTAACATGCAGTTTATGGCCTTTACTCAGTTCAACAAGAATAGTGGATTCTACCATAGCAATTTCAGAGATTGGGCTTCCTTCTAATTCATAGGGAAGTAGTGAACAAATATTTTCAGGTTCCTTAAGTAAAGTACAACTTGTATCACATTCCTCATATGTAATCAATTCTAATACAGAGCTTTCAGACACATCTTTTCGTACCACACAAGTGTTGGTAAGGATGCTCTAGATTATTGAATCTTCTTCTTGCAACTTGAGAAAAGATTGCCTATGTAACATCATAAGTTGTACTATGGAATTTATCTCTTCTTCTTCATCTCCTAAATCTGGCCAAAAAGATGTACTCAAATCTAGTAATGGTTGTGCAGGAGGATATAGATCAAATTGCTTGGTTGCTTGGCCATTTGATATGGTCATATTCCCTAATTTGCAATTTATGTTTGCATTAGCTGTGGCCAACCATGGTCTACCTAGAATGACAGGATAGCCAGATAGGTTTACTTTAGGTGACAAAATCATGAATTCTGCAGGATATTCTAGGGAATCTAAGGTCACAACAATATTTTCTATCGTTCCATCAGGAATGACAGTGGAACTATTTGCAAGCTGCAGAATAGTTGGTGTGGGCCTTAATCCTTCTATTTGCAACTTCTTTGTGGTTTCTTTAGTCATCACATTTATAGCAGCTCCCAAATCTATTAAGGCATAATAAATTGACCATTTATGCTGAAACTTACTACTGGACTCCCTGGATCAGAATATTTTGGTGAAATCACTCTTCCTAACATGATATCAACTAAGTGTCCAACAACATGAACTGTGGTAGGATCCTTCTTCTTCCTTCTAGGTTTCTTTAGACAAGCTTCCCTTATAGCTTTTCCATAAGCAAGAAGTTCCTTAATAGCTTGAAACAAAGGTATTTGGACATGCATATTCTTCAACTGATTAACAATGTCAAAGGGTTGTTCCTTGCTTTGTTCAGGTTCTTTTTGTATTAGTTAGTTTGAAAAAGGAGTCTCTACTGCTGGTTGAACTAGTATTGGTATGGTAACATTAGTTGGGTCAACAGGTTCATCAACCAAAGGTTCTGATGCTGTAGGAGAGTCTGATATTTTAGTTATAAGAGGTGGCTTTGGTGTTGGTAAGGTCGTTCTAGATCTCAAATGTATATCTGTGACATGTAGGGCATAAGCAGGGTACTGCTGGGTATCAGCACTATACATGGGCTGTTGTGGTTTTCTATTTGGATTTGGCTGAGGCTGTGTAGGTAGCTATGTTTGCTTTTGGGGTCCACTATTTGCAGGTGGTGTCATTAAATAAAGTTGTTTAGCTGGAGGGGGTAATTGTGGAGCACCAGTATTTTGGTTAGGCCATTGTTGAGATCCCTTCCATTGGTTTGGAGATTGTCAATTCCCTTGGGATGGTTGCCATTGGTTCTGCTAGTTCTGGGGCTATTGGTTATTCTGCTAGTTAGGCCAAGGTTGTTGGAAATTTTGAGACCATTGAGACTATTGTGGGTTATTTTGCCCAGCATTATTCCAATTGGGTTGGTTTTGTGGAGGACCTTAGGTATTGCGGTTTTGCCATTGATTACCATATGAATTTGAATTTTGCAAGGGGTCTTGAGGCATACCTTGATGTTGAGCCCATGGTCGGCATTGAGCAACAAAGAATAATTGCACATCATCCCCATCTATCTTTACATATTTAGTTGGAAGATGTTGGTTCTCCATGCTTGCAACCAATTTATAGTGGCAATCCTTCTTTTGCTTTCGGCAATGAGGACAGTACCCAGCTTGTTGTAACTCAACCTTTCCTTGCTTCTTCTTTGTAGTCATTGTATCCAACTGTGTAGCAACATCATTACTGATGTCTTGTTTGAAATCTAACAACAAATTGGATATTTCAAGTTTTGAAATGCCTTGACTAATTCCTTTTGTAACCGTAGAACGGGGTCCTCAACCTTTCTTCATGGTTGACCTTGAGTACTTCTGACATATCTTTTTGAGGTCATCCCATTGAGCTTGATATACATCTCCACTGACCATCAGGTCCAATACTTCCAAACAGCCTTCATTCACTCCTCTTAGAAAGACTAGTTTTTGGGAATCTTCAGACAATGTGTGCTGAGGATTCTTTTGTAGTGTATGTAAAAATCGAGAAACATAGTCTTCTAATGTCTCTTCCTCCTTCTGTGATATCCTAAAGATATCATCTCCTCTTGTGCTAGATGCTTTGCAATATTCTTTATATTTTTCCAAAAACAAGGCTTGCATTTCATCCTAATTCACAGCTGCATTGGCTCCTAAGCCCATGAACCATCGTAAAGCTGATTCTTTCAATGTGTTTGGAAATAATTTAAGCTTATGGGCATCAGTGTTGTAGTCAAAACTAAGACAAAGGATGTCAAACTCAAACAAGAAGGTATCAGGGTCTTCAGTTGCAAGGCCATAGAATTTTGGAAGAGCAGTGGGAGTTATATTCTTGAGATTGGCATTGGTTATGAGACTTGGAAGTGGAAATGGAAAAGTGTGTTGTGCCATGACTGGTGGGACTGGATTATGAGGTTGCTGCTGAAAAGGAATGTTAGGCACTGGATGATTAACAACTGGTGGATTCAAGGTAGTGTTATCAAAAAGATTGGTGAATACTTTAGTAAAAGGTTGGAGACCAGATATATCTAGGGATTCAGCTCTTGATGATGATACTGTGGGGAAAATAGGACTTGCATCTTTAAAGGGCAACTCAACTTCTTCTTCAACTTCTTCATTCAAATTAATAGATCCTTGTGGAAGAATTTTTCCATATTCATCTCATCGTCTTCCTCTTCGATGCATGCAACTAAAATTTTCACACTGGTAAAAAGAACGTAATCTAAAAACTATGACTCAAAAATGCTCCTAGCTTGACACCATCCCTGGCAACGACGCCAAAAATGAACCGCCTTAGAATAGGTGTTCCATAGTCATGCGCTAGGCCTAGCTTAGGAATAATCTATTCAATCTAAGGACTAATTTTCCCCTACCATGAGGTGCATTTAGATTGTCAACCCAAGGATTTATACTTGAAATGGTCAGCACAATATATGCACTAGGTACTTTGATGAGTCATTATGCTTGTGCTGCAGGAAAGTAAAAATGCAAAGGAAGAAAACTAAACTACTGCTGTGGAAAGGAAAATACTGAATCTATGAATGTTGAAAACACAATGACAAGATAACAGAGATTCCATCTTGACTCATCCATTACACTGTTCTTACAAATGCTGCAGGAACATTCATGAAGTGTGATGCTATAGGAAGGAATTAACTAGCTACGTCTTACTTAAAATACTACTAATGCTAGTAAAATGAATCTATTCTATCCTAATCTAATCCACCTTCCAAGTGGGCCCCCTTGGTTGGCTTCTCTAATCTACCAACGGAGGATAGAAGCTAAAGAGAACTAATTCATTTCATTAATCAATCATTACATGATTCAGAATTGTAAAACACAACTGCAACAAACTGTGAATCAGTGTTCTCTCTTACTCGATAAAATTTATCAAAAATCAAAAACTAAAAACTTCACACACAGGAGTCGATCTGACATATATAGGGAATCTACTCTTTATTACATAATAGAAAAGTAACTATCCTAAGTTAAGTCCACATGAGAGAATATAGGAGAACAAATGAAAGCGGAAAGGAAGGATAACATAATTGAGGAGGGAGCAATGAAGTCGCAACATCCGCTTGTTACAACATAAATGCAGAGAAGGTAATGGCTCGTAAAAACTCCTCCTTATTTGCTGCCATGTTTCCTGGAGTGGTTATAACTTCCTTTTCGTGGTTGTTCCTTGATGCTCATTTCTCCTTGAATGCTGTCGGCAACCAACTTCTGGATTCTTCCGCTCATCCTTTAATCCTTATCATCAGGTTAGTCATGATATAAGACATATTTGCAAATAAACATCCATCAAACTAAATTCAAGCATAAGAACACACATTTGGATATTTATATGAAATACTGCATATTAGATATAATTTTAGCAAAAGATGACATAGTTTTTCTACCCCATAAATCATCAAACATTTATCAAACATAGGCTTATAAGTGTTAAAACAAGGATAAATGGAGTATCACAAAGTATCTTAAACATAACAAAATAAAGGCATTTTTTAGACTCATCAGTCCTCTTAATTACATCATCAAGACAACCTCAAGAACATATCCTCCACTATGCATCATCTAAAATTTCCTCACATTCTACACATCATAAGATCTTGGATTTCTATACTTCTTGTCTTTATAGAGTTATTGCTATGTTGACATCAATGACAAATACAATCATGAATGCAACATATCAATACTCTTCAATTCTTAGGATAATCCCAAAATATAGTATCATTAGCATTCATGCTAACAACCCTTGCAAGGTGCACCATAGAATGAGAAATTCAAAGATGAGAGAAAGAATGTTAGCATCTAAGAATGACACTGAATGCAATGAAAATGAAGATCTAAACTAAATAAAATGCAAGAGCTAAACAAAAGAACTAAGATAAAACATAAAGGAAACTAATCTAAAAATTATGCCATAATGCAAGTAGAATGAGAGCTAAGCTAAAATATGAAAAATGCAAGAATGCTCCAAGTCTCCAAAAGCTCCAAAAGTACCTAGAAATCCTACAACATAACATTAGCATGTTATTTCAACTAAATAAAAGAATTATAATAAAGTGTTAAAACTATAGGTTATAATTGAACAAATTATAAAGTGAGGATTCGATCAAAGATAAGTGATTAATAGATAATGCAAAAATTCTAGAAAGAGAGCCTCAAAGTATAGATGACCATTTTTAAGTGATTAAATTTTTCCATTTTTACTAATGTGTGATCAATATGGGAAAACATTACCTCAAATAATGAAGAAGTCAAGAAATCAATAGAGAAATATGATTCTAAAGAATGAAGTACAGAGAGATAGAAAATGCATAGCCTATTAGTGGCAGTACTGAGCATTAGCAAAGAGCAATAGACAGTACCAATACCTAAAACAAGGACTAATATGTCAACCCAAGTAGCCAAAGAAAGAAGATGAATCAAGAGAAAATAGAAAGGTGAAGCATATGCTCTTGAGTAACAGATAGCCATAGTAGAAAAAGTGATTCATAGAAATGATAGAATATTCATACCCCTTAGGATTGAAATTGAAATGAAATAGAGAAGATGTAGAAATGAGGTGGATCTAGATTAAATCAAGACAAGGAAAAGTCCATCATGATGAATTAGCAATTAAGACCATCAAGCAATGAAGATATGCCCCAATGCAATTGATTTTAACCAAGAAAGATAAAGCATTAGAATTAGGTCAAAGAAAGAGGGAAGGTGAAATAAAATGGAATGTAATGAGAAGAGAGGTGAAGAGAAAGAGTGCAAAGGCTATGATATGGTGGATATCAAGTGAACCAAAGCTATGAAACCCTTTTAAGGTGCACCATAGAATGAGAAATTCAAAGAGTAGACGCAATCAGTGCCAATATCCAAGAATCCTAAAATGGGTATGCAATGCAAATGCAAATCCAAGCTATATGAAATGCAAGATGAAAACTAAACTAGAAAAATGAGATTTTTATAAAGCCTTCCTACTTAAGCTATGTGAGTTAAACTACCTAAAAGAAAGACTAAGCTAAAATACCATAATGCCAGTAGAATGAGAGCCAAGCTAAGATCCCAAAATGCAAGAATGCTCCAAGGCTCTTCAGACTTATCCTTCTCTACTTAGTCATGTTCTATATAGTGGAGCTTCTTCATATCAGTAGTTTGGTAGTATTTGAAACTTTATGCTTTAGTGGTGTTCTTCATGGTAATCCTTTTTTCCTATCTTCTGGGACATTCTTTAGTTTGGAGGCTTATTCAATCCTTCACTAACTCTTTTTAGCATTATTTCCATTTATTTTTGGAGTAGGGTTTTTCCCATGTGGTTTTATCTATTTCACCTCTTTTCAAAGATTTGGTTGTGTTTGGGTACCTCACTAGGCCTTGTTGTTAGGACCCAAATTTACTTTCAATAGTAATTTCTAGGTTTTTAGCTACTCCCTAAGTTTATCTTAAGGGGGGTGTTAGAGTAATAAAGTTTTTTCTTATTAATTAAGTACTATTAATTTAATTATTAAGTCACTTATTATCTCCAGTTTTCTTAAGCTAAACTTTGAGTATATAATAAATAATTATTTTATTAATTATTATCATGCAACCTAGGTTAGTTACTTGTTAGGGTTTTGATCTCCTTTCATAAGAATTGATCTCTTTGTAATTTATTCATTTTCTTTTGATAATAGAAATCTCTCTTTTTTCTCATCAAGAATGTCTCATATGTGGATCTAGGAATTCCAACCTTCATAGCTTTTGCTTTTCTCTTTCTGTGACAAGTGTTTCTATGCAGGTGATTCTTCGGAGATGTGGGCTTGATCTTTCATCAACTTCAACATAAAAAATGACAATAAAGGAAGGAGGAGAGAGAAATTGTGTAAATCTCTTGAAGAAATGACTATGACTGCCTCCCCTCATCCAAAGATACATCAAGAAGAGTAAACACACACACATATAAGATACAATGGGTTAGTAGGTTTAGCACAAATTCAAATCAAATAAATGTAATATTTCATTAAAATAATTTTATCAACAAGAATGTAAACATTAATTGATTAAAATACTATCTTTAAAAAAATAAAGAGGTATGAACTAGAAACATGTAAATATGAATTAACAATATATTGTCTTGATTTAAAACTAACTAGAGTATATCAAACATCACCCAGACCTTACATTACTTCCTTCCTAAGGTACTTGTTAGGGTTAGAGGGTTATTAAATCCCCCCCCCTCTAGGATTTGAATTACTCTTGGAAGTCATAAAATAAAACTTATTCACATTTAATTTATTTTTACAAATGATTATATCTACTTTATAAATTATGGTTTCATTAGAGGCCATTAAATATTTATTGTAATGAAAGAACATTTACAAGGTTTCATTACTTTTCAAGGCTTTGCATTAGAGCCACATAAGAGATTACAAATTTAATTTTTTGTTTATATCTACTTATGAAAGTATATTCCTTATGCTAGGTCATTAAGATATCTTCACTTTCCCATAATAATGTGAACATGGTTTGATTAAATAGTAAAAGAAAAAATATAAAAATAGGGGTGCTATTTAGATTAAAGCTTCTTATGTGGCTAATATAACATAGATACAAAATATTGGTAACATAAGAACCCAATTTGTTTTAACCCAAAAAGCTATTAACATAACAAACACTCAAAACATTCTTTTGTTAGATATTAGATTTACTCTTAGACATTCTCAAAATGTTATACATTATCATAATATCATATCATAGGTTACACACCTTTTATAAGTAACTCCAAAAAAAATTAGTTAAGTTTCATCCCAAGGTTTATTCCCAAGGTTTATTTAATACACTTGTTTCTTCTTATATGATCATGTTGTATGTACTTTTGCAACAACATTAATAGTGATCTTCATTTCAATATTATATCCATATCTAATATTTTTTCCAATCAAATTATAGTTTTACTAAATCGATAATTACTCCTATATAATTGTTTAAATATATTACCTTGATTCACTTACATAATGTTGTTTTGATATACTCATCATACTTATGCAAAGGGAACACCAATAGAATATGTTTTATGGCGATTTTGATTGGTAGGATCCATTTCTCTCAAAATTATACCCTTGGGAAGAATTGTACACACACTTCCTTGTGACAAAATTAAATTCTTTACTTTTCCTATATACAAATTTATATTTTTAAGTCATTCCTTTCCTTACTAACACTTGTGCTCATTCCTTTAGGGCAAACTTTTTCCTACTAAAAGTACTTTTCCTAAATAAATTAGGTCCTATTGAAATTTATTAGATGGAATATATATACTTATTCTTGTTATTTCAAGTTCCAATTTTGAAAGGAGAGGAACAAAAATGTTTTCATTGATCAAACATGTAAATTGACTAAATAACTCATATCATGAGGTATTCTTAGGGTGACCATATCAAAAATACACACTTCATTACACATTTATATTTGAGTTTTATCCTACAATTATGTTACTAACCAAATATTCTCCTTTAACAAGATAAATTGACTCTTAGAGAAGTTTATATATTAGATCTCGTTATATGAGAAAACCTAATATTAATCAATTTTATTTAAGGCATCTATTAACTAGGAAAAGGGAGAGTGCTAAATCAATCTCCATTTAATTGTTAATTTATTCTAGGGAGTATATCTACCACTAGACTTTCAAGTATGCTAGTAGTGATAAAAATATAGTTAATTATTATTCATTGTTATATGTTTCCTAATATTTCCATTAAGGATAAAAGAAATCCTTAATATTACTCATATTCAACACTTTCTCCCAACATCATATTTATAAATACCTAACATCCTTATAAATTAATAGATATCATTAGTTTTATACATCTTTTAAGAGAGTTATCACTCGCATGTAATAAATTGAAGAAATAAATTCCTTTCCATAATGCTCATATAGACTAATTACTAAGAAATGCTTATTTACTACAAATTGTCTAATTTCTTTCATTATAATTTTGCATACTTTTCCTAAGACTTACTACACATAGATCATCTTATGGCTATTAATAAAATAGAGAATTTCATTCCTTAATAACATTTTGAAGGCACAAATCTATATAAATCCATTTACTTTGAAATACATGGGTTCACCTGAATAGTTTTAATCTTTTTTTGTGTGTTTTGGATCTTAGGAGGAAATAAGGAAATCCATTATCAAATATTTTCTTTCTACTTCCCATTTTAAGAGGATAAGGGAGTGACTATTTTATAGGAATCCAGTCATACAATGTCATTTTACAAGAAGCTTAAGTTCCTAAACTCTTAGGAAGAAATGGAAGTTTCTATCTTTGCAACACTTTCGACATTGAATAAAGGATTACTAGGAAAGTCATGTTAGCTTCCCAAAAGCATTCCTAAATCATAACTACTAAATGAAATAACTCTATCCCTTGACCATGAATTCAATTTAGTATTTATAGGAGAAGTATAGTGAAAAGTCATAAACTTTCTTGGGAAACATTCAAATAACATAATAGGGTCAGCGTTAGATATTACTATGGATTACCAAATCATTGTTCTCATCAATATAGAGAAGTTTCTTTGAGTAAATGTAATTTTTTGTAATATCAAACAATAAACATGCTTCAGAACACAACTATACATTTATTGAAGTAGAAATATTAGTAAATAATGTAAGATATTTATTATTAAGAAACAAGTGTATGAAAAACATGTCTCTATTAAGGGTTCAAGCATCCTGACAACACCTTATGGAAGAACTCAAAACATGAATATGCCACTATGAGTCCCAGAGTTACCTGTATGGAAACCTAGGGCTTTGATACCAAATGTAATGCCTTGCTAGGGATACCGAAAGGATATGTCTAAATATTACTAAATTTGGTGAGTAAATTTTTTTAAAACATATTTTTCTTGATAAGTTCACTTAATCATATATGTAAAGTCCTATCAAGTTCCCTTAAACAATATTTCCTTTTTGAGAGTTATCTTTTATCATCCAATCATTTTGACAAGTATTCTTTATCCATTTCCTACTCAAATTTCCTTAATAAACTTCATCTTTACTACTTAAGGTAATACATCTAATAATTTTACATCTACTTATGGCTTGATACTTTATCCATTCTAATATTTATTTCTAAATTAGGAACTAATGTTATAATCCACATAATTAAATGCATCAACTTAACTTGCACTAAGGATTCCTAAAATAGATTAAAATCATCAATCATACATGTAAACCAACTCATATTATATTCACTAATTACTTAGATAGTTCATTTCATAACATTACAAAGGGTATATGGCTCTTTTATGCATCATACACTTTTCTATATACATGGAGTATACAATATTGTGGTATAACTTCATTCATCCTTTGAATAATACAATATATTCATATATCCCTTCATTTCTCCTAGAGATACCCTTTACCCTCTTAAATAGATTTTTATTTCATGATACATATACAAATGACTTATAATTTCCTCAAGATTTTTACATTACAATATTACATAGATTTCTTTCAATGAAATGTCATAAATTGACTTCAATAATCAATCTTCAATAGCTTCCCAACAAGGATCCATATAAAGCCATCCATGAAAAATTGAATAGCACCTCAAAAATACTTTACCACCCAACCAAATGGAGGTATAAATGTTACAATCCCTCGAGTTAGTAGATAAGACCATGATCCATATAAGCTCTAAGGTAATCTAAGGCTTATACCCCAAAGTAAAAGTACACGGGTAACATAAAGCCACAAAAGGAAAATGCTCAAAATGATATTATTGACACAAATGTATGCACCTTGCTTGAGTTATGACCCTCAAGTGATCTTGTGTAACATGGAAATAACCTCCAAGTGTGGGACTTGCTCTTTGAGGTTGTATCTCCAGATAAGGTTGGTTTCCTTACAATTAGGATGCATCTAAACTAAAACTTGGGAGTAAAAGGGAGAAGGAATGCATAAAACTAAAATGTTGAAAGGGAAAGGAGGTAATGCATCAAATTGAACTGTGGTTACTAACTCTACCTTTAGTGTTGATCTCAGATTGGTTTTGACAAGTGAGTGTCAACACACTTAAGTTATTTACTTAGTTTATGTCGAACAAGTAATACATGCCGAGCACAACATGTATATATTAGACTATGCCAAGTGATTTAGGTGTCAAGTAAATAGTGGATGCTGAGCAATACAGATGTTGAGTCATAGAAATAATATTAGTGTATATTGAGCATTAGAGACTTTAGATGCTGAGTGACATAGTTTTGACATATTTGTTTGTAAAGGCATAAACAACTATGTAAACCATTTTTTAGATGACTTAAGGATGAATTAAAATATTTTGGAGATAAGGGTGAATCTCAAGTTGGATTCCTTATGCAATTAAATGTAGCTAATCAGAAAATTGAAAGGATTAAGCAGTAAAGTGGATGAACCTCAGCTGCAAATTCATACCTAACCAGGATGAAACCCTAAACTCTCTATGAGTGTGTAAGGTATTGAAGGAGCAAAAAGAAAATTTTGTGAGAGCAAATAGAGAATTAATGGTGGCTAAGGAGTTATGAAGTGAGATTACATTACACAATTAGTTAGAGTAGAATAGAGGAAAGGAAAAGGATACAACAAAGAGATATTTGATCAAGAAGAATCAAGAAGACAATCGTTTAGAGGTTATGTTTTATCAAGCAATCAAGTGCTAATCACAAGATTAATGCTGAGACATTTTAATAGGCAATTTTAGTCAGAATATCTTAATAGAGTAGTCCTAATAGGCTATATTTAAATCCTTTAATAGGGTGTTTAGTTACTTGTGAGCTAAAGTCCTTTAGCAAGGCACACTTCTAACAAGGTGTTAAAATCCTCTAGCAAGGTGAGACCTAACAGTCTTTGTAAGCCTTTAATAGGGAAGATCTTTCACAAGGTAGATCATGTTTCATAGTCAAAATATTATAACCTTCATTGGATACACTTTATTATTGTAGTAGTGAAGATTTGTGGGTGTCATCCCCACCCTAGTTACTTTCTCATTGGAGGGTTTTTGGGTAATCGTATCTAGTGTTATATGTGTGTGTGATTGCTTATATGTTTACATATTATTTTAGTTTACTCATTGAGTGCATGATATGGATGTGTGGTGAAAGTTTTATGGGGTCCAAGTTTAAACTATTGATTCAACCCCCCCTCCCCCCCGCCAATTTTTTTTTAGCTTTTCTATTGTAATTCCAACAATTGGTATCAAAGCCTTATTCTCTGAAAGAGAAGATTTGCATCTTTGAGGAAAGATGTTGAAATGGAAGTCTACAATTTGGGAAATATTATTGAGGATCAGGAGATTGAAATACATCTCATTCTACATCAACTAAATCAAGAAAGAGAAGACCTAAAGAATTCTTTGAAGATAAGGAAAGAAATTGCTATTATAGAGAATGACACACAATAGAAAGAGATAGACACTACCAAGCTATTTGATAATGGTGACTCCAAAAAATTTGATGTAGCAATTTCAAATCTAATGGAAAATAATAGAGCCCAAGCTAAGGAAATCAAAAATCTAAAGTTAGAGCAAGAATCACAAGCTATACTGCTATGTGATGTGACTGAACAAAAGAAGAAATCCATAGAAGATAAAGTTGTGATTGAAGAAGACAAAATAATTTTGGCCAACTCACTAGAAGAAAAGTCAACAGAGCTAACCAAGATTTCCAACATGCAATTGGATACTCTAAGTCAAATGATGAATGCCAACTATGAATTGAATGTCAAGGACATTGAGATAAGTACATTGAAATTATAGAATGAGCAATTGCAGAGTGATCTAAAGAGAGAAAAGGAATTTTCTAAAAGTTTCAGCAAGCCAAATGAAGCCATCAAATACTTTGAGAAATTATTAAGATCCCCTATATCTAATAATGACACATTTGGATTGGGATACACAAGCACTAAAGAATTAGAGTCATCCAAAAGTGTTGAAGAAAGGAAGAACAAAGGTAAGAACTCCAAACCTACTTTTGCATAATTGTGGTAAGAAAAGACATATTGCTAATGTGTGCAAGAGCTTGAGACTACAAATCATAATGTCAAACCTAAGAACATGGTTCACTACCATAAGTGTAAAAAGCAAGGTCATCAAGCACATGAATGTAGAACCAAGACCATGCATACACAAAGATTTGAATGATATTGTTACAACTTTTAGAAGTATGGACATAAAGATTTTGAATGTAGATCCAAATCCATTTGGTCATCAAATAGGAAAACAAACGTAACAAAAAATGACAACTCTTATAACTAGGATTATAATACAAGGTATAACTATCATTATTGTCAAAGATATGGACATGTTCCTGAGAATTGTATTAAGAAACACTTCAAAGATAAATACCAAAGTGGTTAAGTCAAACCACATGTTTCATCTATTTGAGGACTGGTCACATCAGTAAATATTGTCTAACTAGGTCAAAGGCAGCAAGTTGTGAATTTGATAAAGGTAAAGGCAAGGTAGATTTTGAACACATCAAATATGAGATAAATAAGACATGGAAGAAAAATTATGGTTATAGCACATCAAATGGACAAGGGATCACTTCACCCAATGGGTCTGGTGATCACACCTCATCAAACTAGGCAATCAAGAGGTATGTGGGACTGATATTTAAAGGTTACATTATACATTAGTTTCAAAAGGTTCTAGTACTGAAGGACTACATTAGCATGAATAAAGATGCAAGATGTTGATAGAAATTAAAGATAAATCTTTAAGTTTTTCATGTTGTTTCCCAACATGGAAAATTTCCTATGTGTACTAAAGTGAAATGCTAGAAGATGTCGAGCTAACAAACTGACTAGTTGATGCTAAGCTTGAAGTGGTTGTTGAGTGATCCTAAACTTGATTTATGCTAAACTTACAGCTGTGTAAGCACTCAACATTAATTTTAGGGTTTTAAAGGAAATTTTATCAATTTTTAGCAAATTTTTTATCACATCAAATTCAAGAAAGAGTGAGTAGAGTAGAAGGTGATCTAGAAATCCATCCAAAGTAGTTGTAGAAGGTTTGTGTAGTGATTTCACACCTATTCATAAAACTTCATAAGTATTTATCAAGAGCTAAGCTATGCAGTCAAAATTTTGTAAACCCTAGTTTCTCATTATGGCATCAAGTTCAAAGAATTTAGATGGAAATGAAGTTTATGAGAAATGAGGTCAAGCAATCCATTTTTAAAGCTATTCCTAATATTACTTACAAGCAAGACCATTTTGGTGCATTATTAATCATTCCACTGAATGTGATAATGGTGCAAGATGTAAGAAAATGCTACAATTGTAAGATATGAAGAAGTGGTGATATGGAGATTAGGGAAGCATACAAAAAACTCTACAATAATGGTGTGTTGAAAGAAGAATTCAAAATTGTTGAGAGGAAGTTACACGAGCCCTACATTTTCCAAATGTATTCAAGATAGAGTGGATTAGGATAGTGCTTAGCCAAATTCATGATGGTTCATTATGGCTGGACAATGGACCTATCAAAATAACTAAGAGAATAATTCATAGGATTACTAGTTACCCAACCCTAGATCAGCATAAGACACTAAGAAGTGACTCAAAGGAAGTGATTGAGAAAAATATTGGAGCTTTCTAGAACAAGAGAGGCATGCCAATTGATACAATTACTGATCCATTGATAGACTTTGCTGTAAGGGTTATATCACACAAGTTTTACCAATCTAGTAGATTAAATAATGTGCCTTGCATAGTTGTGGATGTTGGATACAAGATTTTCAAGAAAGATCATACATATAATCTAGTAGAGCTACAATTGCAACAATTGATGGAGAACCTTGGAGCAATAAGGAAAACTAAGACTGCATAGTGCAAATTTGGCTCAAATTTGATTTGTATATTATTTTATGTGCAAAACACATTCCCCTTATTTGCCACTATGGGATGGAAAACAAATAGATTAGTAGCAGTGCAGATTAGTGAATACATTGAGTAGTTGGGTGAGAAATTTGAATCTGTGATGACTAGCTACTTTGAATATTTCAAATACTCAATGAAGAAGAGGTTGAGAATACTAGTGTCACTAATAGATAAATAATATGATGATGTATATTTTCTTGTGGATTCCAACTACACTTTTGTACAAGTTGCTACACCAAGGGTAAGATGGTTGAGACCCTTAGGTTATGAAATCAATGTGGATGAGGCTTCTATAGCTATTACTACTTTACTATTAAAAGAGGTAGATAGAACTACAAACATATTTGGCAATTATGAAATGGTAAAATCCAAAATTACCATGGAATTGAAGACTACCTCTACCATGAAGAAAAAGGAGAAGATAGTGAAAATTTTGAAAGAAAAATTTGGAGAGGGTGTCAAGCAACAACAAGAAGAAGAAGAGGATGAAGAGGAAGGAGAAACCCAAACACAAGCACCACTAGCTTTGACACAATGCATGGTAGAAGATCAAGAAGAGGAGGAAACTAAATGTGTTGAGCGAGAAGAAGCTAAGGAAGCACATACTCCTATTGAGCCAAAGAAGAGGAAGGCTAAGGCCCAACCAGTAACTAAAGCTAAGAAGGTAGCTAAATCAAACCAAGCTAAGCCTACTACACCTATTACAAGAGCTAGTACACATGCAATTAAACAAAAGGCTAAAGAAAAGACCAAACTAGTAAAATAAGGAGGTCAAGTATAGGAAAAGGCAAAGAAGGAAGTATGTAGCACAAGTCTTGTTTCAAGAAGAGAAAATAGAATTAGATGAAAACAACCAATTTAAGGTGGTGAGTCACAATCCTCTTTTAGACCTTGGAAATTTATATGAAAATGTTAAGAATAGTGCACACATATTAGGATTTACACATGTTGATTTTGATAATTTGGGTAAAGTGGAGAAAAATCAACTACTAGATATGCTATGATGACAAAATTCAAGACATCTCCACTAGAGATTTCCAACTCAATGCCAAAGAGTCTATATGATAGAGTTGAGAAAAATTGGCACTATTATCTGAACCTAGTAAGGCAAATTAGGGAGACCACACTGGCACAAGTAATGTCTAAACTAACTAAGGCACAAATTTATAAGGCTATGAAGAGATATGTAGTTAGTTTCACACCTAAATACAAATCCTTTAGTATTTTACAAAACAATATTAAGGACATAGTCAATAAGTCCACATAGATGTGGAAGCTCACTTATGGATTGACTACAGTTAAGGAAGGAGAACAAGCACCCATTTAAGTGAAGGATGAAGAAGAAGATGACCAAGATGACACTATTAAGGGAGGAGTAGAAATGAACATAGATGACAAGGCAATAGCTAAGCCAAAGTAGCAACAAGAAGAATAGAGTGTACAAGACACATAATTGCCAAGTGTTAGTCCTTAACATGTCACAAGTGAGACTACTGAAATAGTAATTGCCAAGGATATTTCTGATCTATCAGCTCAAAACATCAATCCCCTTATAGAGGATGATTTAAAGAAGATATTAGATCAGTCTACACTACAAGCCAAACTTTGTGATAATCCTATTTTGGTTAGTGTGAATGAGCTACAAAAGTTAGTGACTAATACTACAAGGGAAAAGGTGAATCCACAAGAACCACCTTCTATCATCCCTTTAGTCACTAATGTACAACCTTTGGTCCAAATTCTAGAAGATACAATTGCTAAGGTTGATATAGTAAATAAGAGCATAATGGAAACACAAGTTTCTATTGTAGAACAATAAGAAATAAGTTAGATAGAATTATCTACACCTACAACACAAGATCAAGGTGCAAGTCAAGTCATTGTGATAGAATAAGGCAAGCCTAAAGAGATAGAGAAAACACCCAAAATGAAGGAGCAAACAACCATCAAAGCCATGGTAACCTTACCAACATTTGACACTCCTTCCACACAAAATCTTCAAAAGTTGAGCGTAGATGCAACTCCATTACAAATCTCAGTGTTGAGCTTGAGTTCATCAAAGGTAGAAGAAGTTGTATAGTATGCAGATGTGAGCCTTGATGAAGAAATAATTTTTCCAAATTATGACTGTGATACAATGACCATAGAACAAATGGGCATACTACAACAATCCCTAGCAAGGAAAAAGAATTAAGAAATGCTTAGAAGGGAGCATAGGCAGAAGCAAGCACTAAAAGATATCAAAGACATATTTTTAGATTCATTTAGTTTTCCAACTCCTAATGAGACCAAGCCACTAATAGAACAAATGAAAACTATGGTGGAGAAGGTGAGTGATGTTGAACTAGACACAAAAGACAAATTATTAGAATGGTTAGAAAATAAGTTTAAAAAAAAATTCAATGAAAAGATATCAAGTGATATAGCACTAACACAAGTTGCATTAGCAACTAAGGTTGAAGATGTGAAGAAGATACTTGAGAACATATTCTCATTGTACACTAAATCATTCAATTCATCACTTTTCACTCAAGAGACCAAAAGTCACATCTTGAGCTTGGAAAGCCAAATTACTTCATCAAGTGCCAAACTACCTATGAATATAGCTCAGAGTGAGAAGCATTTTAGGACATTGCTTCAAACTGAAAGTTAGTTAGTTGTATTGATAGCAGATGAGGCTAACATAAGAGCTAAACTGACTAGAATCTAGGCAACTCTCACCCCCCATATGGAAATTTTCCACAAGGAACTAGGCTATGTTGAAACCCTAATGAAAAAAGACTCAAATCTTCCTACCTTAGATGGTCTAGTCCACCTTGCTACCAAGCTTGCAATCCAAATCAAGTTATTGGATGTTGCATGTGAGAATTGGGATGTAGCTCTTAAGATAATATTGGATGTCCATAAGTCTTTTTTCTAGACAAACACACAATAAGTGTATAACCCATTGACATAAGTGTCAAAAAGGGGGAGACATATTTTTAAGGGAGAAATAGAGAAAAGGGGGAGGATGAAATGAGAAAATGGGGGAGATATTAGTTTTCGGAGTAATAAAGAATAAGAATTTTGAGGTATACAGATTAAGAGAGAGCAAGCATCAAAACATATCAAAAGTATCAGATGAAAGAGTATGAACAAAACAACATGAAGTCAAAGTGTATCAGTAGAGAATATTTATTCAGTAGGCATACAAAGTTTTCAATATAGAATAGAGAAATTAACTCAAGGGGAGTTATACAATTTTGAAGTTTACAAGTTATTACAAATTTTTGACATTTTGAAGTTTTGTATGTAAGCTAAGTTATAGATATATTATACTTGTGAGATTAAGGATATTAATTTATACTCAAGTTTTTTTGAAACTCATGTCAAAGGGAGAGATTGTTGATCTCAAATTGGTTTTGACAAGTGATTGTCAACACACTTCATTTATTTACTTAATTTATGTTGAACAAGTAGTACATGCCAAGCACAACATGTAAATATTAGACTATGCTGAGTGATTCAGGTGTCAATCAAATAGTGGATGCCAAGAAATACAAATTTTGAATCATAATAGAAAGATTAGTGCATGCTAAGCATTAGAGACTTCAAATGCCAAGTGACATAGGTTTGATGTATTTGTTTATAAAGGCACAAAAAACTATGTTAACCATTTTTGAGCTAACTTAAGGATGAATTACAATATTTTGGAGATAAGAAAAAATTTCATGTTGGATTCCCTATGCAATTACATGTATCCATTCAAAAAATGGGAAGCATTAAGCAGAAAAATGGATGAATCTTAGCTATAGATTCATACCTAACCCTAAGTCACCAAAGTCTTCTTAAGGAGGATGAAACCCTAAGCTCTCTATGAGTGTGTAAGGTATTGAAGGAGAAAAAAGAAGAGTTTGCATATATAAATAGAGCATTCATGGTGGCTAAAGAGTTATGAAGTGAGATTGCATTACAAAATTAGCTAGAGCAAAATAGAGGAAAGGAAAAGGATACAACAAAGAGACATCTAAGACAATCAAGTGCTAACCATAGGATCAATGTTGAGACATTCTAATGGGTGATTTTAGTCAAAATCTCTTAACAAAATAGTCCTAATAGTCTATATTGAAATCCTTTAATAAGGTGCTTACTTAGTTGTGAGTTAAAGTCCTTTACCAAGGCACACTTCTAACAGGGTGTTGAAATCTTCTAACAAAGTGAGACCTAGTAGTCTTTGTAACCCTTTAATAGGGAAAACCTTTCACAAGGTAGATCATGTTTCATGGTTAAAAATTGTAACCTTCATTGGATACACTTTATTACTACAGTAGTGAAGATTTGTGGGTGTCATCCCACCCTAGTTTTAACTTCTCATTGAAGGGTTTCTGGGTAATCATATCTAGTGTTATATGTGTGTGTGATTGCTTATATGTTTAAATGTTATTCTCAATTTACTCATTAAATGCATTAGATGGATGTGTGGTGAAAGTTTTATGGGTCCAAGTTTAAACTACTGATTCACCACCACCCCCCCTTCCCCCTAGAAGTTTACCTTTCCTATTGTAATTCCAACATTTAGATGCAATAAACATGAAAAAAATACTTAAATACAAAATTCTTGGCTCGTATCTACTCTTTCAGAATTCACATGAAGGTAAAAATAATGAAATGTTGCAAGGAAACAAGTTCACAAGACAACATTTAGCAATGGGCTACATATGATATGCAAATATGAAAGAACAAAAAGGAAATAACCCATACAAGGCAAGAGATTGCACAATGTATTAGACTAGAAAGATAAGGTAAGCAATATTTTCATTCATGCAAGGAAAAAGGGTTACAAATACAAAGCATAATGCTGATGCAATGAACCAGAGAAGAACCTAGAAAATATTTACAATTTTTCTTTTTTAAGAGTTCAAGCATAACTCAAATAAAACCATGATGGAGTAATATTATAGAGGAGCAATAAAAAATGAAAATAAGAAAGATATTTAATAAGGAAATGCAAATTTCCTAGCTAAGTAACTAGAAGAGACCAAAATGAATGCATCCAGCCATAAAAGAGATATAATCCCAATATATTTGATCACTACAAGCAATAAAGAAGCATGAAGATATATTGGCATTATAAAGTAAGGCCCTAGAAGTTGCTCAATATTGAAAATCTAGCCTTGAAGGCATGTTTTGGATGCATGAGATCAAATTGTGGTACTGTCAAAAAATGCAGGAAGAGATAACCTGCACTGGTAACCCCCTTGCATACACTTGTAGAGTTGACCCATGTGGAAAAGATCAAATCTACCCCAAAAGTGGTGGACTATCAATGTAGATCATTCCATTTAAAATGGGTTACCTAGATGTTGTAAAAATCTCTCAATGAATGATTAAAACATAACTAATGATGAGGAAACCTTTCAATTTGACGATCAACACATTTCCCAATTTTGTAAGTTAACAAAAAATGGCCCCTATGAAATAACACAATGGTATAAAACACAACTTGATCAAAACTATTGAGCCACTTGGTGATAGAATAGACCAAGCTACTCAACCAAAGAAAAAACCAAGATAGTAATTGAGCTACTCAAAAAAAAGAACAGACTGAGCCACCTGACCAAATAACATGGTGGAAAATATGTAAAGTTAATCACCAACTAACATGTGAACCCACCAAATAATCCAACCCATTGAAGATCTCTTAGATCAGTTATCAGCAATGGGTTGAATGGGGAAAAAATTAGCCAACATTTTTGGTGACTCAATGGGATGCTTTTTTGCTAAGCATAAGATCAGTGGCCTTAATCAATCCATTGGGCATAGAGCCACTATAAAGGAATGACACATTAGCCCACCTATAACTTCATAAAAATATGTAACTAGAAAAAAGGAAAAAAGCTATGGGCAGCTCTAGAAAGCTTGAGGAGAAGAGAACAACGATGCACCTACACTTCTTGGAAAGCTAAAATACCTACTCTAATATGTACAAAATGTTTATAAACAAAAATTAAAAAAATCCATTAACTGGCTTGTTGAAATAGCTTCCCTTCCTCACAAGTTGATTTCTTGTTCCATGCATATGAGAAGTCAAATAAATCAAAAAGATGACATCATAATGTTGCATGGAATACCTTCCTAATGTTGAAAATAATGAAGCTTTCCAACACTAGGACATTATCACTTTGATCAAGACTTACGTGCTCCTTCTCTTGGAACTCACCCTCATGCTCAAAATTAAGCATGACTGAGGGCGACATACTAATTTTTTGCAAAGCTAAATGCCTTATGGGTCATCCTCTTGATGGCTTTGAGTTTAAGAAATCAGCACTGACCAAGATAATGTGGTCTATAATGGTAGTATCCAACTATTTTAGAAGTGGCTCAGCTTTATCTTGTGAAGAAATGATATCCATCTTATCTTCATGATTATCATGAATCACCTCCTTGTGAGCTTCTGGTATGGTGTGAGCCTCCATTTTTTGATGTTGCAAGTCATTATCTTCTAATGAAGGACCAAATTTCTTTTTGTCCAAGGATGAACAAAATATTTCTAGCTCATCCCAAAATTTATCTCCATTAGAATCCTCTAGCTCTATTACAGTAAAATGCATAGTTTGAGGGACAACCCTATGCATATTAATGTGTTCTTCCTCAAGGAAAAATATATCCTTGAGTCTTTCTCTTTTCATCCTTCATATTAGAGAGGACTATATACTACAACAACTAATATTCTTCTTTCTTAGCTTGAAGTAGATTCTCATTTTCTTATAAAAGTTGTGATTCATTCCTGAAGAGAAGGAACAACATTATCTTCTTCTTCTTCCTCAACAAAAGAGGGAAGCTCTTCACATAAGAGGATTGAATCCTCTCCCCTTTTCTGAATCTCCACCTCTTTGCCCTCCTTAATAGGCTGCAACTCCTCCCATGGAAATTTTGTTGGATTTTCTTTACTCTCCTAGAATGTCATGTTTGGACCATCAAGAATCCATACAACTAGTTCACCCTCAAAGAGTGAGATGGTAATAGGTATGTAAGTCTCATACGGTCATATTTTTGGCATGGGTGGTGGAGAAGTTACAAAAATAGTCTCTTTTAATGGAGGGGGCTTCTTGAAGCTTGGAATGACATTCTTTGGAGAAGGGGTTGCCTCGACTTCCTTGGTCTAAAAGTGAGTCATCTTGAGCTTCATTTTCTCTTCTTTCATTGCAGAAACTTGCCTAGAAAGTCTCTCCTTAATGTGTCTATGTCTCTCCCTCTTGTCCATTAATTGTTAGAGGTAGGCTTGGTATTCCATATCTTGTTGCATCTCTATCTCTTGCCACCTCTCAATCTCATAAAGCTACCTATCATAGGCCTGCAATTGCTCATCTTGTTCATGAAACCATATTTCTACTTTCCTACCTCATTCATGAAATTTCATGTCTATCTTCTCATTTTGTTCATTAAACTTCCAGTCAATCTTCTTTTGGAAGTCCAACATCATATCTTCAATCTTTTTATATGGGTATGTTGGGACTAGTGGAGCAAGGAAGAGTAATTGTTTTAGAAAATTGGCTATAACCAACTTGAGGTTGAGATTGAAATTGGTAATATGAGGGCCAAGGAAAACAATTTTCATGATATGGGGGGGGGGGGGGGGACTATTAGTCATTTCTATGAAATGGGTCCATGGTTAGAACTTCATAAAAGTTGCAAATTCATAGAAAATTTTAGAAATCACAAATGATCAAAGATGATCTTTACATACCAACACTGGGTTTGTCTGAAACCAGTAGATGTGCACTAGATTCTCCATGGTGTTTGATAGAATTCCTCCAAAGGCTAATGAAACTAAGAATAACACCCTAGTTCTTACTGAATAAAGATTGCAATGGCTACCAACGAACTTATGTAGTTGAATCTGTGTCCCACCAAGCATGCCAAAAACTATAGCATGATTGATGGAGGTTCTAAAAGATGATTTGAATCGTTAAATGATTTTCCTATCGAGAATGCCAAAAATTGTTGACATAAAATTTTGCACCCTTTCTTGAGGTATGACCCTCACGTGGCCTTGTGTAACATGGAAATGACCTCCAAGTATGAGACTTGTGCTCTAAGGTTGATTCTTTGAAGAAGGCTAACTTCCTTAAAATCATGATGCAACTAAACTAAAGTTTGGGAGAAAAGGGAGAAGGAATGCATAAAATTAACATGCTAGAAGGGAAAGGGGGTGTTGCACTAGATTGAACCGTGGTTACTAACTCTACCTTTAGATGCACAAAATATGAATAAAACACTTAAATACACAATTCTTAGCTTAAATCTACTCTTTTAGAATTCACATGAAGTTAAAACTAATAAAATTTTGCAAGGAAACAAGTTCACAAGACAACATTCAATGACAAGCTACACATGATATGCATGAAAGAAAAAAAGGAAATAACCCATACAAGGAAAGAGATTGCATAATGTATTAGAATAGAAAGATAAGGTAAGATAATATTTTCATTCATGAAAGGAAAAAGGGTTATAAATACATAGCATAATTTTTTTGCAATGGACTTGAGAAGGACCCAGAAAATATTTGTAACTTTGTTTTTTAAAGAGTTCAAGCATAATTCAAAGGAAACCATGAAGTTGAAACCCCAACCATGATGGAATTAGATTATAGGGGGAATTAAAAAAAAGAAAAAGATATATGATCATGAAATGCAACTTGCCTAGTGAAGTGACTAGAAGAGACCAAAATTAATATACCCAGCCATAAAAGAGACCCAATCCCAAAATATTTGATCATTACAAGCTATAAAGAGGCATGCAGATACATTAGCATCATAAAATGAGGCCAAAGAAGTCTCTCAATATTAAAGAGCTAGCCTTGAAGGCATGTGTTGGATGCAAGAGATCAAATTGTGTCGCTATAAAAAATTGTGGGAGGGGATAACCTACATTATTAACCCATCTACATACACCTGTAGAGTTGACCTATGTCGAAAAGATCAAATTTGCCCCAAAAGTGGTGTACTATTAATGTAGATCTTTCCATTTGAAATGGACATCCTAGATGCTAAAAAATCTCCCAATGAATGATTAAACCACAACTATTGATGAATAAACCTTTTAATTTGACGATCAACACATTTCCCAATGCATAGTGGAAGAAATAGCATACATTTTCACAATTTCATAGGCTGACCAAAAATGGTTCCTACAAAATAGCACAATGGAATAACATGCAACTCGATCAACACTATCGAGCCACTCAACAATAAAATAGAGCAAGCTACTCATCCAAAGAATTGATTGAGCTAGTAACTAAGCTTCTTAGCAAAAGAATAGACTAAGCCACTTGCCAAAGAACACTATGAAAAATGGAAAGTTAATTTCTAGCTAATGTGTTAACCCACCAAGGAATCTATCCCATTGAATATCTCTTAGATCTGTTATCAGTGATGGGTTGAATGATGGGGGGGGGGGGGGGGGATAGCAAACATATATCACAAAGAAAATGGAAAACCAAAGGTGAAAGCACGTGTGAGAGACCACATCTGGGTGAGTGTCGTCATATCTTACTATATGTTTGGATCCACCCCTTGGGCTTAAGACTATCCTACCATATAGAATGTATTTTCCCTAAGTACTCTAATAGGGATAGGCACAACCACATGATATTGGGATCAACCCCCTAAGCTTAGGGACTTATAGTATATGCAATGAGTCCCTACTCTAAGTACTCCAACAAAGCTTCCATAATTATCTTTTTTTTATAATGTGAATACCCATGCCAAAGCTCATAGTTAATTTTTATTATGTTACCACTTATTTATCCACTCAGAAAGGAACCAACCTACATAGAGCTGTAGTCTCCTAGCATAGGATCCCCTCACTACCACTTATGGGCCCCAACACCTATGGTGATCCACTCACCTAGGTTACCTACCCTACTCACAAATCCAAAGCCAAAATCATAGAAGAGTTTAGGGGAAAACATACCTAGGGTCCCATAGCCCTAGTCCCAAACCTAACTTGTGTATCAAGCATAATCACATGAAAAAAATCATATAATCAAAAATATATAAATAACTTCCTTTTATAAGGAACCACAAAATCCAAAATCCTCTAGTGAACCAAAACAACCATTCACAAGAAAACTGGTGTAGAGCACATTTCTAAGGTAATCCACCAAAACCTAATTCATCACATAAGAAATAAGATGCCACCAACACTTATCAAACACTTTACAAGATTCATTATCACATTTCTAGATTGTAAACACTTCATAATTAAATACAAGGTCACAAGATACAAAAATGACAAGTTGGAATGTTAATTCCTAAAATCTAGTGAAGTCTAATTTTTTTGTAAACCTCAAAATCTATAATTTTTATTTTAACTCCTATGAGACTGAAACCTATCTAGAAAGGTGAAATATGTATAGCATAAAATGTAACTTCAAGTATAACAAAGTAAAATTATGCCACTTATACTTAAATGTTCATTTTATGTTATACCCTAATGCCAAAAACTAACTCTAGAGGTTTGATTTGTAAAATTTCGCTAGTATTGTGCATCTATTCCTTATGCATGCACATTTATTTAGCAGAGTGTAGTATTTTTTCATTATTCCTACACATTCATTTAGTAGGTAGAACTATACATTGTTTATTTCACCAAATATGTGCATATGTTAAGCAGATTTGTGCTTCTATTCATATAGTTGCATTTATGCCTCCTATTGTTGCATTTTTGTTTCTTATAGCTACACCTTTTCTCCCTAATGTTGCACTTTTGTTTTTCTAAGGTTGTGTTTATGTTCACTATGTTAGATAGATTGGGAATGTGTATAACTATGCATATGTGCAGTATACTTGTGCATTTATTCCAGAAGACTCAAAAAAATATAAAGGATGGTATGAATTGAATTCATAGATTTAGTTTGAAAAATGAGGGTTTCCCAAACATAACTTGGGATAAATCTCTAAACTAAAAACCTACTAACACTCCTTCTTAAGGTGATTGAACTCCTAGAATTCTACTCCATAAAAAAAGTACTCAAGGATACACCATAAAAGGACATGCATTTAAGAAAAGTCATCATAATACTCAAAAAATTGAAACAATCTAAAGTAATCAGAGATAATAATAAAACATACAATATTTATTTCAATTATTTCATGTAAGCATTAGTTAAAGGGAATATTTTATCATATCCTACTTGGTTTCCTATGTTGGGATGAAGACGGTGCTTTTTTGGGTGATCCTTAATCTTCCTAGACTCCAACTTGGCCTAGTTCCTTTCTCCTTCCTATTTTTCTCAAGCTTCTCCTCATGTAGGTTTTTCCTCAATTTTTTTTTTGTGAATATAGTTTTTATCTATCCAATTTTCCATAGTTTTTGTCCAATCATTTCCTTATATTTCCATTCACAAGAAGGCTTATAATTCATAGGGAGTGGAGAGTCACTGTGAATGCTTGTAGCCATTTGAAATGGGCAAACCCAAAGGTTTGATTAATTAAATCAACTATTTATTTATTAATTTATTTTTATATTTAAATGGCCAACTATTTTATGGGTTATTTATGTTATCATGAACCTCCTATTTAAATAATTCCCATGTTTCAATGGTCAAGACACTCTTCCTTCATTCATGAGGTCAAGTATTCAATTCCAATGATCTTTTATTGTTTCTTGTTTATCATCTATCTCCATTAATCTCACTTATAACTTATTCCTTTAACCTTGGTCCTTGAAGAGTAAAATAGATGAGATGGTAGCTAGTGGGTTTAATAGTTAAGGGGTCAAGTGTTCAAGTTTTTAAAAGGGTTAAGGTGTATTCCTCTTTTGTTGTCTTTTATCTCCATTCAAATCTTATAATTATTTTTTGTCTATTTATTTTACTTCATCCATTTGAAAAGGATATGTATTAATTAAACTAAGAATCATAATGTATCTAGATTAATGCCACACATGCAACTAAAGTAAATGTATATTTATTCAAGCATATATGTGTGTACCCATATATGCTTGGATAGATATAACTGACTAAGCTATACAAACATAATGAGATCAAGATCACCCAAACATCACAAATACAATATTAAAGTATCAAAGAACTATCTCAAGATCAAAATCAAATTTAAAATTATTAGTATAAGAATCAACCATACCAAATTAGAGGAAAGAATCCCAAAATATCCACAAATGGTAGTTAACTCCCTAATCATAAATTCTAGGCTTAGGGGTCCTATATGGATCATGTTCCTATCTCGATTTTAACAATACTAAGTTTGAGGATTTGAGTCACGCTCAAATTGGTGTAGCTAAGTGAACTCAATGTCTGGTACCTACACAAACCTACATCAACAACTAGAATGATACAACACATATTCATATATTCAACCAATGATAAGAAGGGATAGAGGAGTGCATCATTGTGTAGATATCCTAAAGAAGTGACTATGATTTCCTCCCCTCATCATGAAGACATGCCAAGAAGAGTAAAAAAACATAAATATATAAGTTACAATGGGTTAGTAGGGTTAGCTCAAATTCAAATCAAATAAAAGTAATAATTTATAATAAAATAATTATTGCCAATAATGTAAGCATCAATTAATCAAAACTCTATTTTTTGAACAATAAGGAGGTATGAATTGGAAACATGTAAATATGAATTAACTATATATGGTCTTGATTTAAAACTAACTAGAGTATAACAAACATCACCCATACCCTACATTACTTCCAACTTTTAACTAAGGCACAACTTAGGGTTACAGGGGTATTACACTAATAGGGGAGCTATACATTATGCAATTCTATGGGAAGTGAATTGATAAAGCTTGGCCAAATTTAGTAGATATTTTTTGTTTGTTAGTGAGCAACAAAGTTAAACTAATCATTCTATGTAAGAAGACAAATGTGTTCACTAACCCTGTAGGAGGTACTTATTGTTGGGAATGTAAAACTAAACTATTATATGACTATTCATGTTAAATTCTCTTATTGATGGTTTCATATGACTCTATAAATGGGTGTGTATTCCATGTATTGGATGTACTAGATATTATTAATATTGGTGATTACCTCCTTGAGAGTGGATGTAGGTGAATTTCCAAACCACTGTAAATTTGTGTCTCATGTTTTCTTCTTATTTTTCTATTTTAATTTTATTTCTTTACTTAATAAGAGTTACAATTGGTATGAGAGCTTAGGAAAAGTTGAGAAAAGTTGGAATAAGATGAGATTAATTTTTTCATTGATGAATTTCTTAGTAATTTCAAAAAACATGTTGTGTATCTAAAATCTTGAAAGAAATGTCATGTAATCTAGTGTGGTGACTAGAAAAATGAGCCGAATGAAGAGATGAATTTCTCTTTTAAGAATAAAGAAGGTTTAATGAATGTGTCTACTAAATTTTGTATCTCCCTAGTTAATGGGGATATAATTCACAAACAATGGACAACACACAAAGAATTGGTAGTGGGTGAAGATGAACTTGATGTAAATCAGGCATATGATGCTAAGAATTGAACACATGAAAAAGAGGTTCCCTCACCAAGTTCAATTATTAGTATACAATATAAAGGTTTAATATTATGGTTGTGTCCTCATCAAAAAGAGAATATGAGGATCCATTACTAGAAAAAAAGCATTAAAGAGAGCCTCGAGGAAAAGAGGTGACTAAATTTTCTTTTAGGAAATAAAATAAACATGCATTGACCTTCTAGATGTCAATTTTTTAAAATTTTCATTTTGAAAACTAATTCCTAGGTATTTTTACTATATTTTTTATAGCTAACTTGGTTTTGTGCATAGTTTATTATTGGTTTTTGGCCTAATATCTCTCTTTCAGGATACCTTGGCCAAAGATTTTTCTTTGAAACTACTAATTGTAGGTTATCTCAGTGAAAGATACAAACATTATACTACTAAATTTACTTTTGGAGATTTTCTTGATATTAAAAACAAGCACTTTATCTTTACTAAGTTTTCTTTTAGGAACCTAGATTAATTACAAACTTGGATTGGTATGTGTTTTTCATGTTTGAGGTGAAGAAACTTGATAGGAGACTACTCTATTCTCCTTTTGAGGGGAATTGGAAATCTAGACTCTTGATATATATATATATATATATATATATATATCCTTATTTTATGCTCTATAATCCTTAGAGGGGTTTTTTGGTAAAGGAAAAATCTCCCAAGAATGAATGAAGTGAGAACAATAGACACCATCTTCTCCACCTCTCTTTATTCAATATGCTTCCTTGAGACTAAATTCTAAAAGAACATGTGAGATTTATCTATGTAGTTGTGACATGATTGATCCATGTATTCCTTAATTGATTTTTTAGGGAAGAGCTTCCTAAATCTTGCATTGTAAAACTATATTATTTTAGTGGTTAGTAGGGCCAAGAGGTCTTAATCTCATTTATGAGACTTCAGGATGGTTGACATTGAATGAAAATCCATACTAAATAATTTGATATATAGCATACCACCTAGTTAACCTTCTAAGGTTTTATAATCCTTATTCATGGGTTGATCCAAGAGGTTTCTTAAATTAGTCAAACACTTTTACACCCACAATCTATACCCCACACAATGTAAATATGAATGGGGCATTGGGGGATCTATGTGATTGAGCATAAGACACAACTCAAAACCCCCCAACTTATTAATTCTCATTAGACACTTAAGTTTATCAAGGATTTTAACTACCAATACTTTTACACATACAATATGTACCCTACATACATGAATGGGGCATCAATGGATCTATACAATTGAGCATAAGACACCACTCATAAAAACCCAACTTGTTAGTTCTCATTATATACTTAGTGCGAGCAAGGATTTTGACTACCAAGTCATTCCTTAGGGATAATTTATCTTTGTTTATTAAAACTCTATAATACCCTTGTCACACTCATCCTACTAAGTTTCTTTGTCCTCAATTCAAAATATCCCTCAATAGTATTTTTCTCTCAAGAACTACATCCTAGATGACAAAATTTATGTCCCCATTCAAGAAGTTAAAGTGATCTAGTTACTTTAAAAAATAATTCAAGATATATTTGGCCTTCTATATAATTTATAAATGATGTACAAGGTTCTTTAGGTTTCATTATTACTATTTGGCAACTTATAAAATTACACTCTCTATCAATAATCTAATGGTCAAGTTTACTAGTCCTCTCTTAATCAATATGATCCTAATATTTGTAAAATTGGAAAAGATATTTAGAGTGACATCTCCTCATATATGTTAGTTGATAGGAATGATTTCTAAATGATTTTTTGTGAGTTTAGTATTCTCTGAAAAGATAACAATATTAACTAATCATATTAATAGTATGGATGATCTATAAAAGTTCTTCAATGTTATCAATCCACTTAACTTGCACCAACCCACAAAAAAGGAAAAATACTTATTGACTTGGGGTGTATATGATAACTCTACTTTGATAGCTTTCCTTATAATCATTTTAGATCACACTACTTTACTGCTTTCTTACTTTGATAGGACCAATATGGGGACCTTCTTTATATGAATCATGTGGCCTATCCACTACAATGTCAGGGACTACTTTTCCAAATGGTGGAGAACTTCTATACAATGTTTTGCTAGGTTTTGAGTTACTTAAAAATGGGACGCAAGTTAGTTCAAAATTAAGGGATGGAGTTAATTCTTATTTGGAAATATTTTGAAAAAAATGGCCTTGGAAATTTCTCTAAGGAAACTCATCTTCTTAAGAATTTTGAAAGTTGAACTTGAAAAGAATTTTTAAAAAATATGATTTTCTATTGGAAATGGTTGAAAGTATCTAATGGTTAAAGGGAGAATATGGGGATCTACCCTTTTTTTACAAATTTTTCATGAGAAATAGGAAAAGGAAAAATGTCTCATCTCATTGATTAAAATAGTCTACATGTAACTAAGCTTACTCCAAAGTGACTCCTAGTTGTGTCTCTACCATAAATTAGTAGCATCTACATGCTTACTCTAAGTGGACTCCTAGTTGTCACTTTTCCCTAGATGAGTAGATTATAAACCAAATCCCATCCACGCTTCATTTGAGGATGATACTCATCTTCTTTCTTGAATCGTTGATGTGGATAGAAAATTTGATATGTTTTTTATGGGTTCCTACAAATAACATAGATTAGATGGTTTCCCCTTACTTTTTTCCAATAGTTTTTGGGATATTGTTGACTATGATACGGTACCCAAAGATCTCTTCAAAGTGGAAATTTTATGATAAGTTTAGCAAGACTTTGATAGCTTTTGAGGGAAAATTTTTGAACCACATCAGAATATAATATTTCATACTAATCAAATTATGCAATAATTTTTATAATATCTTCAAAAAAACTGTGTATAGCACAAAACCCTTTCTTGAAAAAATTATTGTGTGAACTAAAAAGGTCTTGTGTGTAGATGACAAATCCTAGATTATACCATTTTTTGTTATCAAGCCATGCACTTGATGGAAAAGTGTCTTCTTCCTTTTATGGTCCTTAAACTAGATATTTCAAAAGAATAAGCCATGGTTACTAAGGGATTCTTGTTTAAAGTTTGAAGGAAATTAGTGATATAGGTCTTAGTAATAGCTAGGTGCATCAACATCGTAGTTGTTTTTATTTTTAACCACCCCCTAAAAAGTAGCACTTAAGTTATAGGAAATAACACAAGGACCAACCTTCTTTAGAGGTTTATTTTCTATTAGTTAGATTTCAAGGTTTAGTGATAATGCCTACTTTAGCCAATATATTACTAGGTTGCTAAGTTTGATTTTTTTTAAATAATATAAAAATTAGGAAGATTTTACAAATAAATTAGCCACACACACCAAAATGGGTCTCAAACCTAGTGTTATATTGTTGATTACAACAATTTATGACTGTAAAAGTCTTTTATCAAATACTAAATTTTTCAATAAGCTTCATCCTCTTTTATAAGAGATAACTTCTAGTAGTATTGTTTTTTTTTTTTCTCATTCACTTGAAATTCATAACAGAAAGTGGAAGAATGAATTTCTATGAAATAATGAGGTATCATAATCCATTAAAAATACATATATAGGAATGTGAACTTATCTTCCTCATTTCCTACTAGATATTTAGCTCTCATCTTTATGTTATTTGAAAAATTAGGAGGATATTAAAATTCATTAATGAAAGCTTAAATGTTTAAAGAAAATAAATGTATTGGTTGAGGCTAATATAAAAAATTACTTCAAGTTAGGTACTTAGGTTATTATATTTACACTAGTAATTTTCTATGCATATATTCAAATCTCAAATAATATTTTGAGTTCAATAAACATTACTACTTTAACTTATTTTTAATGTCGATTGTCAATTTAGTAATCAACATTATTTTATTTCTTTCATTTGTAGTAAATAATTTTTTATGAGGATGATGTAATAATATACAAGAATGATGTAATAAGATGGAAATAAAGTTTTTTCATGGAAAACAAACTAAACTTTTGTCATAAAATTTGTATTGAAAATTACAAATTACAAATTTGGAAATGCCTCATAGTAACCCCTTACCAATTCTCAAATTTGTTATTTGATTCATTTTTATTTATGAACTCTAAAATTTAGAAATATTATTTGTCTATTGTCCACTTTAAGGTGGTGTCAATGAACAAGGCCTATTCCAAAATTCTTGTAATGCTAATACATGTAACATAAATACAATCAAACATCCATGATTTATTTTTACATTTAAAAAAAATAAAAAATAAAACAAAGGTGGTTTCCCTTACACAATCACATTTTACAGGTGTCAATAGAGATAACTGACACAATAATAGTAAATAAGCTGGCTACTATAAGGATATTCTTTAGATGTACCACAAGAAAAAAGATAGTTTCCCACCTAAAGAGTGGGTAGTCAACTCATGCACAACATGGGTGGAAGAATGAAAGGCTAAAGATTTTTTTCTCATATGTTGTTAAACAACTATCTAGGTGATATTATCACTAGGATACCCCTTCAAAAGGGGGAAAATTTGGTGGAATTGTATTTGTAAAAATGTCATCACATGAGGCAGAGCATTGAGAAAGCTATACATTGGCAATTGATGGTTGAAGTGGAGAAAGAGATACAAACATAGAAGGGACCATAGGGATTGTAGAGGCCAAATTAGGAGTATCATCCAAATTTGTGGTAAGAGCTTCATCTAGAGGGTATTAATCATCATCTTGTGATACATCATTAGAGAAAGAATAAAAATTTAGGAGAGTAAAATGTTTATCATTAAAGTATGTTAAGCAACTAACAATACCTTTATGCCACAAAAAAGAACAATTTATTTCTCGGTGACTAGTACATGAGAAATAGTGACATTAAAATATGAGGCCCTCACAATCTAGTGATTGATTCCATGGCCTATCTCATACCATGAGAAATACATTTCTAGAGATAGGTGTGGAAATATTAATTTCAACCAAAATGCATGCAAAGGTAGAGACTTGTGATGACCATAATATCAACCGCCTACAGAAATGGCCAATAGATTTTCCAATAGCCTCAAATAAAGAGTTTCCTAGAAATGAAGGGTAAGCTAGACCCACATAGAATACACACTAAGTGGTTCAATATATGGTAGATAGAGAGTGAATCCCCCCAAGAACACAACTTGGTTTAGTTGTTATTACTTTAATGTGAAATTTAGTTAAATCCATTTTCACTTCTTCAATAACACATACTCCATAGATGGTCAAATGTTCACATGTGACCATCTATCTACATGAATTATAACTTAAAGCCTTGTATTAGAAACACAAGCTTTGATAATTAGTGCATAGGCTAAATTTGACATGAGCACTACACTCAAATGTATATATTTATTAAAATTATATTTATATTTTATTTAGATTAATTTCTATGACATGCAAAACCCAATTAAATTATTATTTTTAAGTTGAATCATTCTATTCATACTTAAATTCTTAATGATACTATAAAATAAAAGATTGACCTATCTATATTTATCAATTTAGATAAATCTACTTCTAAGATATTGGAAAGAGTGCTAGCTAATAATTTTTGTCTTAGGATAGTATGCACAAAAAAAGTCTCCTCGGGATGAATTGCAAAAAAATTAATGTCTCTCTAAGCTTAAGAAAATATGCTAGATTTTTTATTGGGCGATCACCTTTTGGTGTAGAGGGGCATTGGTTATACTTGTACTAGTGTAACTAAGGTTTTAATCCCTACTTGGATCAAAGAAGTATCAACCTTGGTTTGAGCCCACCTTGGAGGACATGTAAGAAGTGGTAATTGTAGAGGACTTCAAATGTGGTGGTTTTTGGTATGGAGTAGATGAGAAGGAGAAAAGGGTTGATGGGCTAGAACCTTTCTTGGTTAGAGTGGTCATAGTCCCTATGCCTGATAGGTATTTGGTACTAGGGCATCTATATTTTATTTGGTAGGTATTTCTTGTAGTTAATGCATCAAAACATGTGGGTCTTTTGTGCACAATGTTTCTGTATCAAATCCATGTGAGCCTTTCACTCCTACAAGCTCAAAGTCCCTATTAGGATTCTAAGCTCACAAGTCTATATTATTGGTTTTGGTAGATAAGATCTCCAATTGTGGCCTCACTTGGTGTGGGCTAGACTAAAAAATATTACAATCAACCTACCAAAAAAGATCATTTTACTCAGCATTCATAGTAGAAGATCAAACATTTAAGGGAGTAAGAAGATACTTTATGACTATTATTATTTAGTTCTTTAGCATGTATGTAGAGAAACATGGATATCTCTATTTTAAATGGAGTCATGTTCACATGATTCCAATGTCAATGCATGATACTAAATCCCCTTCATATCCCTCTTATATTTCTTCTATTTCAATTTAAGGGACTCATATATTGAGGTGATCACCATGTTGTAGGGAGAATATTTATAGCATTTTGTGCATTGTAGTTTGCAATCCCATAAAAAACCATTGGATAATGCTTCCCTCATGATCAGAAAGGGGTGTTTCCCCTTTGTGGTTATACATGTATTACATGACCTAACAAAGGAAGGGTTTAAGATTCAATAGCTCTATCTGTCAAGGATTTGAGTTGTAAAGTTTTTGATATCAAGATAAATCTATGTGTCCTTAATGGGCCCATCCCTGCTAAAACTAACCTTGAATTGATTTTCTCCATGGATTGTGAAAATATCTTAAATTATGAATGAAATATTTCATTCACACATAAAAAAAATTTAGCATAGAGGAGAGGACCCAAAATATGAGCACCCTAACTTCATGCTTCTCAAAATCCTATATGGAAATTTAAGATGACTCCCAATTTTTTAAAGTAACTTAAAAAGTCTCTTTTCTTATAACTAAGGTTTCAAAACCACATAATCAAAGATGATACCACATTAACTTGATTTTTAAAAAGGTGTCCAAAATAACCCCCAAAAAAGTAAGACTAATGGTCCTACAAAAGATAAACCCATACTTGTGCTTTGATATGACATCACATGATCAGTTATTTTCTATCACTAGGAGATGCATTTCGTTCAATTATAGGTAGTCATCATCAACAATGACTACTTTAAAGTCATAAATATTAGTATAATATGGTGAAAAGTATTGGATATTAAATCAACAAGTGAGTTTCAAGTCAATTTTTATCACAACCATTGGAATGCCTTCAAGTGCTAGATCATATATTTTGTTTTTTTTTTTCAAAAGATTAATATAGAACAAAATTATGAAAAAACATAAGAATAATTAATATTCTAAAATTAACAAAAATAGCCAACATTTTATTCACTTAAAAATAATTTTATTTATTATTTTAAATCATTTAAAAATGTAAAAATATAATATTAATATAATCAACAATATTTTTCAAATTATAAAATTAAAACATAATTTTACTATTTTGAAAAACCAAATGAGGGAATGATTGATTGATTTTAGATGTGGAGAAGACATTTTTAATTTATCTTAGATGTTTGATCTCTTATTATTGATTTTGAGTATAAAGATCTTTCTGATTAATCTTATCATCCCAAGATAATTGATTTTATAGACTTGCCTTTGCACCTCTTTTCCCTAAAAGCATTAGCTTTAGAGGCTAACTTACCTCTAACCATTATTATATGTTTGATATTCTACTCATTGTCATTTTTTTAAAACACTTTTAAAATTAGAGATATCAAGTTTTGACAATCCATTACAATTAGAGTGATTACTTTCTAGATTAGATTGTGTTTACATTTTCAGCATCGACATTTTGAATCACACTCTATGATCCACAATCAAGATGAAAGAGAGAAAGAGACAAAAAAAAAGTGAGATGCAAAGACTAGGTGAAAAGATAAAGAGAAAAAAAATGAAAGATTCCCCTTCTTCATTACAAGAAGATTTCTTTTGGTGAAGATTACTAAATTTTAAAAGAAACTAATTATACCTATAGTTGACATATTATGTACATGGTCTTCATTTTATTATTATTATTCCATAATGCAACACCTAGTTCCATTATGATAATAAAAAACTTGAGTGAATAAAAAAGTTCATTATTTAAAAAATTAAGATCTAGATTGTCAACGAAGCAATTAAGTCTCATTAATGAATGGTTCTCAATTAGGAGGTCTAGAAAGAAAGAGAGAAAGAAAGTTTACTTTCTACAAAAAGAAGTTGAAATTAACTGGCACTTCATCTTTGGATATGATATCTACTAAGATATGCGTGGAGGGTTGTCTAACTAACTTATAAAGTGAGACTTCATAAAATTGTAGGATAAAGATCTTAATTGAAAACCTTGATATCAACATCTAAAAAACTCAAGTAGCACATAGTGGCATGTACTTGCCTCAATATCTTGGATAGAGAAAACTTCAACTTGTTGCTTCTAAATCTTTGTACATGTTTTAACTTGAGAAAAATGAATGGAAAAAGGGAAATGATCACCAAGAGGGGGAGAATCATGTATTTTTTCTTATTTATAACCATTTTGCTAGCAGTAGCTCCACTTTAGAAGCTTGTTTTTCCAAGGTATCTAATTTATCAACTCCAACAATAGATTTTGAAAAAGAACCATCGAGAATACCCTTATCATATTCATGGTCTAGGATAAGTAAATTATGGTTTGTGCTATTACCCATTTGGATTAGACCCTTAATAGTAGTGTTTATTTTTAGAATTTTATGATGAGCATCTTTGTTCAACATCATTAATAAATAGTTGATCCTTCTTACCATTTTAAATTGCAATATTTACATACATTAATTATTTTATTTGGACCATTTCTATGTCTAGTTTTTTGCTACTTTGCATCATATTAATTACCCTTATATTTTTCATTTTGCATGGAGTTTCATGACTAAAATTATTGTCATTTTGGAAGAACAAGCTAGCATTTTTGTGCTTAATAGACTTATTACATCTTCCAAATTTGGATCTAAGGACACTAGAAGTGGGAAGGACAATACCAAACTCCACATTAGCATTGATTCTTGGAATAATCACCTTGAATCTGTCCTTTGTAAATTTATCCCCTCCATAAGAAAACTAAAAGAATCAACCATGGTTTTGAAAATATTGTTTTTTTGTTAGCTTTGGAGAATTGTTCATCTACATGCTATTATTTAGCAAGTAATTGGTTTACTAACTAGATAGTTAGAGTTGGAACAAATATTTGTTAATTAATTGACCCCTTTTAGAAGCAACTAGAAACCACCTTGGTTAGGGTTGTTAATTCATTTTAATCTCGACCATCAATGAAGAATCAATATTTGTTGTTGGTTTTCCAACAATAGTAGTATAAAAGGGGATCAGGGGAGAATTTGGAGAACACAAGTTGGAGAAGCATTTGCAATGTTATCAAATGAATTTGTAATGATAGAAAATAGTCTTCTAGTATTAGCAAGGGCCCATTGATAGTGTTAGGGATAATAGTGGGAATATCATCAGAAGTAATTAGAAGGTTGCCAAAGTTCCTCTAGTAAGAGGCATTGAATTTTATATCTCTTGATTTTTTGAAGTTAGTATAATTCCTCATCTGTAGAATTGGTTTTCCCTTAGGGCTTTTTCGAGGGATGATTTGTCTAAAAATATTGTGTTTTTTATGTTTCTTATTTATTTCCATTGTTTTGTGAAGTTGTTGTGTTATTTTTTGATATTAGCTATAAATTATTTTTTGGTAGTTAAATAATCTTTTTATAAGGAGATTAGTAATCAGTTACTGTAATAGTAATTTTCACATGGTATCATAGCAATGTTGAGGGTAGAAGAGTTTCTTCCTAAGACAAAAATTAAGGTTTTATAAAACCAAGGTTGATTTCTTTAGATTTATTTTTTGCTTTAATCCCTTGAAATATCTTCATTTGGTTTGAGAGATCAAGATAGATTGGATGGTACCTCAATTTTTGGTGTCTAGAAAGCCAAACTTTCTTTATTGTTGGAAGAGAATGATATCAAGGATTGTGTTACCAATGTTGTAGTTGTACCTACAAATGTGACATAGCTTGCCACATACAAGAAGGATGATACCAAGGTAAGGAGAATAATCCTTGATCGTGTTAAGGACCACATTGTACCACATATATTGAAGCTAGATACATTGAAGAAGATGTTAGATACCATTTTGAATCTACTAGAATGCTACCAATAACAAGAAAATGATTCTCAAAGAGAAGTTGAATAATACTTGGATGAACTAGGCAGAAGATGTCACAAGTTATCCCACTAGGTTTAGGCCACTAGTAAATTTGGACCCAATTTTCTATGAATTTTGGTCAAAATTTTGACCCATGTTGGTTGAAGTTTTTTACCAAGAAGTTCTTCACAATTTTTCTCATTAAAAATTTGACCAAATTGTAGGTTGATCAAAATTTTGATGAACACATTTGTCAAAAATATCATATTTTTGTTGACCATAATTTGTCTTTATTGGTCAAAATTTTCACCAAATGTTGGTTGAAACTTTCCAAGAATTAGTCAAAATTTTGACTAATTCTTGGTGGAAAACTTTTAAGAATTGGTTGAAATTTTGACCAATTCCTGTTGGAAAACTTTTGAGAAGTGGTCAAAATTTTGACCTATTCTTCATGGAAATTTTTAAAGAAATGGTCAAAATTTTAACCAATTCTTAGTGGAAAACTTTTAAGAATTGGTCAAATATTTGACCAATTGTGGCTTATCCCATGACAAGGATGCCATGGTTGTGATTGAAGGGTTTTTTTGTGGTTCCACAATGCACACCCCATTTTCAATAAAAAATGGGGAACCCCTACTTTAGTTTTTGGCTTTTCAGATCCCTAGTTTGGGATTTGAGTTCTTTTGAGGTCTTGTCTAGTGTCTTAGTTTATGTCCAGGTCCCAACTAGAAAACTCAGTTGTCAAAAATTAGAATTCTGACAAGGAAAAAGTCAATTTGTAAAATGAAGAGGTGCACTAACGCACCTCCCTAGGTGTGCTAGTGTGCCAAAATCATTGAAAGTATAAATCAAAATTTTGACAAGGAACAAGTCAATTTGAAAAATGAAGAGGTGCACTAGTGCACCTCCCTAGGTGCGCTAACGCACCAAAATCCTTGAAAGTATGGCATTTTACATCAATGATGTGCAGTTGTGCACCTTCATAGCTATGCAGTACTAAGGCTCCCCTTGGCTATATAACTGGGGGAGGTATACCTACCTCCTTACCTTGTTCTCATTAATAACCCTTTGAGAACTAGCACTATAGCTTCACACCTATCTAGGTGCACCGTCTCTACCCTCCCTCCTATGAAAAAACCAAGTCAAAATATTAAAAGTGGTGCACATCAACACACCCACCCAGGTGCGTTGCTACAAACCACTATCACTTTAAAAAAAAAAAAAGAATTAAAAAATTTTAAAATATTAAAAAACACATTCAAAGAAAAAACATCATTTGAAGGTGTGCACTAGCACACCTAACTAGGTGTGCTAATGCACACCCTCAACACAAAAGAAATTTCCTAAGTCTGAAATGAGGTGTACATTAGCACACCCCAAGAGGTGCGCTAATGTGCATCTCATTTTAATGAAATATTTGCAAAATGAAGGCACACTAGGTGCACATATTAGGTGTGCCAAGTGTGTCTTAATTTATAAAATGGGTTTTTAAAACATTAAGTTTTTTATGTTTTTTCCAGATAATTAGGTTTCTGGGTTTTGTTCGGGTCAATACTATGGTGTCATTAATATATTTTTCTTCAATTTCAAACTAATGGACATAATTTTTTTGTAGATACAATGGCATCTTCATCATCCTCCCTTAGCAAAAAAATGGCACCAAAATTAGTACTATTCAAGTTTCAAGGCATATAAAATCACAATTTTAAGATGAGTACTTAGAGATTTGAGACACAAATTTTGGTGGATTCTTAAAACTATGCAACAAACCAACTAAGAGGTCTCAAATGATCTCTACATTGATCTAGTTATGGCTGATTAATGTAGCATCACACCCAGTGTCAATATAGTCCTTAGAACTAATCATGACACTTATAGAACATTTTTTTCCTAAAGATAGGCTAGTCAAGAGCATAACAAGAGAGATTGTTCTTGATCTCCAACCCAAGAACATTGAAAAAGTGTTCCATCTCCCAGGGGTAGATCAATTCATTAGAATAACATATGAGAAAGTGGAGAGATTGCATTGGGAAGATGTTGATGAGGCTTCTAAGATCATCCAATTTTTATACCTTATAGAGAAGACTCCTCTAGGAAAGAAAATGGGAAAAGTGGACATGAAAAGAGGATACGTGAAGGAAGATATTGGATACTCAATCATACTCTTGAGTAAAGTTATGGGTTTTCTGGTAATTGGACACCTGAATATTTTTATGGTGCATTTTATTGAGACAATAAAGAAAGCAGAGATGCCACTAGATTGGGCTTATACTCTTAGTGAGAATTTGGGTGAATAGCTGGTGGAATTGAAGAATAATAGGAAATTTTAGATGACATCATACTTGGTGTACTTGTTAGCCACAAGGGTGATGGATTATCCAGAGCTCTATAAGAGGGGTAGCATGCAGGATGCAAATGCATGGCCATATATTGTATATCCTCATTTGGTGAAGAAGAGGCTTTTAGAGAAAAGCAAAGAATATAGAATTGTAAATGATGATTTCATATTCACAATAATTTGGTTCATATAAGGGAATTATGTGAAGAGAATATTAGAGGAGGAAGCTATATAGATATCACTAGTTGGAGCTTATTACATCCAGTTCTGAACATTTACATATTTGAGTGTAGTAGATACAACTAATAACCCTAAGAAGCTCCCTAGGTATCTCAGTGATAGGGTTATTCTTCTACAGATCTCCTAACAACTCTTGTCTGCATATGACAGAGTTAGAAAGCAACAAAAAACATGTTGGATGTGGCTTATGACTAGAGGACCTTTTTGGGTGGATTGAAGATAAGATATTCCTTCTTTTGAATGTGAATGGCATCAATATCCCTTGGTAGAGTATAATTCTCCTCGTCCATATTTTGATAATATTGGGAGAGTGCAATACTTAGTGGGTAAAAAATTTTAGCATGAAGAAGCCATTGAAGATCACTAGATGAATGCAACAAATGACTACTATGTCTGCATAAGAGATTATTGTAGGATGACTTTGTATCTAGAAGAGAAGGCCTTGAAGATAAAGATTTTGTTGAAGATAGTGCAATAGGAAATGGAGGAGTTTCTTGATCCTTTGTTCAACAAGGATAAGATTGGTGAATGACCTATTGTGAATGCTAAGATTGACAAGGAAGAGAACTTAGACATTAATCATAGGGCAAGGGGCATCATCAAATTGATGAATGATTAGATCAAGAGACCTTTCAAACTTGATCCAATTCCTAAGATAGTGATCTTCCATGTGCAAGCCTATCCAGCTAGAGGTAGAGGAGCAAAGGTCACTTTGCCTACATTTACAGCTCAGTCACCAATAAGACTAGAAATGGTGCACCAACTTGATAGACTAGTTGATTATTATCAAGCTCAAAAGGGTAAAGGTAAGGGAAAGAGGAAGAAGAATTCTCCTCAACAAGTCAAACTAGAAGAGGGAGAAATTTTGGCACCTCCATAGCAAGGAGAGGAAAATATATAAGGGCCAAAGAATGTAGAAGCTGTACAAGCCCAAGGTGATCCCCAAGTGCCACCAATTTCACAAGGCCAAGAAGAAGTAGAAATTGATATACAAGAGGTTTTCCCACCTCAAAAAATAGAGAAATCCTCCCCTTCCAAACCTAAAATAAGGAAGATTAAGACTCTAATAAAGAGGAGACAAAAGTTGATCAAGAAAGTGATTCTTTTTCCATCAATCCCTGAACCCATTTTGAATGAGGTAGAAGAAGAGGGTGATGAGGATGAAAAGGATAATCTACCTTTGATTTGGAAGACTCATCTGGCTAGAGACACATAGGAGGAATGAAGGAGAATCTCTATGGTTACATCACCATCTAGCCCTGATGAACCCATTCAAATCACTACATCAGAAGATGAAATGCAATAGTGGATAGATGAGCAATATGTGGAGTGTATTGAAGTCTTTAAAATGTCCAATTTTGACTTTATGCCCATGGGCATCGAGTTGGTTAGGGATAAGATCAAAGACACTCCAACCAATCAACCTTAATAGGAGTATTGGAGTTAGATGCTCCCTGAATCACAAGGACCTAAGGTAGTTTTGTCATCCCAACTACAGGTCACATTTTGTGTAGACAAGGGATTAGCTACCCCTCTACCTCCTAATATAGAAGCCAAAAAGATCCAAGAAGAACATGAAGAAGAGCCACAACAAGTATCTATCAATGAAGTATCAAAAGAGGGGAAACTAATAAATAACCTCAATAAACTTCCCAAGACACAAAGGTAAGGACAGTGGACTCTACAAATACACAGACTCCTAGTATAGATCTATTGCAAAGGGAGAAGACTCTAGAAAGGAGTGATAAGGGGAAGAGTATAGTTGAGAAAACTCCTTCATCCTCTAAATGTAAATCCCCAATATGGAATATCCCAAGGTGGCTCAAAAAATAAGTAATAAGAAACAAGAAATGAGGAGGAGGATAGAATAGAATTGATAGAAGTTCTAAGGAAACTTGATTCACCTCCAAAGGATGCATGAGCATTAGCCTTTGTTACAAGTGACCTGAATTAGGACCTTTTTCTCATGTATTTATCCCTCCTTTGCAATCAAATGTTGGAGAATTAACTCCAAGGGGTTACTAGATCTTGGAAGTTATGCTTGGGAAGCCAACCTTGGAAATTGTGAAGCTAATGGTTAGAACGGGGATGAAGGAGGTATTTAGGAGCCTAGAGCAAGATGGGGCAGAATTGATAACACTTTGGAAATAGAACAAAATCCTAAAGGGATAGTTGAGCAAAGTTTTTGGTCCCTTGGATCCCACTAAACCTAAGGAAAATTTAAAAGTAGCAATTGAGAGAAGAGATAGGGGAGCGGTACAGTTGGACCCATTTTTGAATGTTTATCGACAATGGTGAGAAAGTTTTGAGGAGAAAGGCATATTGATTATTCAAGGAAATCTTAAGTTATTACATATTATGTACGAGAATGCAAAAAATTGGTAGCAATTTTGAATCAAGATTTTGGTTTAATAAATGAAGTGCATACTTGGGGGAAAGACTTATAAGCATTGCAATCAATCAAAGGCCAAAGGTGTCAGATGCTAATGGATGTATATATAACAAAGAAAATAGATAAAATAGATGATTTTATTAAAAATATTGTGGATGGAAATAAAGTAATGGAGAAATTACATGCAAAGATTTACAAGCTCAAGGACCAAGCCCAAGAGCAAATTTTAGAAGCTGAGAAACATTATAGTGATGCATGTCTAGATATTTTTGAGGATGATGCATGTGAAAAGCTAATACTAGTGGAGGTAGTTGTTGAGAAATTTTGAAATTTTTTTGATGAAGTTTCTAATGATGAGGATATCTAATAGGCATTCAAAATGGAAGAATTTTTATTAGAGCTTGATGTAAAACTTGAGGATTTTGCAAAAAATCATATAGAAGTGGATAACTACAGGCAGAAAGTAAAGGACAAACATAATTCCTTAGGTTTGCTAGATGTGGCTCAAGTCACTAAGATAATTGAGAAATTAAAGGGAAAATACCCAAACATAGCTTTGGTATAAAGGGGAACAAAACTTGAAAGCCAGAATTTCAATTTGGACACTTGGTGAAATTTTGCATGTTTTGCCTCTAAGGTGCACTACTGCATCAGGTATGCTAAATGTGCTATTGTGCCAAGTGTGTTGGTGCCCTTTTTAAAATAGTATTTTGGAAGATTTTGAAGAAGTTAGAGGTACACTAAAAGTTAATTGCCAGTTCCAAAACTAGAGCTTTCTATGCATCAGAAATGCATTCTGACAGTAATTCAAGTCCTATGGATGCCTAGTGAAGATGGAGCTTCTATTGTTGACACTTCTAGACACTCCTACATCAACTAAAGGCTCTCATCTTCTTATTTTCTCATGTTTTTTTTATTTTTAGACATGTAAAGGCTCATGCATAGAATTAATGATATAAAATAGATGGAGTCCTAATAAGTACCAGTTAGAGAGTCAATTTGTACATAAATAAATTTGTTTTATTAGTTTAGAAGCATATGATTGGATAAAGATATCTCTCACTCTCAACAAAGATTGAGGAGATGATTTCTTATAAATTTAGGATTGTAATATGTAATCAAGGCCATCGTTATTTTGCAATAATATATGCTTTTGGTGCTTGCATTTGGAGTGTAGTGATTCTTGCCTAAGTGTGTTATACTTTGTGAATGTATGTTTATTGAATGTGATTGAGCTTAAAGTTTATTGTGTTATTTCTAGTTGTGTGATCTTTTAATTTTAGTGTTTACTGTAGTTTTAAATTTTTTTTTGATGTACTTAGTTTGAAAAGAGATCACCATGTTGTTCCTACATAGCTTTTTGTCTCGCACGAGTGCACTTTTTGTGGCCTTGCAATTTGATGAAAAGTGAAAAATCTTACAATTACTGAATTCGCATTGAAAATTGCATTAGTGGAATTAAGGAAGTGTTGCTCCTCTTTTCATTAGTTACCTACTAATTTCTTTGAAGGCACAGACATGTTGTTTCCATAGCTTATGTCCATTAGGATTTTACTTTCATGTTATTTTCTTAAACTTCTATTCACCCTATCTTTTTTATTTGCTTTATTAACCCCTTGTTAAATTAGGAATTCATATTAGTTGCATTGTTAGATTGTATTCATCATAAAATTAGAAAATACAAAAAAATATTCCTTCTGTGTGTTTTATTCTTTTGAAGCAACAAACACATTCTACATCTTATCTGAAGTTATTAGAACTAGCAAAAGCCTCTTCATGAACACTCACATTTAACTTCAACTGAGCAGATTCCATTAGGTTGCAAAATCACCCAAAAACTTGGAGTTGATCCCCAAGATTAACTTTTCAAGAGAGGAGTTTGAAAAGATTCCTACCATTAAGCATCCTACAAAATGACAGCTCAACAAAAGTAGCACTGGAAGGAAGGCCTCTTGACTTTTGGAATAGAAGAATTTTTTTCCAAAACTTCAAAATTCTACACTTTTTACAAGTTCAAAAAAATTTCTATGTTTATGAGATTTTGAGGTGCACTGTTGCGTTGGTGTGCTAGGTGTGCTACTGCACCTACTACATTGTTGTACTAGTGCACTGGTGTGCTAAATTCTAAGATGCGCCTTTTTTTGTGAGAAAGTGTACTTTTGCAGAGGTGCACTTTTTCTATTGTTGATGCAAACTAGAGGATTTTGATCTAGAATCTCCATTTTAGTGAGCTTTAAGATCTTCACCAAGTGTAGATGAGTTCCTCAAGCTTAGCCATTTTTGTAACCCTTGCAGTGACAAAGGAATACCTCAAATTCAAACACTTCCATTCAACATTTCATCATCTTCTTCAGTTCCACCTCTACAAAAACCACACATTATTCCATCAAGCCCTCTAATGGCCTTTTTCACAAATGTTGTAAACTCACCAATCAACTTGGTAGTTGTACTCAATGACCTTCCTAAGAATCTTGAAAACTTTTGCCTAAGGTTCATCTATTGAGAGACACAAACTATCAAAGATCATATCAAAGTATTCAAAGAAATTTGCAACCAAAATCAGATTGCTAATGAGAATTTGATTCTTCATTTATTCCCCTATTCTTTAGGGGAAGTTTCCTTTAATTGGTACAATAATTTTCCACTCGGATGTATTAGAGACTGGGATACTTTCAAAAGATTGTTCTTGGAACAATTCAAAAATCTCATCAACCCAACTATGATACATCAACAATTTATATAAATCAAAAGAGACCTAGTTGAGAAGGTTTCACGCTTCAACCATTGCTTCTACATGAAATATCGCAAGTTAGAAATGCCATACACTATATTAGTTGAAGCTGCTATTTAGATTTATCTAAATGCTATGGACCATCTTACTTCTATCTTTCTAAGAAGAGTTCCTGTAGAAAATATTGATACATTGGATAAAGTCTTTGCAAAAGCAATTCCCTTTAGTAAGAAAGCCAATCCTAATGGAGGAGGATTGATGCTTCCAGCTCAAGCTATCATAGCAATTCCAACATACCTTGTTGGAGCACCTACAATGTCTACCCCATTTCATTATGATAGGCACCTACTCCATAAAACCTCACTTTAACATATCCAGGGTATGAACCTTGACCAAAAGCTACTTTCTTTGAACAAAAAGTAGCAATTTTCGCTGAGACAGACAATAGTTTTGCTCCCAATTTTTGTTAAATGAAAAATACCATGTCATAGATGAACAAAAAAATAACTCATCTAAGGTTTTCACAAGGATAGCATAACAAATTTCAAAGAAGCAAAGTTAGTCCTTACATAAATAATTATGGTCAAAACTATAATAGGAACTTCAACACTAGAAACAACAATGCAAAGGATAATAATGAAGGAAACAACTTCAATCCTCCTAATTGTAATAATGGCTTCCAAAGATAGAATCAATAGTGGAACACTCATCCAAATCATGGAAGCATTCTTGTAGATTAGAACAACAAAAATGTTTAGTATATAGATATCAATCTGTATCACGATGGTTAGAATGTGGCCAAAAATGATGGTTCATATTACAATAGAAACTAAGAGATGAATCATAATTCACAAGTGAATGATAATGCTCCTCTTGTATAGTTTAATACTATGTTACTAGAATCTTATGATTCTATATAGAACATACTGGTGGAGCAATCACCCAATGAAGAATTCTCTTTTCCATTTAGTTAAGAACCAGACCTTTAGCCCGAAGAGATGTTTTCTTTTTACAATGAAAATGGAAATATATACAATCTGAGAAATAGAAAAGAACCTATGACAAATAGAATTCCTCCAGCACTACAACCAACTCCTCTTGATCTTAGAGCAATTAGCAATTTGGTACCAATCATGCCACTGTGTGGAAGACAACAAAATCAAAACCAAGGGAATGTGCCAACAATATTGAAAAATCCTGCTTGGTCTACTGAAAAGTATAGTGTGGTAGAAGATTTGAAATGAACAAAAAGCCAACATGTCTATGTTTGACATGTTGTAAAAAAATCACCAGCAATGAGAAGCACTGATGAAAACTCTAGATCATACAAAGGTACCCCATAATATGAATATTATCCCTCAAAAGATTGTATCTCAACAAGTTAACACTTCAGAGGCAATGCCAACTATGTTTAAAGAAAAGGTTGAAGTGGCCCTATTTTTTCTTAGCGTCAGGATATATGGGTAATTTCCTAATTGATTTAGGAGCCTCATGTAATGTCATGCCACTATAAATAGTGCAAAGGTTGGGACTCATTCCTCAGCCTTCTAATTGGATAGTGATACAATTGGATAAAATAGAGATGAAAGTCATTGGTATGTTGAAAGATGTTCAAATATAGTTGATAGTCAACCTCAAAATCCAAGATGTCATCAATATACATGTGGTTGATATTCCTAAAATATATGGATTACATCTAAGAAAAGAATGGATGAAATACCTAAGAGGGTGTTTTTCTATGGATTCCACTCAGTTATCATTACCATGGAAAGGGTTGAATAATCAAATAAAGATAGATGTTGAGCCAAAGTTAAAAATAATGCTTACAGAATAAAATGCTCCAAATGAGGTGGCATTCTTATAATTAGATCTAGGATCTTATGAAATGATGGAATTTGATACAATTTCAACCAAAATATCAGATGATCGAGATGGAAAATTTGAGATTCTGATCTCAAAGGATGAGATTGTGACACAATTCATAATTAACATGGTGGCTAATTTACAATGTTTAGGAGAAGAAGCTGACCCTAGTATCCCACTTCTCCTAAGATTTTTTCAATTACATAAAGCTAGCCATTTAGAGTTTGAATGCTCATTGTGCCAAGAAGTAGTCGCTAGGGTATTAACATAGATGATGGGAGCAAAGAGTGCTAACCTCACAAAAGACCAACACATAGAAACTCAAATTCTTATAAACATATTTGGATCTATGGAAAAGGTTGAAGAGGAAATTGAAGATCTAAATGTCATATAGTGATACCTCATTAGATAGTAGAGGTTTGTATTCTCCTCCCCTGGGGGTGATCAAAATTTAGAGAAGGAGATGCTACATAAAAGGTCAAAGGTGGACTTCAGTAGTCATCCATCCTAAACCAAAAGTTGATGAAATTAAAGAGTTGATAGGGGAAATTTAGGAAAAACAAGAAAAACATACACTTCCTCTATCAAGGACTAACAATGGAATATCATCAAGTCCACCTTGCAAAAATTTACAATGGGTTCCCAAGAAACAATCCTTCCAGGCCCAAGTGAAAGAGAAGCTAACGATGAATAAGAAAAAGGTTAGAAAACCTAACAAAGATCCAATTTGGACACTTTTCTTTGACAGTTCCAAATGCAAATTAGGAGCTAGTGTAGGTATTGAGTTGATCAACCCAAAAGGTAACTCTTTCTACAAAGAATATCAATTACAGTTCAAAGGTACTAATAATGCTATAGAATATGAAGCATTGATTCGAGGAATTCTTTTTGCATTGGAGAAAGGAATCACAACTCTCATAATTAAAGGAGATTCTTAGTTGGTTATATGACAAGTGAAATTAATATACACTTGCAATGATAAGAGGTTGCTTGCTTACAGAAAAAGAGTATGGGATTTAATGGATGATTTTGAAGCTTTGAACATAAAGTCTATTCCAAGAAGGAAAAACATGGTGGTAGATGCTCTTGCTATCTTAGCAAGTGCATTACCACCAATCAAGAGAACTAAATTGAAATGATTTTTGGTGGAATTGGTTGTCACTCCATCTATTTCAGACAATATTACAAACTTTCAAGTCTTTTAGGGTGATCAACATATACTTGAATTTATCATGTGCAATGGCCATTTTAAAAGGCAAGTAATTAATGACACTCTAGATGAAAAACCTGAGAATGATGAACTTGAAGATGAAGATGGGATCCTAAATTTGAAAACCAACAGTATTCCTAAGGGAATGGTTGAATTAGAATGCATTTTCAATTGTGATGAATTAACACTTAATAGAAGAATGGCCCAAGAAAAGGGGATCAAGGAATGTGACTCATACAACATAGGTATCGATGAAGATCCTAGAATGGTAAGGATAAGAAAATTGTGCAATGCACAAGAGAGGGAAGATATGTTAAAATAACTTGTAGAGTATAGGGATGTTATTTCTTGGAGCTACAAAGAACTAAAGACATATGATCCCGAGATTATTATGCATGATATTCCATTGAAAATAGATGCCAAGCCTTTTTATCAGAAGGCAACGACTTGTTAATCCTATCACTGAACTATTGATAATGAAAGAATTTAAAAAGTTGCTTGATGCCAAGATCATCTTCCCCATTTTTCATTCTACATGGGTGGCTAATTTGGTTCCTATACAAAAAATAACTGGAGAGATTTTCCTTTGTAGGGATTTTCATAACTTGAACCTTGCATCTCAAAAGGACAACTACTCTTTACCCTCACTAGACAAGGTTTTGCAATGTAAATGGTTCAAAGATGATGTCTTTTTTGGATAGATATTTGGGATATAATCAGGTAATGTTCAATGAAGAAGATAGGCTAAAGATGACCTTTACAACTAAATGGGGAACTTTTACTTATAAAAGAATTCCTTTTGAGGTGATTAATGTAGGGTCCACATTTCAACAAGCCATAGACAAAGCTTTTAAGGGATTAATAAATAAGTGTATAGTTATCTACATGGATGAGTTAGTTGTCTTTTTAAATGATCAAAGCACTCATATTGCTGATTTAAGATAGGTATTTAATAGATGTCATAAATAATGCATATCACTCAATCCCAAGATTTTTTTTTTTTGGGGTCACTAAAGGAAAGCTCGTAGGCCATATCATCTCCGAATATGGAATCTCCATTGGTCTTGATGGAATAGAGGCTATTCTAAAGTTATCACCTCCTCATAGTTGAAAAGAACTTAAGTCTTTCTTTGGGAAGATAAATTTTGTGCAAAAATTCATAAGTGGATTTGCAGAGATAGTTCATCCCCTTAATGATTTACTCAAAAAGGGAGCTAAAACATAATGGGTTCCAAAGATTAAGAAATCATTTGAGGATATCAAAGTGGCCATTTCCACAACCCCAGTACTGGTGTGTCCTGACTATGAGCTACCTTTCAAAATATACTCTTTTTCTTTGGAACATTTGTGTGTCAGGATTCTAACACACAAGAGGGGAAAGAAGGATGAAAGACTTATTACTTTTATGAGTTTCCCTATGAAAAATGTTGAGTTTCCCTATAGCCTTTTTCTTTAATTAAGGTAGTAAAGAAATTTTTCCATTATATACTTAGAAGCAAGGTATATGTGATTGTACCTAATCCAATATTCAAGACATTATTGATGCAAAATGAACTTGGTGAAAGAAGAGGGAAATGAATGGCAATACTTCAAGAATTTGATCTAGAGATCCAACCCATGAGGTTAGTTGGAGGCCAATGATTATCAAAGATGATAGCATATAACCAGATCGAGGATGAAAAGAAATTCAAGTTTGACAGTGAAATGGATGTGGGAGATCAAAAGAAGATCATAATATCTCAAGTTGATATTGATCAAGGTGTAATAACAATTGTCTGGTACCAGGATATTGTTTACTATCTTTTACAAAATTATTATCCCAGTTGGATGAATAGTTCACAATGTAGGGAACTCAAAATGAAGTGTGAATCCTACATGTTACATGATAGAAATTTATGCAAAAGGAACTATGAAGAAATCTACCTAAAATGTTTGGGATATGAGGAAGTAAAAGATGTTTTGGAACAATTTCATGATAAGTATGGTATAGGGCATGGTTTGGCAGAATCAACTACTTGTATGATTTTAAGATCAGGATATTTTTGGCCCACAATATTTAAAGACACTTTGAGCATGTGCATACTTGTCATATTTTTTAGATGAATACCATTACAAATGGTGTTCGAGATATGCCTTTTCACAAAGTGAGGATTGGATTTTATTGGTCTAGTGAATCCACCATCATCAATAGGATACACTTTTATTCTGATAGCTATTGATTACTATATGCGCTGGATAGAAGTAGAGACATTCAAAAATTGGACTACTAATGTGGTTACAGACTTCTTAGAAGAACATATCATTACCAAATTTGGGATGCCATTCTCCTTAGTGTGTGATAATGGATCAAATTTTGCATTAGTATTCCTAACTCAATGGGCATTGTAAATTTAGGTTATTATGAAGTTCTCTTCAAATTATTACCCACAAGGAAATAGTGTTGTTGAATCTATGAACAAGAACTTGATCATAGTAATAAGATCGGCATACACAACTCAAATATTCTCTATGGATAGATCAAGTAAGAGTTGTTAGAATTCTTTAGAATAACTGAGAGGAGGGTGAATTAGTTATTCAAGGTCCAATAATGTCCAATTTAGATTTTCTAATAAAACAAGAGTGAATCAAAAGTACCATCCTTTTACTTTCTTATCATGCATGCAATTAAACATTAAACAATCATGAAAAGTAAACATGCATCACACCATAACACAAAGGATTTTGATGACCCAAAAGCCCTCCAGGAATAAGAAGATAAAACTGGGGTGGGGAAGACACCCACAAAGTAACTACGCAATTGATTTCAACCACTTCCGATGGTTTGCCCTGTTAAAGGCTTTATACACTATAAGATGTGACCTTGTTAAAGGATTTCTACACCCTATTAGGAGTGTGCCCTGTTAGAGGACTTAAGAACATTTAACTTAGAATGTCACCCTATTAAAGGATTTACATAGAGATGTTAGGCTCACCTAAGTCCATGGGATTTATAGTCACCTTCTCAAAAAGAATCTTTTATCCCTCTCTAAAGATATCCTATCCTCCTCCTAAGGATCTCCTATCCTTCTCCTAAGGATCTCTTTATCCTTCTCCTGGGGATCTCTTTTATCCTTTTCCTGAGGCTTATCCACCTAGCTATTAAGCTAACCTAGCAATGTAGGATTTCAATATCTAATACAATGGTAAGAACGTATTAGAAAGGTTTTGACCTAATAAATATTGCAACCCTAACCTTGCAGATTTCATATCACTCTTCAGTTCCTTTCTTTGCTTGGCTTTTCTCCCTTTCAGTGTTGAAAACTTGTTCACCCTTCCAGATTTGTCTCCTTGAGTTCTTCCACTCATAACGCCAATGTACTCTATGGTCACTCAATCAACTTAGAGTCTTGATGCTCTGTACTTATTCCACACTGTGTCCTTTTCTTGACACTTCACACTAGCCTTCTCTTGGCTTCTTCGCATGACCACTCTTCTAACCAACTCCCTCTCTCTCTCTCTCTCTCTTGATCTCTGACCTGTAACTCCTTATAAAGAAGTTATGTTCTTCATTTCCTTCTCAAATCTTGATTTGATCTTGAGAAAATAGTATTATTTTCCCTCCAAATTTCTTCTTCTAGAAACTTCATGATAAATCCATTAGCATTCACCTTGAATTGGTTTGCATGGTTTACCTAAAATTCTGTGACATGTACTCATCATCCTTATCATCCAACTAATTCACAAAATTTGATGTAAAAAACTTATTGCTACTGATCTGGCGAATCTTTGACTTAACAACTAAAGCAACAACTCAGCATCATTAGTTTACTAATGCTTGGTTCCTTCTGTGTTACTTGGCTTCTACTATTTTTACTAATGCTCGGCACCTGAAGTCTTTTCCTGAGTTACTCGGCACCTAAACAATTACTCTGCACCTAAAGGATTTCTCAACTCTCTCAAATGAACTTAGTTAAACCTCACATCTTTGACATGTCTTAGTGTGTCCATCCTCTATGTCTGAGAGTATGTCATCAATACACTATTTCATCATTGGCTTAGCTGATCCATATACTTCTTTACAACATTATAACTTCAACCTTTCTCTAGGTGCTCTAGTTACATCTTATTGATTGCCACCTCCTTATTAATCAACCAATTGATAGTACTTGGATCACTTAAGCAATTGTCATTCCTGCAAGTAGCAAGTTTGACATCAATGCCAAAACAATGATTAAAAACATTATTTACCAGTTCCATTATTTTTCAATCATTTCCAACAAGGGTCAAGAACACTTTGGGGACATCTCCATATCTAATTATTTATAGAAAAAAGCCAATATTCCTGCTATCTTAGGATCCCTATTTTGAAATTTATGAGTGGGTATGCTGAGATGCTGACAGAGTACAAATTAGATTGATGAATCTTTTAGAAATGGATGAAAAATGGATGGTTTCTTTAGAGCACATGGCTAAACATCAAGCTATAATTAAGAGGTGGATTGATAAGAGGGCCATGATAAAATCTTTCAGAATATCCAACCTTGTTCTACTTTGGGATAAGGTGAAAGAAAAGTCAATCAACCATACAAAGTTTCAACATTTTTGGATTGGTCCCTATCAGATCACAAAAATTCTCAGAGAAAATACTTTTAGGCTAAGTTCCTTATAGGGGGAATTGGTTTCATTGACAATCAATGGGAAATTTCTAAAACATTACTTTGAACCTAGAAGATTCAAAAAATAATAAAATAATAAAATAATAATCATAATACTTCATTTCTACAAGTTTGTTTCTTTTTAGTTGCATGTTTTCTTTCAGTTGTGTGTTTGTTTTCAAAGTTACATCAGTCCAGGGAGTAGGTGCACTCAAGGTATTTTTATCTTGATGTATCTCACTAACCATTCTTTTGGTTCCATTTTTTAGGAAGAGGTATTTCTTTGTCAAAACATTTTTTTTATAATTTTGTGTCTTATACCAATTGAAGAGTGGATGTTACTTGTAGTAATAGGGGACTTTTAGTCTTGAATTTAGAATTATAGATCAACAAGTTCTCAACACTTTGCAAATTTAAAGATCAATTATCTCAAGTGTTGTCAAACAAAGGTTGAAGATAGAAAGGGACAATCCAAACCCCCACTAGTTCAAATAGAAGGGTCTTCTCAAAGGAATTGCTAAGATCCTTGATTGAAGTGAGATTTTCTAAAAGGTTCTTAAAAGAGGAATGCAAGGGATATTACCAAAAAAAAAAAGAATCCAAGAAATGATACCAATGTCTTGGCCACATAGTCTAAGAATGGTTAGAATACAAAAGGAAAATGAAAAGAAAAGAATGGCACTAAGAATGGAGGATTCTACAAAGTTTGAGAAAGGTAATCTAATTATATAGATATGCACTCTAAATAAGCTATCCAATACTAAAAAGCATTACTTCATTGAACAATCAAATGGTGACATTAGGAGCTAAATGGAGCAAGTATTCAAAGATTACCTAGGACTTCAAATGAAAAGTGACAACCCACCAAGAGCCCTCATGAATGGTTCTCTCATCTGGTTAGACAAAGGATTGATAAATATCTTTTCTGAAGATTCTTGATGAATGAGCCAAATGGGTGGAAGATTGTTTTTCGAGTTGTCGGAGAATTTTAATAGACTACATTTTGAGATGTCAAAAGAAATGAATACATGGAATGTACACTGAACTTGGAACTCGAGATTCTGAGGTTTTGATTGCAAAAAGACTTAAAATATAGGTGGAATATTTAGTATTTAGTTGGTGTTTGATACATGTTAGAGGAATGTTGGCTGATGAAAAAATGCCTTTGTCATTTCTTCCTTTTTATTGGGGCTATTTTTTGTAGTTCCACAATGCATGCCCCATTTTATATAAAAAATGGGACCCTTACTTTATTTTTTGGATTTTTAGATCCCTAGTTTGGTATTTGAGTCCTTTTGAGGTCTTGTCTAGTGTCCTAGTTCATGTCTAGGTCCCAACTAGGAAACCCAGTTGTCAAAAATTAGAATTTTGACAAGGAACAAGTAAATTTGCAAAATGAAAAGGCACACAAAGTGTACCTCCCTAGGTGCACTAGTGCACAAAAATCCTTGAAAATATAAATCAAAATTTTGACAAGGAACAAGTCAATTTGAAAAATGAAGAGGTGCACTAGTGTTCCAAAATCCTTGAAAGTATGGCATTGTGCATCGATGACGCGCAACTATGCACCTGCATAGCTGCGCAACATTGAAGCTCTTACAGGCTATATAACCAAGGGGTCCCCTTCCTCCTTACCTAGTTCTCATTCATCACCCTTTGAGAACTAGTGCCACAGCTTTGCACCTATCTAGGTGCACCATCTCTGCCCTCCCTCTTGTGGAAAAACTAAGTGAAAACATTAAAAGTGGTCCGCATCAGTGCACCTACCTAAGTGCACTGCTACACACCACTATCACTTGCAAAAACAAAAAAACATTAAAAAATATTAAAAATCTTAAAAAACACATTCAAAGCAAAAAATTCATTTAAAGGTGCACACTAGCACACCTAACTAGGTGTACCAGTATGCACCCTCCACACAAAAGAAATTGCCTAAGTCTGAACTGAGGTGCGCATTAGTAAACCTTAGGAGGTGTGCTAATGTGCACCTCATTTTAATGAAATTTTTACAAAATGAAAGCACACCAAGAAAACCTATTAGGTGCACCAAGTGCATCTTAATTTATAAAATGGTTTTAAATAAAATTAAGTTTTTTGTGTTTTTTCCAGACAATTAAGTTTCTAGGTTTTGTTTGGGTCAATACTACAGTGTTATTGATCCATTTTTCTTTGACTTCAAACTAATTCATGTACTATTTTTGCAGATACAATGGAAACTTCATCATCCTTCCTTGGCAAGAAAATGGCACCAAAACTAGTAGTATTCAAGTTTTAGGGTGTTCCTACATAATCACAATTTTAAGATGGGTACTTAGAGATTCAAGATATAGATTTGGGTCACATATATTTAGGTGTCTTCTTAAAACTATTCAACAAACCAACTAAGAGGTCTTAGATGATCTCTGTATTGATCTAATCAAGGCTTGTTAATGTAGCATCACACTTGATGTCAGTATAGTCCTTAGAACTAATCATGGCACTTGTAGAAAATTTTGTTCCTCAAGAGAGGGTAATCAAAATCATAATGGGAGAGATCATTCTCAATCTTTGACCCAAGAGCATTAAAAAAGTGTTCCATCTCCCAAGGGAAGATCAATTCATTAGACTAACCTATGATCAAGCAAATAGATGGTATCAGGAACATGTTGACAAGGCTTTTGTGATCATCCAATCTTCATACCTTATAGAGAAGACTCCTTTAGTAAAGAAAATGAGCAAAGTAGACATGAAAAGAGGATACATGAAGGAAGATATTAGATAATCAATCGTACTCTTGGGTAGAGTTATGGGTTTTTCGACAGTCAAACACCTGAATATTTTTATGGTTCATTTTATTGAGACAATAAAGAAAGAAGAGATGCTACTAGATTGGGCATCTACTCTCAATGAGAATTTGGGTGAACAGTTGGTGGTGGTGAAGAACAATAGGAAATTTTACATGGCATCATACTTGGTGTACTTGCTAGCTACAAGGACAATAGATTATCCAAATCTCTATAAGAGGGGTAGAATATAGGATGCAAACGCATGGTCGTATATTGTATATCCTTAGCTGGTGAAGAAAAGGATTTGAGAGAAAAAGCAAAGAATATAGAATTGTAAATGATGCTTTCATATTTGCAATAATTTGGTTCATAGAAGGGGATTATGAGAAGAGAATATCAGAGGAGGTAGCTGCACAAATATCACTAGTTGGAGCTTATTACATCTAGTTCTAAACATTTACATATTTGAGGTTAGTGGGTACAACTATTAACCCTAAGAAGTTTCCTAGGTATCCTAGTGGCAAGCTTATTCTCTTGGAGATCTCTTGACAACTCTTGTCTGCATATGATAGAGTTAGAAAGTAGCACAAAACATATTGGATATGGCCTATGACTATAGGACCTTTTTAGGTGGATTGAAGGCAAGATATTCCTTCTTTTCAATGTGAATGGGATCAATATCCCTTGAAAGAATATAATTCTCCTTGGCCATATTTTGATAATATTGGGAGAGTACAATACTTAGCGAGTAAAACATTTCAGCATGAAGAATCCATTGAAGATCACTGGATGATGTGACAAATGACTACAATTTTTGCATAAGGGATTATTGTAGGATGACTTTGTATCTAGTAGAGAAGGCCTTGAAGATAAAGATTTAATTGAAGATAGTGCAACAGGACATGGAGGAGTTTCTTGATCCTTTGTTCAATAGGGATAAGATTGGTGAACAACCTATTATGAATGCTGAGATTAACAAGGAAGAAAACTTGGAAATTAATCATAGGGCAAGGCACATCATCAAATTGATGAATGATTGGATTAAGAGACCTTTCAAACTTGATCCAATTCCTAAGATAGTGATCATCCATACACAAGCCCACATAGCTAGAGGTAGAGGAGAAAAGGTCACTATGCCTACATTTAAAGCTCAATCACCAGTAAGACTAGAAACAATGCACCAACTTGATAGACCAACTGGTTATTATCAAGCTCAAAAGGGTAAAGGTAAGAGCAAGAGCAAGAGCAAGAAGAATTCTCCTCAAAAAGCCTAACTAGAAGAGGGAGAAATTTTGGTACCTCCATGGCAAGGAGAGGAATACATACAAGGGTTGGAGAATGTACAAGACACACAAGCCCAAGTTGATCCCCAAGTGCTACCAATTGCACAAAGCCAAGGAGAATTAGAAACTAAGATACAAGAGGTTTCCCCACCTCAAAAGATAGAGCAATCTTCCCCCTCCATGCCTAAAATAAAGAAGATTAAGACTCTAGTAAAGAGGAGACAAAAGGTGATCAAGAAAGTGATTCCTTTTCCATCAATCTCAAAACCCATTTCGAAAGAGGTAGAAGAAGAGGGTGATGTGGATGAGCAGGGTAATCTACCTTTGAGTTAGAGGACTCAGCTGGCTAGAGCCAAATGAAGGAGAAGCTCCATAATTACATCACCATCTATCCCTAATTAACCCATTTAGACCACTACATGAAAAGATGAAATGGAATAGTGGATAGATGAGAAATATGTGGAGGTTATTGATGTCTTTTAGATGTCAAATTTTGAATTTATGCCTGTGGGTACTGAGCTGGGAAAGGATAAGACTAGAGACACTCCAACTAATTAACATTAGTAGGAGGATTGGAGTTAGATGCCCCCTAAATCATAAGGACCTGAGGTAGTTCTATCATCCCAACTACATGTCACATTTTGTATAGACAAGGGGTCAGTTACCCCTCTACCTCCTAATACAAAAGTTGAATATGTCAAAGTGGAACATGAAGAAGAGCCACAAAAATTATCCACCAATGAAGTGTTAGAAGAGGGGTAGATAAGTGAACAACCTCAACAAACTTCCCAAGACACTGAGGTAAGGATAGTGGAATCTACAAATACAGAGACTCTTGGTATAGATCTATTACAAAGGGAGAAGAGATAACCATATTGTTCCTACATAGATTTTTGTCTCGCATGAGTGCACTTTCTGTGGCCTTGCAATTTGATGAAAAGTGAAACATCTTATGGTTATTGAATTCCCATCAAAAATTGCATCAGTGGAATTAAGGAAGTATTGCTCCTCTTTTCATTGGTTACCTACTAATTTCTTTAAAGACTTAACTCACAGATGTGTTGTTTCCATAGTTTATGTTTGTTAAGATTTTACTTTCATGTTATTTTCTTAAATTCCTTGTCACCCTATCTTCATTATTTGTTTTATTAACCCCTTGTTAAATTAGGAATTCATATTATTTGCATTGTTAGATTGCATTCATCATAACATTAAAAAATACAAAAATATATTTCTTTTATTGTTTTTTATTCTTTTGAAGCAATAAATAGGTTCTACATCTTATCTAAAGTTGTTAGAATTGCAAAGGCCTCTTCGTGAACACTCACATTTATCTTCAACTGAGTGGATTCTAATAGGTTGTAAGATCACCTAGAACCTTGGAGTTAATCCACAAGATTAACTTTTCAACAGAGGAGTTTGAAAGGATTCCTGCCACTATGCATCATGCAAAACAACAGCTCAATAGGTTGGTCTAAATTTTGACCAACTTTTGGTGGAAAATTTTGAGGAATTGATCAAAATTTTGACAAAACTAAGTTATTTTTTTAAAAAAGTACAACAGGTAAATCCCCCAATGAATTCCTATCCATGGACTCTCTCTTAGATCATCTTCTTCAATCACTCAGCCAACACAATTTTGGAAGAGGCTTGGTAGAGGTTGCCATTCTATAGCAAGTTTGTTTGATGATTTTGAAGTTGATCTAATGGTGAGCCCTCTATTGACATGTCAGTCAAGTTTTTTATTAGTGATATACACTTATTTAGACTATAACTATCTACTAAGCTTATTATAGAGTTAACAGTGTTTACCAAGCATTTTAGTTGTTACCAAGTTCTACAGTTGCTACCGAGTCCTTTGGAAAACTTCTAGTGTAAACTGAGCAGTTATAGTTTGTGTGAACATCAATAGTATAAATTGAGCATCTCAGTGCATGCCATGTTTACCAATGCAAACAGAGCTATGCAATTCTTACCAAGTTTGAAGTTAATGGCATGTGAGTCTAGTATTAACTAAGCTACTCAATGTTAACCAAGTAACTTAGTTTATACTAAGCTTGTGGTGATAGTGTTTATTGAGCTATGCAGTGGTAAACAAGTGATTCAATTTATATGATGAGTTTCATAGTATTTATAGAGTCACTAGTGTAGACCAAGTTTAAGACTACTTGGAAGTGATTAGTATGGATCAAGCTTCTATGTCTACTGAGTGCATGATGATGCTGAGTATCAAAACCTCACCGAGTAAATCTTCAAAACCCGGGTGTCTACATTTGAGCTAACTTTGTAATATTTGTGTAAACTTGTATTGTGGCTAACTTTTTAATTGTATAATTAGGTTGGTATATATGTAAGGTATTGTATCACATCCAATGTGAGAATGAGTGTCTGAATAAAGTGTGTGAATATATGCATGGAATCAATGTAATCATCAAAGAAGAGTTAGGAAGTGTGAATTACAAAGGCAACAACAATATGAGTAGCAAAGATTCATCTATCACAACAAGGTGATTTATACACTTTAAGGAATCTCATTCAGCAAACCAAGTTGTAGATTAGAGATTAGCTACTATTTCATACTAATAGGTGGATCAGTCAAATTCTTTAACAAGGTAGACCTAACAGTCTTATGCAAATCTCTTTACTAAGTGCATACTTCATTGTATGTTTGTAAATCCTTTAACAAGGGGGACCTAGTAGTCCTTGTTGCTCCTAACAAGGAAGATCATCATAAGTGATCAATGTAAGCCTTAAAATTCCAAATTTATACTAGATTACTAAAGCTTGTGGGTATCATCCCCACCCTAGTTTTAATTTCTATTTGGAAGGTTCCTATGTGACCAAATCTTTGTATCAAAGTGTTATGAATGCTTTCATGTTTTGAGTTTTTCATGCATGCTATTAGATCAGAATATTAATATTGGATTAAGTTCTAATTGGATTAAAGTTTTAGAAGTTACTAATTCACCCCTCCCCTCTCAATAACTTAGCTTTAAGAATATTTCCAGCAATAGATTATTTCCAACAATTGGTATCAAAGATTTTTGGTTCTCAGGAGAAAGTTTAACAGCTTGAGAAAAGATCAAAGGCCATGGAGATATTTAGACTTGACAAAGCTATTAAAAATGAGAAGCTAGACTTTGAAATGGCTATTTCCAAACTTAAGAAAGCAAAGGAGCAAATCTCTCAATCCCTAAAAAGAAGAAAAGGTCTTGCAATTCAAATGAATGATCATCTCTACATTGAACAAAGAATTGAAGACCTTCATTCAAGCAATCCATATGAAGCAAATGAAGCAATCAAAGAACTCCTAGAAAAGAATGGTTCACTACAAGAAGAAGTAAGAAAACTAACAAGAGAGTAAGAAATTCAGTAAGTAAGATTATGTTATGGAAGAGAAGAACAAGATAAGAGAAGATATAGAAGGAAAGAACAATAAAATTCAACACCAATCCCTTCAGCAAGCAGACTTCATGGATCAGCTATACAATGCAAATGAAAAGAATTATGAGTCTAAGATCTAAAAATGAAAAATTGTGGAATGACCTAACTTTGAAAGAAAAATCTATGAAAGAATAATGAAATCCCAAGTAGACATGAATCAGTTGAATGATAAAAATCTCTATAGACAAAAAGGAAAAGTAGGAATTGGATATACAGAAGGAGAATCATCCAACCAAGGAGCTCAAAAGAATAAAAGACTTACTTTCAATTACTATGGTAAGATAGGTCAAGAAAAAATTAATTGAAAATGTTACAATTGCAATCAACATGATCATAAAGCTAATCAATGCAAAGAAAAACCAAGATTTTAAGGAAAATGTCACAAATGCAAGAAGCATGGGCACAGATCATTAGAATGAAAAATCAAGATATTAAATCCAATAGAATAAATTATGAAAGCCATATTTGGTTGGGACTACAACACTTGGTGTAGATGTCATTACTATGGAGAATTTGAACACATTGGAATGAATTGTGTAAAGCATCACTTGAGGAAAAGAGATTCTACTAAAAGATGTTTCATTTGTCTTGAACTTGGACATCTTGCCAAGAACTATATGACTATTGGTAGAATTGAAGATGAAAAAAAGGAAAAAGTTGATAACATCCGAAAATAGATGAGATAGCAATGGTTTCCAAAGTCTACCAAGAATGCAAGTCCAATCAATGATGAAAAAGTAACTAAAGAATTGGGTGGCCCTACAATTTCTACTTGATTTCTTAAAGGAGAAATTGGGACTAGGCTATCAAAGAAGACATCCAAATCAATTCTAGTTGAAAGGACAAAAAATCCATATATTTATTCAAGATAAAAAGGGATCACCGAGTGAAATGGTACTAGATACTATTGAGTTACTTTCTTTACTAAGTGAGGTTGGGTCACAGACTCTACTAAGCAAGGTGAGGAGAAAATAAAATTTCATATGGTTATTGAATGATGGAAGACTCCACCAAGTAATCAATGCAAGGAAGTGGATGATAGTCTGTCAATTTGACTTACCATCCTTACCAAGCATTTATGGAAAAACCTAAGAAAAGGAATAGAATCAAAGTCATTTTTACCATGAAAATTTTTAGAGCAATTTGTGCAGAGTGATCTTCAAGAGCTTCCAAGTAATTTGAGTGAATTGTTACCAATAGATTTTGAATTCTCTCAAACCCTACTGAGTGAAGATGGCATCCAATAGTAGTAAGGCAAAGTGAGGTTCTGGCATGCTAGTTCATAGTGTGGAATGGAAAGCTCCAAACTTCAAGCTCACTCTTGCAATCACCAAAACCGTAGATCTAAGTGGAGCACAATCTCAAATCCCTCCAAAGGTAATATTTATTAACGAAATTCATTCTCACTTTAAATGCATGATTCAAGATATTGGCACTTTGGAAATGGATGAAGCCCTAGAATAGTTGTGTGTTAATGGTGTTCTAAAACTCGAGCATCAACACTTGGAGACTAAAGAGTTAACTCATATTCCTCACATGCCCCATGAATTTCAAGTGAAATGGATTAGGTTCATTCTTGGTCGGGTGCATAATGGATTGTTATGGTTGGAGAAACCAGTATTGATCACGAAGAAGATGATTCATAGAATCACTAATCTCCCAATGTTGGCTAAGGCTAAAATGACCAAAACCCTAGGTGACGTAGGCAAGAAGGATGAATAACTAGGGCCAAGGGCTCACCCAGCTATCCAAACCACCCTACAAGAGTTAACACAATGGAAGCAAACACAAATGGATAGTAACTAGATGAGGAGAAGAGGAAAATACTTCTATTGATTCATCAAAATATCTTCATACATGCCTAGCTATGAGGCCTTCTGGGTTATGGCCAATTTAATACATTCAGTTACAAAGATCCAATAGAAAATTCACACTTTTAGTTTTGCTCCCAAAAATTTCTTCCCCTTCTAAAACTTACTTAGCTCTAAGCCTAAAATCTCTATTTATACTTGCCAAAATGGCTTATAGAACATTCTAGAACATTACATAAGAGGAGGGTTGACCCAACAACGGTCTGGACTCATCTCAAGAAAAGATCTTAAATTAAATATTGTAAATGAAATAATTCCCACAAGTCGGCTCACAGAAATCACATCCAAATACTAGCACTTGGCATACACTGGGTAACTCGGCACATGAAGGATCACTCGACATCCTTTGGGTAACTCAACACTTGAAGGAATGCTATAGTAACTTGGAACCTAAAGAGTGGTATAGTAACTTGGCACCTGAAGAGTGTGATAGGAACTTAGCACCTAAAGAGTACTACAGTAACTTGACACCTGAAGAGTGCTACAGTAACTCAGCAACCAAAGAGTGCTATAGTAATTCAGCACCTAAAGAGTACAACAGGAACTTGGCACCTGAAGAGTGCTATAGTAACTCGGCACCTAAAGAGTGCTACAATACCTCGACACCTAAACTTGGCACCAACTGCAAAAGAAGAAAAAAAGAGAGAGTAGGCTAACAAGTCAACCCAAGATGCTCCTACATCACTAGGTCAGGCTAAACTTGAGAACAAAACCCTAATAGAATGGGATAGTAGAGGCATGAAGATAAGTAGTTTCACTGATATGGTACTAAAGTTTTGCATTCACATTATTATACATAAGATCTACAATTCAAGTCAGTTGAATAGTGTTTCATGTGAAGTAGTTGACCTTGCATACAAGGTAGTTAAGAACAATCTTTCTCTTGACCTTGCTAAGCTTTTTTTGAAGCAATTCATCAAAAACATGGAAAGAATCTAGACATCAAAGAACAACTTGTGTAAGTTTGGTTCTCTATTCACTTGTTTATTCTTTTATGTTCAAAAATTATTCCCTTCAAAAGGATTAGTTGTATGAAGAAAAGATGTGCCAGTTCTCTATCAAATTAATGACTACATTGCTGAGATGGGAGAGAACTATAATAGTATGTTGCCCCACTTTTCACCATATAAAATTTAGCAAAGTGGAAAGTTAACTAAGGTCATGTTTAGTCAAATTTTGGTCATATGTCCTTCCTCTTTAGAAGTTGAGTTTCTCCATCAGGTTTTCATCTTTTCCCTTCTCCTATGTCACATATAGCCCAAGTGGGTATTTCTTGATTGTCATGAGTCTTATGGGTAATTTAGAGCCATACTCGATGGAGATTCTTGAATTTTGCTACATCATTTGATTTTCTTGCAACCTATTTGATCTAGAGATAGAAAAAATTGAATTGGCAGAAAATCAAGTTCTGGCTTCTCCTTGGCGGGTTTTCGTACCTCGAAGTTGAATTTTTGCAAAGGCTGGCAAATGATATTTGTAAGCTTCATCAATGTAAAAAAAATCATGTTATGAAAAGATCATTCAAATGATGTCATGATTTCACAGTGAGAATCATTTTAAAGTCTAAAAAATAACAAAAATAGTGATCGGCAGAAAATCAGGAAAGAGCTTCTCCGGGGCGGGTTTTGAAGTAATAAATCAATTTTTTGAAAAGGAGTATGTAAAGGAATAAGGAGTGCCAATGGACCCCACCCCTCACTTCTGAAGTCAATTTTGTTTTTCCAAAGGCTTAAATTAAAGTGGATAGGGCAAAGGAAGTAAAATGATGGGCATTGGCAGAAAACTCAGAAGTAGTTTCTCCTTTGGTGAGCTTCAAACCAAGAAGTAAGTTTTTTGCAAAGGCCTAAATAGAAGGATAAAATGATGTAGTGGGTCCCACTCTTCATCGAAAAAGCTACTTTTATGTTTTATGAAGACTTTATATAAAAGGGGTCAAGGAAAAGAAATAAAAGAAAGATAGAAGCGAAGAATCAGAAATTGGTTTCTCCATTGTGGGTTTTCTACCCTCGAAGGCCATTTTTCACATTTGGTAAAAATATCATCCCTGCAAGCATGGTAAGTATGTGAATTTATTGTGGATTGTTTTGGGCAAGTAAATAGAAGCAATTCAGGGAATTGATAAGGTTCTTTGCAAGCAGAATTGAGTTAAGCAGATTTTTCCCTAGGAAGTTCTCTGTTCTTGTTTTTCCAAAAGAGGGATGAAACGAAAAGTAAACCAGTAATTAATGAAAGTTACTATTGAGCCAATGGAAACAGTGAAAAGACAAAGATAAATCTATTAGAACCTTTACATCCACCAATCCAATGGATTTACCCTTAATTTTGTTCTTGTGGCACAATTTATGAAATTCAACGGGCAAATCTAGGGTGATTTTATAAAAAGGGAAGTAACAGATTTTCAAACTACCATTTTACTATTATATTGTTACACTGGATAGTGCTTTCAAGTAATTTTCAAAGTTACAGAGTTATCTTCTTGTATCATTTGCAATAGTTTGAATCTTTGCCATCATTCATCAAATAAAATGGCAACAAGATTTGCAGGTTTTGATGGATTGGGTGGAATTAAGTCGGCATGGTTGACTATCATGGATACTTCACTTTGTTTCTACGATATGCAAGATTTTCAAAGGAGATTAAGAGCAGAGCCAATTCATCCCATAACAGAGAAACTTTGAGGAAGTGGATTAGTGGAAGCAGTTAGGTTCACTATAGTAGTTCAAGCCTCAGAGTTGATTTTGGAATGCATCAATCATTACAACCCAGATACAAAGAAAATTCTATTGCCTGATCAAACGGTGTTGATTTCAATTAATCATCAAGTGATAGTGAATTGCTTATGGATTCCAGAATGGGAGGAGTTCTCTGATTTGACAATGGGAGGAGCTATGTCTGAGTTCTCTCTAAAGAAGATGGTTTGGAGGAAGCAGATCATGCAATCTTGGTTTCAAAAGCCAAGGGGAGCTAAGAGTAAAGTCCCTAAAACTCTTTTCAGCTCAGGCCTAAAACCAAAAATTATTGACATTTTGGTTTTGTTGCATCGAATTAAAGGTGAGGTAGAAGCTTTTAATTTTGTAGAGTAGTACTTATTTTTGGTGCAATTTATTTGCTCATATACACAGTATATTGACTGGGTGTATGAGGTCAGTGAGCATCTTTCTAGGGCTCTTAGTGTAGCTAAGTTTTATAATTCATTTTATATGTCCTCTTTCTTGATATACATGTTGGCTTCTCTCCAATTATGGTTGAGACTCCCTAGAATTGAGAATTTTCCTGATAATGTAAAAAGTTATGAGTTTTATCCATGCTTACAATTACAGAATAGTTATGCAAAGTATATCTGGGTAAATGATGCATTCACCATGAGGATTTGCAGGGAGCTCCAAGGGTTTCAAAGTGGAGATTCAGCCCAAAAGCAATGGCGACCATCAGTCAATTTGGTAGTTATTTCATTCAATTCTCATCATTTTCTTATTTGCATCTTGCAGCGTTTGATGGATTTCCACTGAATCTCTCCAGATATCCAGATGATATGATCATGCTCACGGAGATAGTGATGCAAGCACTCTAGGTGAACATGTTGAGTGCCAACTTGAAGAAGAAAGGGTATGAATTCCCTATAAAAGTTGGAGCATACAGTTGTGAAACCAGATCAAATGTAAAGAATATACTCAAAGCATTTGAGAGTAAAACAAATTGGAAGAGTATGAAGTAGTAAGGCCCCTATTTGATCCTAATGGATATGCTAGAGATGTGCTCCAAATTGGAAGCGTAATCAAACATGTGACAACCATGGAGGATTATTGGGTAGATTGTAAGAATGAACTAGAGAGTCGAGATCGTGCCTTTGCCAGATTCAAAATTGATCAGGTAAAGACATATGGTATAAATTTAGATGTGGAAGGATTGGAAGATGATGGTCAGAATATGTATAGTAATACATATTTGACTAGGTTGAGGAATACTCCCATTAGTTCTGAACCATATGTTGACATAGAAGAAAACTTCGATGTCATGATGGTAAGAATTATCAAAATAATTGGGAAGTGGGTTGAGTGGATAGCTAAGAAAAGCAGGAGCAAGAGCAGAACTACTCAGGCTTCTCCACCTGTAGCTACTCCTACTTCATCTCAAAGTGCCACACCTAGTGCTACTGCCACAGCTACTCTAGGACCAGCCCAATCCATAGGAGGAGATGATCAACCCCCAGAAAAGAATGTTCCAATAGCTCCAACTTGTCAAGGTAGATCACTACCAGTCATTGGAGCTCAAGTTGAAGCTAAAAAAGAAACTGAAGAGCAAAAAGATGGAGCTCCTGCTCTAGTCTCATCCCCACATGCCACACTACCCTTGTCCCCTCAGCCTTCTCCAACTCCATCTCCTCATGGCACCCCCATCTTATCCCCTCATCATAGCCATATTCCTTTTGTAAGTCTCCTATTCTAAAGCCCACTATTTCTTCTATTCAAATAGTAGAGATTAGAGATGATCAGAGTAGTAGTAGTGAATCCATTGAGTGTGATGAAGTTGCAAATAAAACTCAAGAAGAAGAGAAAGCTCTTGGTTCATCTTGGCCTCTTTCTCGAGATCCAAAGAACCTCTTTTCTATAACTACAATGGCAACAACTCCAATAAAGAAGAAAATGTTTAGCATTGAATCACTTGGAACAACCTCCAAAGTGATTAGTATAGAGTCTTCACTTGAGGATACTTTGGAGAAGAAGAGGAAAAGAAAAGATGAAAGTGTTTCCTCAAAGGATGCTATATCTCAAGCAGTACACTCGGGCTCTGCTATGGTGAAAGCTAAAAACCAGAAGACCTTGTCAATATTGGGACAAGATCCAGAAATAGGGCACTTAACTATGGAGGTAGCAAAACCAAACAAGGCAAGGAGAATTGAAGATATGACACCTAATGACTTCACTTTGAATTCAATTGATCTTGGAGAGGCTAGACATGACACAAAAGTAGGCCTATGGAAATTAGGTAATGAGGTGATAGAAGAGCAACTAGAGAGCCACAAGTTGTCAAAGATCAGAATGAAAGCTGAAATAGAAGAGTTAAGAAGGTTTATCAAGAAATTAGTTGTTCCATTGGAAAATATCACTGATGTGCCTGCTACTAAAAATCCTTCAGTAGAAGAGGTACAGGCTTTCATATCGTAGCTCTAGAAAGATAGGCATTTTGGTCAGATTGGAAAGGAATGTATTGAGAAACTCAATGCAGATGGAGTTTCTCTAATTGACCAAATTGGAAATATTATCCTTCGACTAGAAATTGAAAGGAATAATATTACGTGTAATAGTAATATCTTGGCTAGAGAAAGGGCGAGGTGTATAGATTGCATTTCTCTCTTGGAGATGGTTATTCAGATAAAAGCAAAGGATGCAGTTGAAGCAAAGACTCTGAAGAAAGGAGATGAACCCCTAAATGAATGGCTCCAGAGTATGCAATTCAAGCTAGAAATGATTCAAGAAGCTAAGAAGGGACTTAATGAAACAAGGAACAAAGTGAAGAAGACCCAGGAGAGAGCATTTGAGCTCATATGAAGATTACACATTGAGTCACAAACTAGTGGGCAAGGGAAATCCTTGATTAATGTAGAAGTGATGAAAAAAAAATTCTCTACATATTTGAGTAATCTATTTAGGATAGCTTCAAGCAGTCAAAATAGAGTGATAGAACTGCAAACACTTGGCGGATGTGTACACGTGGCTACTGAAGAAATAACAAGTCAGCTGAATGAAGTGAAAGAACTAGCTCTAGAACATTCGAGATGGCTTTTGAGATTCACCAACATACAAGTACCCAATCATGAAGAATTAATTCCCATCATGGTGGCTGCTAAAACATATAAGATGAAAACTGAAAAGGGGAAGTAGTCCAAGTGATTCAGATTCCCCCCTTTTCATGTTCTGTTGTAAATTTTGAAATCTTTGTTAATGTTTTGATATGATAAATTGGCATCTTTCCATTTGTCATCTAGAGAAGATGAACTGATTAATATTCTCATTGTAGTGGTCATCTCTCAAATCCTATATGTATGAAATTCAATGATTAATCAAAGGTCAAAAATTTTTTGGTGTGAAGTACTATTTGTTGCAGAGCCAATTGAATGGTATTTTATTTCAATCATTTTCTGCTCCAATAGGTGATGTGATTAATTAGTATTTCCTTTTTGTCTTTGCAGAGGACTAGGGAAGAACAAAGTTTCATTTCTCTTGTTTTCCAAAATTCAAATGAATGTAATAAGTATTGTTATAATTCATTTGACGAAAGGATTTTGTTAGTTTTTCTCGATTTATCTGTCTTAGTCTAGATTTGAAATTTCAATTTGTTCTAGTCTTATGTGAATAGATTTATGGATTCATAAGTAGTGTGGATACGTGAATCTATTTCAGTATTTAGAAAATATTTCTTACTTGAATTAAGTTATAGTTAGGCTTAATTCAGTTTGCCTCTTCTGCTCTCAGGTTAAGAGCATACCCCACATTAGTCTTAGGAATAAAACATAATTCCTTGAACATCATTCACATAGGGAGTTCTACCTCAATTCAGAGGGAAACTATATATTCTTAGAAATGGTTTCCCAACTATTGTGTAAAGTTGTTCTTCATTATAAGTTTGGGAACATAAAAAGAGGAGAAGAAGAAGAAAAAATATATTTACCAACATAGTATTATGGATAACTATTTTGATGCATTTAAAGAGAAAATGAATAATAGATTTAGGATTCGAAGAAAATTGGTTGAAGATTACAAGGATGATGTGTGTTTCATGGTAGATAGTGATAAGTTATACATTTAGGTAGTCATGCCTAAAATTGCATGGGTGAAACCTCTTGCTTATGAGGTTAATATAGATGAAACTAAGGATATGATTGATGCACTTGTAAATGAACCAGTCGATCCCAAGGCTAAATATTTTGGTACATTCAATGAAGCCAAAGCCAGGATAGAACTAGAGATCAAGCTCCCTTAGGTAGTAAACAAAGGCAAGAAAGAATTGCCAAGTTGAAAACTAGTTCTACACTTTTGTTGATCGAGGGAAAAAGTGAGGATGAAGAAGTAGAGGATGAAGAAGAATCATAGGAAGAGGAACCATTGAAGAAGAAAAAAAAGGTAATCATTACCAAGCCTACCAAGCCATCCACTGCTGTGTTTACCAGGAGGACCTCAAAGAAGAAAGCTGATAAGTAAGAAGGAGATATAATATTTAGAAAACCTCCACCCACCTTCCAAGATAGATTGAAAGAACTATAGGAAGGGGTAGTTATTACAAATTTTAAAGCATTGAAGTATGAAACTATGACTAAAGAAGATCAAAAGTAGATTGAACACCTAGTGCTAGATAAAATGGGTATGTGGAAATACTCACCAGACCAGCTTACTTCTCAACTTCCTAACATTTTGATGGATAATATTAAGCCAAGATGGAAATTTTCCATGCAAACTATAAAATACATCTATGGGAAAATCCTAATGTAGCTTATTCCAAGCTTAACAAATAAGGAGATTAAGGAATATCTAGAGAAAAATGAGGAGAAATTAACTCTAAAATTTAATACTTTTTTGGTTTTGATCAAAGATATTGAGCATGTTGTAAGAAATGCAACTAATACCTAGAAGAATATATATCTTCTTCATAAATTGAGTGATTTTGTTGTTGATGTGAAAGATGATGATAATAATGATAAAGAAGAGAAAGATGAAGAGGAACAAGAGCAAGAGGCTACTAAGGAAGAAACATAGGATGATGATGAAAGTGACCAAGTCAAGATTGATGCAGTGGTTATAGCCCCTCTTCCTCATTCTCCAAGCAAGGTATTGACAACATCAAGCATAGAGATGACCTCTATAGGATTGATTGTGACCAACACTCCAAGCACAACCAACCAATCAATCTTTGCACCAACTCATCTCAGCACATCATTGACTAAAGTGACCTCCACCTCATCTACTGAGCTGTAGATTCTTCCCTCTTCTATGTTATTGTAGTTATTTCTATAGGTATTTCTACAATAAGTGCAATATCAATTTTTGCAACTAGTCCTATTATGTCTACTATTGTTTCAATTCCTAGTAAGCAAGAAATAAGTGTAAGGAAAGTTGAGATCAAGTCTCAATCGAGCACAAAATTTTTGGCCCATGGAAAAGAAAAGGAGGAAATAGACCTTGATGAGGATATAGTGATCCCAAATTGGGACATTTCCAAACTCAATCCAGATCAAATGTAGACATTTGGTGAACTTCTCCAAAAGAAAGCTAGACAAAAAAGGCTAAGAGAGGAAAAGGACAAAGAGTTAAAAATAATTGAGGATGCCAAGAACATTTTGGTAGAGGCTGCAAGTATAGAGGTTGATTCATCTCAACCAATTTTGTTTCAGCTAGTAGAGGTAGTCCAAAAATTTAATGAAGATTCATATGGACAGGATAAGTTACTATAGAAGGTAGAGAAGAAATTCGAGAATAAGGTGCTAGATCACATTGCTTAGCAAATTGCAATTTATCAAGTAGAACTCTCTACCATTTTGGGTTCTCTAGAAACCTTTTGTACAAATGTATCAATACTTTTTGGTAAGCTATGTGATGTTTCAAATTTTACTAAGGAAATAAATGACAAATTGTCCAAGATAGATGAAGACCTCAAGGTAAGTGCTTAGCAATTGCAACTTGACCCAAGTTCAAGCTTTGTACATTTCAATAAGATTAAATTTTTGATAGATTTATAGGTAGAATTGCTTAAGGAAGAGGCTAGAATCAGATCTACATTGATAGATATTTAGAATATGATTCTTCCCAACATGGATGCACTTTAGAAACATATTGTACATTCCAAAACCATCATCCATGACAAAAAATTCTCCATAGTAGACTACATGATTGAGTTGTCAGTAGAAGTGTAGGTTGCACTACACACATGTAAGGTCTTGCAGGACAATCGACACAAAATGTTGGCTATGATACTCAAGGTATATTTAGACTTTTTGTCTCACTTTGCTATTAATATGTAAATATACATGATAAATCTTTGGAATTATTGTCAAAAGGGGGGAGAAGACATAGAGAAAATAAGATATGGAAATGATTAGTTATAGGGGAGAAAAATGTAAGAATTGATACATAAGTTGTAAAAGAAATAGATGTGAGGTAGATTTGAAATAGATGTATAGCAAGTATGTGCAATATACTATATAGGAGCGTTACCATGTACAAAAATATATCTTACAAAACCAATTTTAGAAAATCTCAAAAACAATAAAATCTACCAAGCTATAATCACAAGGTGATGGATAAAGGGATTTTGTAAACTATTTGAATTCAGATTTGGCCAATAAGTGTTTTTTTCACTAATGCCTATTTAGATTGTAAGTACCCATTGAGCTTATTATATAGTTAATAGTGTTTACTAAGTATTTCAATTGTCACTGAGTTCTACAATTGCTATTGAGTCCTTTGGAAAAATTCTAGTGTAAATTGAGCAGTTATAGTTTGTGTGAAAATCAACAATGTAAAGTGAGCATTCAGTGTATGTTGATTTTACCAATGCAAACCAAGTTGTGTTGTGCTTACCAAGTTTTTAGTTAATATGATGCAAGTCTAGTGTTAACTAAGCTACTTAGTGTTAACCAAGTGAATCAATTTATACCAAGCTCATGGTCATAGTGTTTACCAAGCTATGTAGTGGTAAGCAAGTGCTTCAGTTTATATGATGAGTTTCATAGTATTCACTAAGTCAGTAGTGCAGACCAAGTTCAAGACTACTTGGAAGTGATCAATATGGATTGAGCTTCTACATCTACCAAGTGCATGATGATGTCAAGCATTAACAATGGATGCTAAGTATTAGAACCTCACCGAGTCAATCTTTAGAACCCAAGTGTCTACATTTGAGCCAACTTTGTAATATTTGTGTAAACTGTTATTATGGCTGACTTTGTAATTGTATAATTGGATTGGTATATATGTAATGTATTGTATCACATCCAATATGAGAATGAGTGTGTAAATATATGCATGGAATCAATGTTATCATTAGAGAAGAGTAGAAAGTGTGAATTACAAAGGCTACAACAGTATAAGAAGCAACAAAGATTCATCTATCACAGTAGGGTGATTTATACACTCAAAGGAATCTCATTGAGAAAACCAAGTTGCAAATTAGAGATTAGCTAATTTTTCATCCTAATAGGTGGATCAGTCAAATCCTTTAACAAGGTAGACCTAACAGTCTTATGCAAATCTCTTTACTGAGTGCATACTTCATTGTATGTTTGTAAATCCTTTCATAAGGTGGACCTAGCAATCCTTATTGCTCCTAATAGGGTAGATCATCAAAAGTGATCAATGTAAGCCTTAACAAGACAACATTATACTACATTACTAAAGCTTGTAGGTATCATCCCCACCCTAGTTTTACTTTCTATTTGGAAGGTTTTTGTGTGACCAAATCTTTGTGTCAAAGTGTTATGAATGCTTTCATGTTGTTAGATGAGAATATTCATATTGGATTAAGTTCTAAATTGGATTAAAGTTTTAGAAGTTACTGATTCAACTCTCCCCTCTTAGTAACTTAGCCTTTAAGAATATTTCTAGCAATAGATTATTTCCAACACCCTCGTCTAGCATTAGGTGGTTACTTGGCACTCTAGCAATGTTTTATGAGCCTATCATGGCTAATGGGAGATTTGGTAATGAAATATCCCATCGACCCTCCAATAGAATCAATGCTAGTGTTCAACAAAGCATCCTAATTTCTATGCAAGGGCTCCCCAAAGTTGTCTCTATGCAACTTCATTGGCACAATTTGTGGAATGGTTTGATAGTGGTTGTCATTCCAACATGTCATTGTGGTTTCCTAGAAAGTGATCTAAAGGGCGAGTTATCATCTCGTAGTTGGGTTGCTTATCATGAGTGACAAGTGAGATTTTTTATCAAAATTTTCACATGACCATTGAATGGATCCATTTCTAAGATAAGAAAAGGATGAATTGAATTACATATACCAAATAAAACCAATGACATTGGATCTATAAGAGTGGTATGTAGTAGCATCCCATTTTATATGTGTAGCTCCCTAAAGATGATTTTCTTTCTCACTCCATTGGTACAAATTTGGGAGTGTGGTTCAATAGTGGTTTATATTCCGCTATCATTGTAGTGATCTGAAAAGTGATTTTAAGTGTGGAGCTTGCATATAGTACTTGGGATGTTTATGTAAGCAAGTAAGGGAGCTTCTATTATGCAAGCCTAGTCAAACAGAGTAGAGCTATTTGCACCATCACCAACCATAGATGAATCATTAAGAATAGGGTTTGAATCCATGAACCACTAGGGCCATCAAGTTTGATATTATTGGGGAGGCCCTTCAATGAATCAACCACCATGAGGATGCACATGAAAATCTTCAATGACAGAAAGGTTTTATCATAAATGGAATCATTGTTGTGACAATTGCCAAAATTCAAACTCTCATTGGATCACTGCATCCATAGGTCAAGTGTCTTAATTGGGCGGATGTATCTACAAGACATATGTCTTCATGGGACTATTGTGCTCATAGGTTGTAGGCTTTCACTTGATTGCAAGAAGAGCTCATCTTGTTGAAAAGGGTGCATTAGAATGGTAATAATTTATAATGCTAACATTTAAGAAGTTCATTAAAAGGCTTTACAATAAAGCATAGATGCTTCCTAATTATTTTCCTAAGGCCCTATAAATTTCCCTAAAAGAACCTTAACTCTTTCCTACTGGAAAAACATGGAAATAACTGATATGGAATCACATCAATAGAACTTGGGACAAGACTAAATGAAACTTTCCTAAAATAGATATGCCCTACTAATATCGGGTGAATGCTATCAATGAAATCCAAAAATTTAGTTAAAAAATAATGATACTATTAACATTTATTATTTTCCCATACTGCCATAGTCCAAATGCTTTTTACCAAGAAAAACTTCTTCAAAAGAATGAGTTCTAGCTGACATTAAAATACCCTCACAAAATTATAGATAAAAAAATCTTATCATATTATAAGAAGTTTATAAAGTAATATCTAGAACATTGCAAACCGAATGTCATTGTCTTTCTAGTAACCTAACAAAATCAAATTCAGAATAATTTTGAGATGCCCTGGCCAATGACATGTCATCAATAATCTTGAGAGCATTATCCATCTGCTCTAAAATAGAATTTCAAATATCTATCAAAGGTAATTTAATTACTTTCCTATTTGAAACAAAAGAGGAAAGTTGCGGAAATCCTAAATATAAGATGAATCGTTTGTAACTTGCATTACGGGAGAAGATATCAATACTCAATGATGTAAATATATGGTACTTGTTTTCTATAACCTTGAATTGAGGGTTGACAATATTACACTCTAATGTCCCAAATCATCAAAGGTGAATGGGAACTTACCTACTTCTTTTGAACTAAACCATATAGGAGAACTTTAAACCTTTGTACAATAGGAATGTAGTTGCATCCCCTCATATGTTCAACTATTTCTAAAGCCATCTTCATATCTTGAGAGCATTATCCATCTGTATGATCTTGCTAGCCTATAGGCTAAAGAGAACTTGTGATACTTCCTCATCACATGGGGATTCATTGTCCTCCAAATCAATAAGCAGTTCACTTCTAGACTTTCCTTGTTAAGAGGAAGTAAAATGATATTTCAATCAAGATAGAATAATCTTGATCAATATTTTAGTTCAAACATCAAAACCAAACAATCGTTGAGCTTTATAGCAAGATACAACCATAAGATAATAAACAGAAAACTACATCCATTTTTAGAAGATTATATTTTCTCAATACACTCTAACAATATTAAGGATTTACAATATTTAGACTTTTCTACAAGAAATTATTAATTGCTCCTCACTACTATAAATAGGAATAAAAAATTAGAGTTACACCAAATCTACATCTGCATCACATGTAAATTTGAATCTTCCTTAGCCAAAGCCAAATTGTTCAAACAAAATTATGATATAGACTCACACATAAATTTCTTGTTTTGACCTGCACAATAATCTTCATGCAATTATCATATTAATGATTCTTTTTTTTTCTTGTAACATTTAGTATTTATAAGAACGATTGATGACCTACAATTTATCTATCAACAACAAGATAATATAAAAGTGGAAGACTCTTCAAAACCCATGATATTGAATTCAAAGAAGAAATTTACATTTCTAGAAAGAAAATGTGTAACTAAATAGAGACATTTTTCCTAACTAACTACTAGCAACAAGATACTTGTAATGAAAATAAAAAAATAATGTTCATTATTCCTTCACTTATTTCTCTATTCCTTCTATGCTCCTCTTTTTTAGAACTTATTATCACTCTTAACATTTATGAAATTCTCTATTCAACTCTCTTACAACCAATTTCAAAGCCTTGTTTCATTACTATCAAGTTATAGATCTCATCATGCACAATTTTTTAATACCACGAATGTGCAATTACAATACAATGTAAATTGTGGTTTTATTTTTACATATAGAAAGATTATTATCTTCTCTAGCATCAATCTATAATCCTCAAAAAGTGAGGTCTTCAAGTACCATACATATTTGCTAAAAAAAAATACATTGAGAACAAATCAAACTAGCTCACACACACAAAACACTGAAGAAATATCCTCTTAAATCAAATTATTCTAGATACCTTAGGTGCAAGGAAATGAATGATGACTTGCCCTAAATTATACCAAGAAGAGTGTGAGATAGACTCTAAATAGGTTTGGAAACCTTCAATTCCTAGTAATTAGCATGGCAATAGAGCTTCTGAATTGAATTAAAATAACTCAAGCAAAAAATGTGGAGAATTGAGAAACTTTATGGGCACAGGCACCAAGGCAACTAATCTACTTTTCAACTATTCACATCAAAATAGAAATTTTTCTAAATCATGATGATAAATTTGAGAATCAAATTGTAAGAGACTTGTACTAACCATTAAGTGATGCAAACTAGTTCTTAAGGAGGAATAGTTAAAAATATTTAACCAAAGAGCTTAAGCAACTGCTAGACTAATTAAACTGTGGTTAGAATATTAAACTAAAAGAGCATAATTTTTTATTATTTAATAGACTTTGATAATCCATTTGAGCTATAAGGTTATTTATGTTTTCATTGATGCAGCTAAGATGGTCCAAATGGAAAATACAAAGGCAAAGCATAGGGAAGCATGTACAACAATTCTTCATTCCTCATAAATGTATGCATGTAGTGCCATAGTTTTGGCTCAAAGCATACAAATGAGTGAGTACAGCAAGGATCTCATCATTTTGGTGACAAGTGGGTTAGAAAAAGAGAAATGAAAAGGGCTTCTAGTAGCAAGATGATAGATGCGAGAAATATGAAGGATCAAAAGTCCTGTTGCCAAAAAGGAATCCCACAACTATAAACATTTTAGAGTAATATCTATATTTTAAAATTATTGCAGTCATAGTTGCATAAGCTAACAAACTAGATGTAATTTCCAAAAAGAAGATTTATAGTAGAACACAACTTGAGAACTATTATAAGTTCTTGATTAAATTTGAAATAATGGCCATTGCTTTGGATTACATGAAACTGAAGGTTTCTTTTATCATACAAATAAAAACCTTGTAGTGGTGTTGATACCTGACATGAGTTACATGTCTCAAATAGGTATGAAATTTTATTTAAGTCTCTTAAATCCAAACTCTAGATTAGTTGTATGTTGAAATAAACACAAAATGAGACTTGTGTAGTACTATTTTTCATTGCATCTATGTTGGAATCTAACCCATAAATATAAGTGAACAAGGGCCACCCTATAGCTAGTCTTTGCCAAATGCAAAAGTATGCTAATAGTAATAATATGCAACAATAGTAGAGAAAAATTCATAGTTGTGGCTTAGAATTTTATTGACGTGATTTTCCATCAATATAGCTTAGTCATAACTTGCATATATCATGCCAACCCCTAAAAATTTCAGCTAGACAATGCTAAATGTTTAGTTCCTAGTCCAACTCAAATCTATTAGGTGTATGTTGAATGTTTAGTTCCTAATTTGTATAGGTCCACACAATTCAATCTCCTCAACTTGATGTATGAGGTAGTGTTCTTGAGCATTGAAAAAGGTTGAAGGTAGACACTTTTTACATTTCACACATAAGCTATGAAAAAAATTTCTTCCAATATTTTATATCTTTTTTATCAATTTTTTTAGATGATAACCACCTAAAAGAGATTCAACATGCAAGAACATATAAAAAAGATTTTAGATAAAATTATACAAATCTAAAAAAAACTCTTCTAACCTCATGTATTTTCTAAGATCATATATAAATTGTTTAATACTGTTGTCAAAATAGTGTGGGAGGGATAGAGGTAGGACATACTACAATCATTAAAAAATGATCATTTTAATATATTATTAAATAATACAATGGGTAGTACATTCAATTTTATAAATATATTGTAAATAGAGAACATGAATTTCCTTGACAAAGGTATGCCAATCATGTGTTTTCAACCTTCGCCCAAAATCACCTTTCTTTGATAGAAGGGTGCTTATATTTGTAGCAAATCCTGTGGGAATCTTTTTTATGACTTCTTTTAATGCATCACTTTGTTGCTTTGTTAATAACCAAGGAAGGGTACTCGTATTTATGTAGTCTCTATTGCTATTTGATTCAGAGAAATCTTTCAGTGAATGATTGGATTCATGAATGTTAGTACAAATTTTGGCAATTTTTTTTCATCATGCCTTCCATCTAATATTTTCGATAGTGTCTCTATTACATTGTTTCCAATATGCATAGTATCAAACAAATGCATGATTGGGAGATCCTTTTAGTATGGTAACCTACTAAATTGAGTAGGATAACTTTTCATTCCTCTAATAAGTTGTTCATTGATGCATTGATGACCTTCATGAGCATCAATTACATCATTACTAAATATAAGACAATAATAAAATATAAATTTTTTACTCTAGACCACAAACTAGACATTACCTCGACGATTTAGTCAATCATATTCCAACTTCCATAGATGAGGTGTAATTATTCATTGACTTGATGTTGTCTCTTCTTTTCCATTAAAAAGATGTTTTTCAGTAATTTGATACTCATGATTATTGTGGAGAAAGTGCCTAAACTCATTGAACACTTGTTTTCCTAAACTTCTTGAATGACAAGATTTCATCTTCGGACCACAAACTAAAATGTGAATTTTCCCTTTGTCTGAAGACCTAAAAGATCATGTACAATTATTATGCACAACTTAAGCATACAATAATAATGTGTAAGTACTATAACAAACTGAAAATATGTGATCTTAACAATATAACATACGACAAAAATGAATTAGCCCAGGGGCATCATGTATTGTCCATACAAGCATTGTGTGGAATTGAAATTGTCTTTGTCCTATTGGTCTAGAGATGTCATACATAGTGATGTCATTCCATAACTTCAACATCTTGTCAATTATGGGCTCAATATACACGTTCATATCTTTAACTTGGTACTTACCTAGTAATTGAATGAACATAAACATTACATAATTATTATGACCATTTTCATGTACTATAAATTATGCATGAAAATTATCTCATGCACGTGCATCAAGGCATAGCGTGCTTTGTAAAAGAGAGAGAGAGTTATAAAACCCTCCCTCCCCTTCTTGCCTTTCTCATTTTTCACAAGAGCAAGGAGGGAGAGGTATGGAGACACCCCCTCCCCTGCCCCCCAATTTTTTTTCCTTCACAACTAAGTGCGTGCCCACATGGAAGGCAACACGTAGTGCCCTTTTTGGGCACGCATGTGCTGTGCTTGAGCAGCATGCCAAGGCAACACCGCTTGTGCCCCTTTTGGGGTGCACATGGCACCTACACGCCAGTGCTGCTTGCGCCCCCTTTTGGGTGCGCATGGTGTAGTGCCTGCTAGGCACTGCTCACACCCCCTTTTGGGTGCACAACATGGTGCCAGGTGTGTGCCCTTTGGGCTGTGTGTGTGGTAGCACTGCTATGCCCCTTTTGGCACATGGCATGGCACCGCACACACCCCTATGGGATGTGTGCATGACTGTGTCACTGTACCCCTTTTGGGTGCAAGGCATGATGCTGTGCATGCACCTATGGGCTACGTACATGATAGCACTGTTGTGCCCCTTTTGGGTGCGCGGTGCGGCATCACGCGTGCCCCTTTGGGCTATGCACGGTGCTACTCATGCCCCCCTTTTGGATGCTCATAAGGTGTGCACCACCCTCATGCAAACCCTAGCCCCGTGCACCATCGCACCTCCACACACACACCTCATTTAAAAAAAAATTAATTTTAGTTTAATTAGTTTTAAAAGAAAAAAAAAGAAAAAGAATAAAAATATAAAACAAAATAAATAAGTCCATAAGGGGGACTTTTTTTTACGTTCTTCTTTTCTTTTTTGATATCTAATAATTAATCATGGTCTTTTTCTCGTGATGCACAAATAATATAATCAAATGGCATCCAAATCCAGATCAGCAACAAAACTAGTTGTGTACAAGTTCTAAGGCATAACCCTAAAATCACAATTGCACTATGAGTATTCTAAGATCAAAGACACAGAAATTTGGGAGAGTTCTTAAGAGTTTGTAACAATCCAACCAAAAGGTCATCCTTAAGATCTACCTTAATCTATTCTAGATTAGTAAATGCAACATCACATCCTGGGATTGTGCAGTCAATTGAATTGATTATGACCCTATCTCGACATTTTGTTCCTGATGAAAGGGTGGTAAAGAGCGTCACTGGGGAAGTGGTCTTGGATATATGACCTAATAATATCAAGAGGGTTTTTCATCTACCTAGATTTGATCAGTTCATTAGGTTTTCATATGAAGTAGCTGAGAGGTGGCATAAGGATCATTACTAGGAGGCCATCGACATCATGTATTCCTTATACTTCATTGAGAAACCACCTCGGGGGAAGACAATCAACAAAGTGAATATGACTCAAGGATACATGAAGGATGACATTGGATATTCAATCATTCTCCTTAGCAGAGTTATGGGATTGCCTATAGTAGGTCATCTCAGTCCATTCATGGTCAACTTCATTGAGACCATTAGACATGCAAAGATGCCACTGGATTGGGCTACCACACTTAGTGAGAACCTGTGTGACTAGTTGCAGATAGTAAAGGACAAGAAGAAGTTCTATATGACTTCTTATGTGGTGTATCTACTTGCATCAAGGGCAACCGACTATCCCAGGTTGTACAAGAAGGGCAGTATGCAGGAATCTAATGCATGGCCGTATATAATCTATCCTCAACTAGTGAAGAAGAAGCTCTCACCGTAGAGCAAGGAATATAGAATTATGAACAGTGCCTTCATCTTTTCCATCATTCAATTCATCAAAGTGGATAATGGGAAGAGATTGTCTGATGAGGCCAAGACGCAGATCATAGCTCTTAGTGCATATTTCATCCAGTTCTGGACATTCACACACATTTGGGTTGGTGGTGCATCCATCTATCCAAAGAAGCTCCCAAGATACCCAAGTGACAAGTTAGTTCTGATGGAAATATCTTGGCAGATTGAGTGAGCTTATGAGAGGATCAAAAGACAATAGAGGCCTTGTTGGGAATGGCCTTTTGTAGTACAAGCATACCAGGTAAAGAGAAAATAGGATATACAAACTTTTGAGTGGGAATGTGAGAATTATCCTCTTGAAGAATATAACTCTCCCTGACTATTCTTTGACAATGTTGGTAAAGTGGAAAACCTGGCTAAGAAAAGAGTTCTATCATGAGGATGCCATTGAAGATCATTGGATGAATGCCACAAATGACTATGATGTTTGTATCAGGGACTATAGTAGAATGACTTTGTATTTAGTAGAGAAGGCTCTCCATTTGACAATCCTGGATGAGATAAGGCTATAGGACTCATAGGAGCTAGTGGATCCCTTATTTAATATAGATAAAGTTGGTGAGAGGCCCATCTTGAATGCAAAAATTGATAGAGAGGAAGGAAATGATATTAATCATTGAGCGAGACATGTCATCAGAATGAAAAAGAGTTGGATCAAGAAACCCTTTCCACTTGATCCAATTCCAAATACAGTGATATTCCATGCACATGCTTGCTTAGAAAGGGTAAAGGGGAAGAAAGTCATAGTTCCTATCTTTGCACTCCAGTCTCCTATCAGGCTAGAAATAGTCTACCAGCTTGATCATCCAATGGGATACTACCATCCTTCAGAGAAGAAGAAAAAAGAGAGGAAGAGAGCCTCTCCTCAGAGGATGCAGGTAGAGCATGTTGAAGAATAGGCCCCTTCATAGGGATAGGAATCCACTCCCTAAGAACCCCAAGATGGTGGAGCTTCTCATATCTAGGTTGAATTTTCATTGCCTCCAATTTTGTCGAGTCAACAAGAAGAGGGAGAAATTCTAGATACGACCATTCTTATAGTGCATGAAGAGCCTACTTCTCCTATGGTTCCATAGAAACAAAAGAGGATCAAGGTTATAATGAACAAGAGGCAACGATTTTGTAAAAGATTAGTGCCTAATCCCTCTATTCTTGAAACCATTCCCAAGGAAGAATTAGATGAAGGGGAAACAAAGTCAGATGAAGAGGAGGAGCAAGTGCCTCTACAAAGGAGAACTCGACTGGCCAAAGCTACTGAATTGGAAAGAAGGAAAAGTGTCACAAATACCCCACCACCCACCCAAGCTAAAATGGTAGAACTCTCTTATTTGGAAGATGAAGTACAATGATGGGTGAATGAGCAAAGGGAACTAGGTAATGATGTTCTCTCCATCCTAGATTTTGATTTCATGCCAGTGGGTACAAAATTGGTTGGGGATAAAATTAGAGATACTCCTATAGATGAACTTCAACAGCAAGATTGGAAATAGATGCCACCCAATACACAAGGTCCTCATCTCACTCCCTCATCTTCACCTCAAGTTGATGGTAGATAAGGTTTTAGTGACACCTCCACCTCCAAGTTCAAAAGAACATGTTTAGAAGGAATCATCATTACAAGCACAACTAGAACCAAGGGTTACTAATGAGCCATCAAAAGAGGCATAGGTAGTAGATTGTATACAACGACCTTCTCAGGAAGTTGAAGATCAAACTATGGGATCTACAAAAACTAAGATTACAGAAGAAGAACCCTCACAATAGGAGACTCCAAGAAAGAGCAATAGAGGGAAGGAGGTAGTTGAACACATCCCTTCATCATCCAGAGCCAAGGTTATAGAAAGGAAAATCCCAAGATGGTTTCAAAAAGAAATAATGAGAATTGCCAAGCATCAATTCTATGCTTCAGAGGATGATATTTGTGACATTGCAAAGATTTTGAATAAGCCTAACTCTCCATTACATGATGCAACACCATTTGTGTTCATCACTGCTACATGGAACCAAGACTTATTTGAACAAGTGGCTCACCTTCCAAGAGGTACAGATGAAGAAGCTATTAGCCTTTAGGACTATGAAGTGAAAGATATCATGTTAGGAAAGCCTACACGAGATACTTCCCAATAGATGATGACTATGGGAGTCAAGGAGGTTCTCAGCCATATGGAACCAGATGAGATTGAAATCAGAACACTTCGAATGCAAGTTGAGATTTTAAAGGGGTATTTAGCTAAAGTCATTAGTCCTCTTGATTCTAAAAACCTTGAGGAGACTTTGAATACCATTCTTAGAGAAGAGGAAGGTGTATGGCTCAGTCCATTTTTGAGAGCTTTTCAGGATTGGTGAGATAGCCTTGAAAATAGGGGTGTTACTATGTTACTATAATCACAGGAAGTTTGAATTTATTGCATGCTACACAAGAGAATTTTGATAAAATTGTGACAATTTTGAGGTAGGACTTCAGTATCATGGATGAAGTTCGAGCATGTAGTAAGGATTTACAAACCCTACAGGCCATAAAAGGGCAAAGGTACAACATTTTGATTGATATACATATCAGAGAAGAGTTAGACATGATACATGATTGGATAGAAAAGATTTCAAATGGAAATAAAGTGATGGAAACATTGCATGATGAGATACACAGGCTCAAGGACCAAGCCCAAGAGCAAATTATGGAAGCAGAAAAGTTGTATAGTGATGCATGTTTGGACATTTTTGAAGATGAAGAGTGAGAGAAGCCTTTTTTGGTTGAGATAGTTGTGGAAAATTTTAGAAAGACTTTAGAGGAAGCATCCAATGATGAAGAAATTAGGCAAGCCTTTAGGAAAGAGGAAGCACTGTTAGAGTTGGACACCAAACTCAAAGATTTTGCAAAAACTTGAATTGAGGTGGACAAGATAGAAGGTCAAAGACAAGTATGAGGCTTTGGATCTTTTGGATACTGCTAAGATTACTGTGATTATAGAGAAATTCAAGGGCAAACATATAAACATATCTTTAGGATAAAGATGAGAAAAACCCAAATGCCAGAATTTCAATTTTGACACTTAGTAAAATTTTGAGATTTTTTGACCCACTTGAGATTTGCAGCTTTAAAAGTCCACAAGTCTATAGCTCCGTAGGTCCGCAATTTAGAGGTGCTCTGATAGTTGATTGCCAATTCCAAAAATAGCACTTTCCATGCATTGTAAACTCATTCTAACGATAGTTTAACTCTGACACACGCCTAGTGAAGTGGAAACTTTTATTTTTGGTGTCTCCATGCACTTCTACTTTGACTGATGGCTTCCTCCTACTTTCTCTCTCATGCTTTCATTTTTTTTGACATGTAAAGATCCATGCATCCAAATAATGAGTAAATTATGGATGAAGTCCCTCTAAGCACCAGTTAGATGGTTAGTTTGTTTTAATGTTTTAAAAGTATTTTATTGCATCAAGATATCTCTCACTCTCAACACAAATTGAGGAGACGATTTCTTATAAATACCCCATTGTAAAGTGTAACATGGGCTGCCGTTATTATGCAATAAAATTATGCTTTTGGTGCTAGCATTCAGAGTGTAGTTATTCTTGCTTGAATTTGTCATCATTTTGTGGATTTTATTCATGAGATTGTGATTGAGCCAAAGGTTTATTGCGTTATTTTTGGATGTGTGATCTTTTAGTTATGGTGTTTGCTACAAATACATGAATTTTGTTGACGTAACGAGCTTGAGAAAAGATCACCCTATCATGTCTACATAGCTTTTTGTCTTGCATGAGTGCACTTTCCATGGCCTTGCAATTTGATGAAGAGTGAAATATCATTCTACTTGTTAAATATTCTCATTGACGATTGCATCAATGGATTCTAGGAAGCATTGCTCCTATTTTCATTAGTTTCCTACCAATTTCTTCAAAGGTTTAACTTGCAACTTGTTGTTTTGTGTAGCTTATGTCCATTTAGGAATTTCAATTTCAAGTTATTTGATTTCATGTTATTTGCTTTTAGTTTTGTTATTTTCTTTGCTAACCCCCTGTTAGAATAGGAACTTATAGTAGCTACATTGTTAGAGTTGCATTCATTAATAAAAAAAAAAATACAAAAATATTGTTCTTTTGGCATGATATTTTGAGACAGTGAATAGATTTTACTTTGATTCCAAGATAAAAGAGTTTTTGGAACTAGAAAAGGCCTCCTTGTGAACACTCACATTTATCTTCTACTGAGCGGATTTTGGTATGTCACAAGACAAACACTGAACCTCAGAGTGGATCCTTAAAAAGATTTTCTTTTCAAGAGAGGAATTACACTATGGATTCTTGCCATTGACCTCGTGCAAAATGAATGCCCAATAGGTACATTTTCATCTTCTTCCATGGAAGTGTTATCCTTGGCTTGGATATTCATACCTCCATGTTCCTCCAATAGGAAATCCACATTCAGTAATGGACAAAAATTGTGGCCCCCTTCAATACGACCATGTTGCCTACAATGATTTTGGGCTGTTTTGATTAGAATTCTTCAATTATTTAAGCCCTTACACTTTTTGCAAGGACAATTACATTTATCAACTTTTCTTTAGAATTGAGACCATAATGTAGCCATCATCTTGTTATTTTGTTCTGGGTTCATATTGTCACGTGTGGTCTTCTTCATAGGAAAATATATCTACAAAAAAATTGGACATGTTGCACTTAATTTTTATATCTACACATATGGTTTTGAAAGAAAAAATTGATGTAACTAATGTGTATATCTGCAAAAATATTAGAAATGTTGTAGTTAATGTTTATATCTACACATATGGTTTTGAAAGAAAAAATTGGAGTAACTAATGTGTATATATGCAAGAAAATTGGACATGTTATAGTTAATATTTATATTTGCACATATGGCTTTGAAAGTAAAATTTGGTGTGACTAATGCGTATATCTATAATAATAAAAATTGGACATGTTGTACTTAATGTTTATATCTGCACATATGGTTTTGAAAGAAAAATTTGGTGCAACTAATGTGTATATCTACAAAAAAATTGGACATGTTGTACTTAATGTTTATATCTACACATATGGTTTTGAAAGAAAAATTTAATGTAACTAATGTGGATATCTATAAAAAAATTAGACGTGTTATACTTAATGTTTATATTTACACATATGGTTTTGAAAGAAAAATTTGGTGTCATCAAGAGTTGAATTGTTCTATGAAAATCCTAGTTTATTCATAATTGTCCAAAAATTGTACAATTTATATTCATATGTTTTGATGCATTGGTGCTCACATTAAAATTCAATCCTTTCCCTCTACATGATTTATTTTGTAACATAGATCTTTTGGACTATAGTTTATTCTTGGACTAAGAGCTTTTATCCATCCATAAATAGCACCATCAACCTCCTCAATGTTATATTAGTGGCCAATATTGATAACTCCAAAAATCAACAATGTAGGTGTCCACTGAACAACATTGTTCAAACTAAGCCAACTTCTTAAAATGATGTTTAGGGTTAAATTTTTCAATAGGCCTCTTAGTGAACTCTTCATTAAATGCACTATGATTATGTCCCATTATGATCATTTTGTGGTGCCACCAATCATGAGCAATAGCAACCAAGTGAATAGAAACATATTTAAATGGCCTCATCCTTTAGCATGGGGATAAACCATGAATAGGTATATATTTTTAGAACCCATGTTCTTGTCATTGTCTTGCTAGAAACATCATAGTAGAAGAGGATAAATTTTCCAACCTTTTTTGCAAGTCATTTTCATATGGTCTTCAATTCTATAAATCAGTCAGAGGTCCTTATAATCTCTTAAAGATGTCTTAGGTTGGACCTACACTTGACAATTTTGTTTTAGTCTTACATGAAGTGATCTTCCAAACCATTTTATGTAGGTTCATTTTCAGCTTGTGGTTGGACTATGGGAGAAATATAGGCATCAAAGGTATACTATTAGTTATTCTAGCCAGTTGATTTGTAGTGTTGTTATTTAGTGAATTGGTTCCCTTGGCCATTATTGCTAGCACTATTATTTTTATTATTACTATTTCTATTGTCCCCCAATGAGCCACCATAGCCATGTACCAAAATTGGAACCCAAATTGACAACTTAGATGAAAATTTAAGCATAATTTAAATACTCCATTTGAGTTGCAAAAAGTTGTATTGAGGCTTCAAGATCCACAATTAATCACCATGATGTAAATAAAGTAAAAGAATTATGAAAAGTTCCAACTTAAAAACTTATAAAAATTAGAATTCTTTCCAAGAATTTTATCGAACATCCCAAAGGTCAAGATGTTTGTCAAGCAACCAAGACTGGCAACCAAAATGTTGTGCACAGTCTGTACAATACTTTCTCCAATTTTTCCAACCCATTAAAAATATTATCATCATGCTTTTAAAGATTCCCCCATCAATTTAATAACTATTCCATATAGTTAGAGCATTACAAACACAAATTTACAAAATCTTGTAAAAAAATTGCTCTTGGCAAGAAATGTTGTCATGACTACATGACAACATTGTAGCAACTTTTTCCCAAATTGGAGTTAGACCTCCAAACTTGTTCCTATTAAGTATTAGAATTTTCACCTAGTACTAAACTAGAAAATTTTAGTAATTCTGACCTAACATGAGAATAACTTCTACGTGGGACATGTAAAAGAAGTGAGACCTCTGGGTTCTAGGCTGACTCCTATTGAGTATTCATTGACATTTCCATGATCCTAATTTAAACTTGCAAGAAAAAGGAGAGAAATTACTAGAAATAAACCTAAAACCTATAATTAAACTAACAAATGGGTGATACATCAAAAGCGATATGAAAGTTTAGGTACAAATGATAGGGAAGGACTATTCAGCTACTTAAAGTACAAATAAAACACTTCTTTTCTGTAAAGATTTGTATAAGTAATTTGTAACAAGGTTTTTTAAGAACACATATTACAACCTACAAATAGACTTACTTCTCTACAACTAAGTGCTTGAATGAGACAAAATAACAAGGAACAATAACAGTTCACAAATTTCTTTATCAAATCCTTCTGACACTACACACAGAATTGCAAAAAGAAAGAAGGTTCAAACATTGACACCAATAGCATAAACTCAATTGCTATCACCTATATTAAGCTTCCAAAATGAATTAAAAACTCTAAAAATAAAGTTAAGGACTTTGAAGTAGTCTCAAAAACTTCTCTACATAATCAAAACTCCCAAAATGAGTTGAAAAAACTCACTAAATACAAACCCAACACTTGGGTTGAATGTAGAAAGATAGCCCAAAAATAAGGACTTAATGACTCATGAAATAAAGACCTATCTCTGAAAAAACTCCACTAATTCATTAGAAACCCTATGACTCACACAAAATTGCCCCAAAAAGTCTACAATAGTCAATAAAGACCCCTAAACTACCTTAGCAAAATCAAATTTGACTCACAATCCTATATCCTCTCCACATGTTTCCAAACCAATCTAAATGCTCATAATGACAACTCCATCTTATGAAAAATTTTGCTTTTCAAAAATAAACATGGAGTTATGACTTTCTATACACATTTGTGTATTCTTATAATAGTAATAAAGCATAAAATAACTTGCAAAATGTTATTTTAGCAAATATTATTTTACAATGTTTAAAAGAATACAAAAACAAGGTGGTCTTGGAGACATTTAAACATAAACCTAGGGAAAGAATTAAACACAAACCTAGGGAAAACTCCCCCTCATGACATCAAATACTCAACATAAAAAAAAGAAATAAACCCCACTAGAAAGTAGGTAGATTTCAAAAATTATAGAAAATGAAATAGGGAATGATATATCCCTTTGCAACCCTAAGACAGTTTCATTTTACATTTTCATATTGAAAGAATCTGGAATGGTGAAGAGGGAAAACAAGGGTTTCTCTAGTCTTTGCCTACTTTCATTGATGAGCTTGTTGGAACATTGAATGTTGTTTCCTCTAGAAAAATTTGTGAGTATTTTTTTGTGATTTCCTATTATTTGATGGCAAAAAAAAAATTTGCTACTGTATTTTATGCTTGTTACCATGCATTCTTTTGGGTTTTTCCAAATTTCTCTTTTGTTGGCTACAACCTTGCTATACGTTTTGAAGAGTGCATGGTAGATGCCTCAACTATCATCTTCTCAAAGTTGCATAATCCTTGATTGTTACTTATAGTTGTAGGGATTTATTACATTAATCATTGTATTATTTGATGGAGCTTCTTTGATAAAGCTCGAATTGTTTTGTTTTCTCCAGCTATAGGTATTTGTTTCAAACTATCCAAATCATTGCTAATAACAAGCTCTTTGATTTTACATAGCTTTACAAAAAGAAGACCCATTTGAGAGACATCCATATTTATTACCAAATGCTTCTATTTTAGATTCATCAAACTCTTTAGAAGGAATAGGAATTCACACTTCCAATTCATGAAACCTGACTATTTTGTGAAAGTTGCCAGCTGCCACTGTGAATACTACCAAAATCATCCTCTACGGGCCCTCAATAGCTCCCACAGAGGCCCTCAATCGAAAAAGGACCCAGATAAGCTTTTGGAAGGAGAGAATGCTCAGTTAGAAAAATTATTATAGTCTTCCCATACTTTAGTGCAAAAATTTTCTGCCCATATGTTGTAAGCTTCATTAGTTCAATATAAGCAGTCTCTAACTTTTCAAACTTTTTTTCAATCAATTCCAAACAAATTTTAGCATGGACCAAGCTATAATATTCTGAGCATCCCTTTTCAAAGAGAAATAGCAATCTTAGAGTTGCTTTGACTTTAAATTTTCTGAATTCCCCCTTTTGCATGGGCGATACCAACTCAGTTTCATGTTTGGACAAAAGTACCTGATATTCCTTCTCTATAATTTATTTTTCATCTATACTACTATTTTGCTTGACCAAAATGGAGATTTATTTGTGAAGCTCTTTTCTTTCATTGTGTAGTTATCTAATCAAACCATTTACTCTCTCCACTGTAGACATAAGTTGAGAAGTGGTTGAAGCTTCCTTCCTCTCCACTTGAGCAGAGGGTGATCTTCCAAGTGCTAAAATTATGGATGCAAGATCTGATTGATAGTCTACAATCATCTGATGAAGCTGAGCCCTTAATTGGTTTGCTTGATCTACTTTGCATGTGTATACCTCCAAGCACTCTTGTTCAAGCTGAAACAACTTTTATCTCTTTCATAGGTTCCATTATTAAATCTCCATTGAAAATTTGCACCGCAAATCCTTGATCTAAAAGTTGCTACTTAAGATTATGATCTCGAACAAGACATGTAGAATCTTGACATAGAGGTGGCAACTACAACATTATCAAAGCAACATCTTCCTCTACTAGCTTCTTTCTTTTAATATGCATATGTTATTCTACAGTTCTTCTCATGCTATTATGTAACAATACATTATCATTGCTTACTTCTGCATTTCTTATAGCACAGTTTATGCATTCATTTTTCATATACATTGGGCCATCAAGTGAATCTAATAGTGATTCTTCTTTAGAACTATCCTTCATTGTGCCACTACAAGACTGAAATCCCTCTTTACAATTCTCAATTGGGTCTATATCTCCTATATTACCAGAAACACCTAGCATATAAAAGTCATTATTTCCCATATTCACATTGATAGCTACTACAGAAGCATTCCCCAATTTACCTCTGAATTTATTTCAAATGACTCTTCTGTTGATCCTTTTTTGTCCTTATTATGATAAAATAATTTCTAAACCAGTACTTTCCATATCTTTACTTATATTTTTCCAATTTGTACATGTCATGAAATCATGGGAAGAAAAGTCTGAAAAACTTAAAATACATTTTCCTATGTTCTCCCAGTATTAGAATTTACTGACATAGATTTCCCTTTATGAACCACTTTAGCCCTTTTTGCTTAGATTTTCATTAAAATCTTTCATAGTTACTACATCTGTTGCATTGAAACTAGGCAATTGATAATACTTGATCTCCTCTTCCACATTCCTATAGCAAGTTATGCAGACTCTTCATCATATTTTGGAGCAACTGAATGAGTGCTAAACTATCCCATTCTGCAATATTTGAGAGAGTTTTTCATGAGGTTTGAACATGGGCTTGTGATACTCAAAAACTATTCTTACATGATTTGTATTCATTCCTTTTGAAATCAACATGCTTGTTTTGACCATAATGAAAGGTTTCATATCATAATTAATATGTCCCTTTAACATTACATTTTATGCTTTTGTCATTTGTGCATTACTATTTTTTATATGTATTTGAAAGAGGAAAGATATTGCATATGTGGGTACATAGTTGTAGATAATCAGTCATTGCTTAGATTTTTTTAAATCTAACCCCACTTTTTCTATGTAGGAGAACAAAGACTTAGAGTTGTTAGATTGAGAGCTAGGTTAGGAGCAGCATTGAAGATCACATAACTAGTCAAATGTTGAAAAGGCAATGACTGGTTACCGCTAAATCTACCTTCCTGTGCTATGTCTTTCTTATTCTCAATATGTATAAAAGGCAGTAGTTAGACTCACGGCTTGTGTGAGATATTTCATTTCCAACATTTTTTCATTCATTTCATACTTTGTAAAAATGAAAATTGTACATATCAATTGATGATTTATACAATGAACATTGTATCTTCTTTTGCTCAATTTTTTTTATATGGTTGCAAAATGATGAAATGTAAATGTAGAAAATGAATATTTCCTTCTACAATGTTACTTGAAGTAAAATTCAACATAAGTAGAATTTTAGTAACAGTTCCAAAGACCAAGTGGGCATATAATATGCATTAAAGGATCTCAAGTAACATATCTAAAGCCATGGGAACCTTAGTAGACCATTTTACCCTTTATAGAACCTAAGTCACCTAGTTGACAACATTTTGCACTTTCCAACAATTTGGCCATTTTGGGTGTTGCCAACTCTCTTAAACACACCTAAGGACCAAATAGGACCTCATATTAGGATAGTAATGTGACTAATAATCACTACAAGCCAAAAAAAAAAAAGGAAGCCCTAGGTTTCATACTAGCCTACCTAGGTGCTCCTGCACCACCTATTTATATTGGTTGTGCCTATAGTGTTAGCCTTTTCTATGTTTTCAACAAGAAATTCCAATGGACAATTATTATGATTCTTCCTCTATCTACTCACTATTATTCAAGAGCAACATAAATTTATAACAACAAATAAATTAGATTTCCAATCATACAAAAGATAATGCAGCTGGTTCAAAATATAAATTGTCCATATCGAGATCCTTATTGATAAAAGCATCTTAATTTTGCTAATCTTTCCCCAAGTCCTTGTAATCCACTTTATATTTCAAAATTTGATATATTTTCAAGACATAGTTCAAAATGTGAAGTTAGGTCTAATTACCCTAAAGGGTTCTTTCCTTGTCACAATTCTTAGAAGAGTGATTTACCTTTTGTTCCTCAGACAACAGTTATTTGTATAAAGTGATGTGTGTTTAGAAAACATGTGATTCAAATAAAGACAATGCATCATGCTTTTCTTTGCTACTCTTTATCTGATAATCCACCACAACGGATTGGCATATCACCCTTTTTCAATGTTTTTGATTTGAAATTATACAAAGGGGACAACAACATCATAGATTCTTGTGAAAATAGTAAGGCTTATACTAAGGTAGATTGGATAAAGGATCTTCCACTGAAAAATCCATTAAAGTTGGAATACATTTTAGATACCAAGATAGTTAAGAAGACTAGAAACAAGACATACAAAGAGTATTTGGTGAAATGTCAGGGTTTTCCTGAGGTAGAAGCAACATGGATGATAGAAGAAGACATCATCGAGCATGGCACAAACCTTCAGTTGTTAGCAACTCAAGGGACTTGAGTTTCTTAAATGAACAGAGTATGGTGCAAGGCCCTAGGTCCTGATTAAGGTAGTTAAACACTAAGGAGGAGAGTGTGAAGGTCAATAAGTGTCCAAGTTGACACAAGTTAGTTTAGATTTTCTTTTTTGTGCATTTTTGACATCTAGATTGCATGATTTCTAAGTTTTCTAGCAAAGTCAAGGGATGGTTAACAGGTGGTCAAACATGGGAGTTGACCAAAAATCATGAATTTTTTGTTGCATAAACTTTTTTCATATTTTGGGTATAGTTATATGACCTTGGTAAAGTTCTTGTGTTATGTTTTTGGAAAAATATGTAAATTTGCAAAAAAATTGCGAAAAAAGTTGTCATGCAACTTTTTTGCAACTTTTCTTACAAAATATGGAAGCTCAATAGTCAAAGATTTATTTGATGAGATTTTTTGGTAGCTTAAGTTGAAAATACAGGGGAATCATTTAAATTTTTTTTATCTATGACCTTAAAACATTATTGACACCCTATATAGATTTGGGAATGGAAAATGGAATGTTTTTTATAGTAACCTTGTACATAGTTAGCAATATTATTTCTAAACTTGGAGTATTGTGTCAGTAAGTAATTTTTTTCTTTTATTATTGCAACCCAAAATTCTTGGTACCCAATAGATATTTGTATTGGAAGGTGGAGATAGTATTCAGGGTGAGGATATTGGGTGTTTTCATTAGATGCAAATGCAGTACTAAATTTCATGAATGTGACTACAAGTTTTACATGTTAATTGTTAAGAATCACAGCATAGAAGGTGTTATAAGACTAGTGAAGGCAAAAGCTTTAGTGGAAAGGATGGAAATTCCATGCAAATGATTATTGTGGAAGAATTTGATTCATGGGTTTTGTGGAATGAGCCTATAAGGAAAAACAATATTTTTTTAAAGCCTAAAAGGCCTTGGAACTAGGGCTCAATAGAAAAGAGTTGAAAACTTGTGATATTAAACCAATATTAGAGATTTAGATATGGTTTTACACCTAATAAGATATTATGTAAATATTTTTTGTGGTTGTGTGGAGGTTTGTGAATTTTAGAGTAAATTTGGCAAAAATAGGTCTACTAGGAATGAGCCCCTTTTAGGCTTCCTAGTGCAACTTTTGAATTTGGAATATTGGGAAGAGATAGACCTATCAGTTGGCCAATAAAACTTGTAGAAGGTTAGAGAATGAGATGTTAAGGTGTATGGTTACTTAAGATCCTAGAGGATATAGGTGAAGAGAGGTGACTCAATTACACAATAGTTATTGTATTAAAGAAGAAGGTGGGTTATTAAATTTGTTAGAGATTTGTAGCTTTAGTTAGATTACTCTAACTGATGCAATCAAATGTATAAGTGGCATAATGTCCTTAAAAATTTGATCTCTATCCTTTACCTTATCGTAATTAATCTCTATAATATATATGATTAATAACCAGTGAATTAATAATCACCAATTGTGTATATGTATTTAATAATAGTCATATTATTAAATACATATACATGAACAATTATGTTGAAATAAATAATAATCATATTATTGGTCAAGTGAATCAATAATTAATATCGATATATTATGGTGTATTGCAACATATATAATCAATCATGATTGTAATAATGATATCACTGAGTAAGGGGAATCAAACAGTTGTTAATGGTAACAAATGATAAGTTCATAAATGACATGTCTCATGTAGAGACATGTCTCTATGTGAAATGTGGCTCCATGTTACCTTATTTATTGAAGTCATTCCAATACTTAGAAAAGCACACAAATCATTTTAAGTGTAGAAAAAAAAAAGTATACATCCATTCAACTAATTATATCTCAGCAACATTAAAGTCACAACAGATCAATATTGATAAACTTATCTTGGAGATATTATTATCAATTGAAAACAATGGTCATTGAAGGTTATAGAGCTATATAAGGTTTGATACATATCCCATTGCTTATTACCTATTCTTTAAATCAAAATAATCATTGTATATTGTTATGATTCAATATCTTCAACATAAGCCAATATCTTATGAATTTCTTATGAACTAAACTTTTGAAAATGATAAGTTGTGTTCAAAGTTGTGAGCTTCTTATCTAAGAAGTCTTAAATTCAAATATATTCAAACATAACAAATGATAATAATTAATATAAGATTTGTTAATAGTGAGGGCACCTGTGATACTTTGAACATCAACCCAATTTCAATCCTTTCTAATAATAATCTCCCCAGTCCAAATTAGCATCTTGGGTGTATCCTAATTTTGTGAGGCCTCACCCAATGTACCATAGTATAGATGACATAATTGTATTATGGTACTTTTAATTTGTTTTTTTGATATACTATCGAGACTATAGGGTTATGTCATTTTAATATCAACATTTTGATGATTCACACTTAATAGAACCTAATTGATATATTTAATGATTTCATTTCATGTTCTAAATTATTTCAATTTCTTTAATGGAAACTAAATTGCATACATACTTGAATGTCAAATTGTAATGTTCAAACAAAAATTAGCACCAAAGGATAGATTCTTGATATGCAAATGAACCCAACTCACATGCCTTGTAACTTAATAGTCATGAATTCAATATTTCATCACTATGATAGAAAATATATTATGAGGTTGTTCAAAATGTTAAATGGATCATGATACATAAGAATCAATGTGATATGTAGGGATTGGTATTTTAATGTTTTGATATTTTTATAGGAAAATGATTAAAAAGGGAAAATTAATTGGAAATGATAAAATATGAAAGCCTAATGTTGAATATGAAAGTGATTTATTGTACTTATTTATATATTGCTTATATGATTTTCTTGGACTATTGATGCTCGAGTTTAGTGTGTATGAATTTGACCATGGGATTTAACAGGGCACCAAGGTTCAAACCTATGTGAACACGGTAAAGCCAAGGTGAATCTTTGGAAGATTCAAAACCTTGTTGTATGGTGTTTATTTTGTAATGTGTTTGTGCAAGGGTGTAATAAATTTAAAGGTTATGATTAATTAGAGACATCTCATCATGATGTGTAAAGTATTTTAAGGTGTGTGTCATTTGACACTTGTGTTGTCTATGTGTAAATGACATGTCATATAGGGTTTTTGGGCATGAAGTCACTTAACCTAAACTTAATCGCATTATGAAATTAAGTCAACCCACCTTGGAGAGTGTTAGGAGGATTCTGCATCTTGTTGAAATTTGAATTCAAACTCGATAGGAACTTTAGAGAGCCTAAAAGTGATTTCCCAAGTATTATTTTTGTGAAAATAAGTCACCCACATGGTAATAGTATAGGTTAGGGCTCTAAATATAACCATAAGTTGGTTTAGGGGACTTAGGAGACCCTTTAAACTAGTCATTTTCAAGCCAATTCGAAAATCAAAGTCTCACATGACTTCTTCCTCATCCCTCCACTTGGTTAGGTTCTTATTGGTAGAAAGGTACAAGGGTGTAAGAGGGGTAGGTGGGGATGGAAGTGGAGGTCTTTTTAGGGAGCTTGTGCCAAACTTAGTGGTTGTTCACCCACTCTCTAACTTTAGAGACTCTTAGGGTTTGGAAGCTTGGAGGGATCTCTTCTACAACTTTTCATTCCATTTTGCAAAAGGATTCAAGGTTGGTGTTCTTTCCATGTAGTTAGTTTGCTTACATTTTGAAGTTGAATCTTGGTATTACATTCATGAGATTGTAGGTAGTGAGTATGACATTATAAGGGAAATGTGTGATACCATCTTGTAAGTTTTTGTATTGTGTTGTGTGGTGTTGAGCATGAAGTTTTGGTTTCCCTTGTTTTCTTGCTATTGATCTTTCATGATTTTGTGCATGAGTGTTGTTATGGGTGTGAGGACTTCACTCATCCTTTGGGAAGGGAAGAGAAGTCTAGGGAGAAGCAATTAGTTGGGCTTGAAAATGTTTTAAGAACCTTGGATTATGGGCTCCATTGTATGCAATAGTCATTCATATATTTTTGGGGGTGATAAGGGAAGTATGATGTATAAATAAAGTTTATGGAGTATGGGCTCCAAGAGAGTTACGACTGATGATAGAATTTTTGGATTATGATTGGAAAATTCATGAAAGGGCATGAAATTGTTATATGGTGGAAGCCCCAAAAGGGCATGAAAATTGTTTGTTGCAGGTATTGTTTGATATGAAAATTCTCCATTTTTGAAGCACACCTTCTCCCTATGTTTATGGTTCCATTGGTGAACCATTGTGATTTATCCTTGGGATGGGATTGTTTAGGGCTTGAGATGTAATGTATATGTTCTTGAAAGATTGTATGTGGAACCCAGTTTGACCTTGTTCTCCTAGCATGGGGGTGGCCTCTTTGGAGGCCTATGGTTGGGTGGAGAGCACCCATGGTCCTTGTTGTTTTGTTGTGATTTTTTTTGCAGATTCTATGCTCAATGATTCCATGGGAAAAAGTTGGGATGTTCTTGAAGAAGAACTTGTCATTTGTATATTGTATTGTATGGAGAAATCTCCATTTTGTTGTATTGCTAAGTATTACTTCATATTAGCAATGTAATGATTGTGAAGGTGTAGATTGGGTTATTTTGTTTAGGGATAAGAATTCATATGTAATGATATGAAGGGATGGATTTTTTTTTAATGATATAATTGGGTTATATAGTAATTCATCTCAAATAAATAGTTTAGTAATCTTAACCTTCATAGGAATAGCTAGACATAGGAATATCTAGACATTGTTTAAGATCTGTTCATTTTGAATTATAGATGAAAAATACATTCAATTATGATTGTTCATGCAAAAGAGCTCCTTAATGTAATTAATTGTTAAGTTATTTTATTTAAAGTTTCATTATAAGGATTTTGATGGTAGATGTTTTAAATTGATCTTGTTTTAATTTAACAGATGAAAATTCATATTGCAATAGCTCATATGTATGCATGGAAAATGGTCAATATATATTTTGAGTAACAAGAAAATCCATACGTAAGACTAATCATCTTTTGGAACACATATATTTGTTCTCGTGCAAATATAATTAGTATGTAAAAAGTTTGAGTTTTTTTTTAACACCAATAGATCTTTAGATTTGATAGTTGCAAAGAGAAATGTTCAAACATGTGACTAAGAGCATTAGGGATTACAAATCAAACTAACTCCAACTCCATATGAAGGAAATTAGAAGGAAGAAAAGTGTATCAAACTCATAGTGAAAACCTTGTTGTAGGTGTACATTTACTTTCTAGAATTTTTATGAAGGAAAAGTAATCCACTACATTATAGAGCAATAAAATATTCATGAAGAATATTCCTTAGAATCTTTGACCTCTAGACTTAAATTAAGCATAAGTATAGTAACCACAAACTTTTTAGAAATAAATAAATATATGATTGTAAAGTCACTTGAATAAGAGGTCATGTCAACACCTCTCAAAAAAAAAAAACTAAATTAATCTACATTACATATATCTTGGAATACAAAATTAACCCATATCATGGCTGTACCATGTTAGTGCCCCATACTCCTAGTAAATCGACCACCTACAATCCTTATCTCAAGGGAAAGAAAACCTTAAAGAAATTTAATATATAAACTATAGAAAATCAGCTTCCATGGGCATATTTCAAACCACATGTGTGGTGGTTCCCTCCCCATCTTCTTACACCACATTCCTCCACTCACGTGAGTGTGAAACCAAGGAAAACAAAAGGGGGTGGTTGGTCAAGAAAAGATGTTTTTTTGATAATTATAATGCAAAAAATGTTTTAGTTTAACTCATTCCACACTCCATGTTGGTTCCAAATACTATGTGTATCTATTTGGGATTGCCAGCTTAGGAGATTATGCCCATGTCTTAGAAGAAAGCGCTTATGGGAAGGAGAGCTAGGTATAGTTAACTTGTAGGTAGTGTTAAGAATCCATGTTTAAATTTAATCTAGGATGTTCTAGTTAATAGTTAGTAAGGGTAGTGGAGAAAGGTTAGCATTTAGGTTAAGATTTAAAATGGCGACATATTTAGTAGCATGTCTAATGAATAGAACTAAGATGGTATGTTAGAAGATAGGTTAGTATTAATAGGTGATATAATAATTAGAGTAAATTAAATAATATGGTTGATGAGTGGTGTGTGTGTGTGTGTGTGTGTGTGTGTTAGAAAGAGGGTATGTGCATTGTTGAGGATGTTCTTAGTGATTAGATAAGGAATGTAATGAAGGGTTAGTTCGAAGTTTTTTTAATTTTTTAAATGTCGAATGTCAAGAAAGTAGTAATATACATTGAAAAGGAAAATTAGTATTGTAAGTAGATAATAATCATTGATAAATAGTGTAAGGTGAATTAATTAGCAAAAGAATAAGATAGGTAGTTGTGGGAAATTAATATCCAAATCTAATACTTTCATGCTATTGGTTAATATAATAATCAAGTTAGAATTTAGATAAGTTGGTCGATGGATGAAATAATGGATAGATGAAAATTATGTTGCTAATGGATAACATTAGTAGTATTGATCGTGAAATAATTAATAAATAAATTCCATAGCATAGATAATAGTTTATTAGCGTAATTAGAGTTTTATTAAATAATAAAGAATGTGTATCAATATTAGTAGACATTAGTAGTATATGTATACAGGGTCAATAGCCCTATAGTAACATAATGGTTTGTATTAAATTATCATAAGTATTCTATACTCTAATTTCATAATGATAAATTTGAATGCAAATACTATACATGCCAATGGCCTGTGTAAAGCATATAGGGAGAATGTAAGAGTTTGTATAGCCATCCACTTTGAGATATGAAATTTGGGAACAAAAGAATAATGATTAGAGGTTGTTTTCAAATGTTGGAAACTGATGTAGGAGCATCCAAAGGTATAAGGGCAATCCTGTGTCACCCAAAAAAATGTACTTAGACTTAGTTTTTGTTTCATGTGTTTTCATTTTTTGATACCCATTTGGGTAAAATAAAGGTTCCAACTCTCTCAATTCCACTATTAGTGTTCTAGGTTAGAGTATTTGAGCACATTAGGATACGTGTAAATGCCAAAAAAATAGTAGTATGTAATTGAGACATCATTTTAGTAAACTAGAAGGTGTAAATTGGTCAAATGATTGTAATTGTAATTTAGAGCATTCTAGAAAAAGAATCAGGTCAAAAGTCACCACTATTTGAAAGTTATTGCAGTTTTTCAATTTTTGGAGACCTCCTAAGAATGCTTCAAAGTTAGGTTAGGGGCATTAAATGACCTTGTATAGGGCTGAAAAATGGGGGACGAGCACAACTTTTCCATAGGGCTTTAGAGTGCTTCGAGAGCTTTCCATAAATGTAAACGGTTCATCAATCGGAGCTACAGTTCAAAAGTTATGCCTTCCAAAAGTTTAGTTACCATTTCTAGACTCTTCTAATTTTGTGCTGACTTCTAATGCAACTTTTGGAGCCTTCTATTTGGTCGATGGATGTCAACTAGCACTTTCTAGAATGTATTCCTAATCCTTAATCCTTCGGGGTCTATTTAAGAACATCTCTAGCATTGTAAAAGGCAATTCAGAGTGGAGTTTGAGAGAAGGAACTGGGAGAAGAAATTATCTCCTAATTTTTACTATTGTAAGCCCATAGGTCATGTTTTGAAGTCCATTTTCTCTATACTGCATGTAATAGCATATTTACATAGTAAATAAAATTTCCCCTTTCCTGTTGTGTCCATTCTGTGCTAGGTTGTGTCCCCATTAGAAACATATACATGTATTGGAATAGATATGATTATTTATCATCGATACATCATCATCATTATGTTGTGGACCTATAAAAGACTTGGTAACCCACATTTAGGAATACATCTTTACTTCCAAGTTAGATTACAAATTTAAAAGTGATGTGTCATAACCTAAAACCCCATTAATGATATATGACCTCCCATTAAATTATATATGCAGTGATACTAAAGTATCGAATAAGTGAATCATATGGAAATGTCACCGACTATTTGATAACCTAGTTGCAACATGCACAGGTCAATCATGGTATACGTAGGTGCCATACCCTCCATATCTTAATGTGGTTTAATAATACAATTCCAACTATAGTTATGAGTACTCTTGTCATAAGATATAAATGTCAGAGTGAAATTCTGAATAAGGTTAGGTACCAATCTTGATATGTTAGTTAGAGTTAAGAATAATATCCAGTATTTTATTGAAATGTCAAGGTGTAAGCATTGTGACATTCCACATTTGAGTAACCTTACATTTACCTTGGAGATGTGGTGTTACTGTATATTGAATACTTAACCATCCTATCTGTAACTTGTCTGTGTCCATATATGATTACCCTAAATTTATCTTTATGAATAAAATAAAATAATAAAAATAAAAATTTGGTTGTGTTGGTTAAATTTAGGGCATGACAAATTTTCTTCCATAGCCATTAGGGATCCCAATTTGTTCATTTCATTGCAATTCCTTTTCTTCCATGGAAAGATTGAAAAAAGCTTTGCCCACTTTTTGCATTTGAGAAGTCAGAGTGTAGGATTCCATGATTGATGATCTAAAAGAAACCCCAATTTTCTACAACTCTAGAGATTACTGCAATGGTCTCTTGTTGAATATGTGGAGAGCCCAACTCATTCCAATCAATGACTAGAATTTGGGTGTTGTGTGTGGTTTAGAGGGGAATTGTTTCAATCCCACTCTATGATAATGTCTAAGCAGACTGCTCAGTTCATCCATTATCGATGTATTTAGTCTTACTACTAATGAAAGAACATCAAGACCAAAGAAACCTCATAATGATCATCATAG